>OX463857.1:4247238-4798919 GCA_949825065.1 Odontocerum albicorne
CAAAGAAGATAAAAAATATATATTGTATATGTCGGTGTGCTCCGATCCTTAGCGTTTATGAGTTGCATGGCCGCGCGGTAACGCGTTGGACTTCCGTGCGGAAGATCGCCAGTTCGAACCTCGCGCTGTGCTACTCCCCTCGAATAATTTATTTATTTATTTATTTATTATTACACATGACAAGAAATATACATAATTTGCGAGAAAACAACAGGTAATTTAATTTAGACGTACATTATTTTAATGGATCTGGGTTTGTCGCCTTTCATTTGTCGTATCCCCAGTAAACTAGGTTTTTGCCTGTATCTCACTGAGGATATTTAGCATGAAAAAATAAATCGATACTTCTTTCCGATTTTTGATTACACAAAAACAAAACCCCGTTGCACGTTCTCATCAACCTGACAAACAGTGACACTCAATTACAACTGGAAACATCACGCGGAGTCAAACTCTTCACACATCATCACTCCAGAAAGATCAAACCTGTTCATCCCATAATATACCGCACACAATCATAAGAATAAAAACAAAAGTAAAACCAAAAATGAAACAAAAATACACAGGCATTTTTTCCACCTAGTTGTCGGGTGTATAATAATACCTATGACTTCGGTTATATTTATTATTTCAAAGAGAAAAGAAAAATATATGTCGCTGTTCTCCGATCGTCTCACTTTGGCGTGTCGTCGGATCCAGTACATCAGTGTGCCCGGTGAGTTTGCTGGCGTGCAACGGTTCTCTTACCTAAAAAAATAACGAAAAAAACCTCCACGGCACGACTTCGCTTTTCAATTGGATTGACGTTGGAATGACGAGGGGATCCTCGACTACGAGGCCCAGCAACGATTTCCAACTGAATTGACGTTGGAATGGCGAGGGGATCTTCGACTACGAGGCCCAGCAACGCTTCCCAACTGAATTGACGTTGGAATGACGAGGGGGTCCTCGACTACGAGGTCCAACAACGCTTTCCAACTGAATTGACGTTGGAATGGCGAGGGGATCCTCGACTACGAGGCCCAGCAACGATTTCCAACTGAATTGACGTTGGAATGGCGAGGGGATCCTCGACTACGAGGTCCAGCAACGCTTTCCAACTGAATTGACGTTGGAATGGCGAGGGAATCCTCGACTACGAGGCCCAGCAACGACGATAAAAAATAGCGTGTAGTATGATAAGGAATCCCCGTAGTCGTTATTTCCAAAAAAAAAACTACATTTAAGTAGTAACGCCTCGTAGTTAAGTGTAACATATGGTTAGCATATGTATTCACTCGTGCTATAATTGACGTCGGAGTTCTTTGGCAGAAAAAATACCCCTTTCTCAAGAAAATGCATTTTATGTCCAACTTGCATTTTTGAAGTATGTGATTTCCCCGTACACCTTTTCCCCTTCCACACCACTTGACCTACTGGCGAGAGAGTGCACCTCCCTTCCACTGGATCGGGGGGACTTAGAAGTGGATTGCTTCTTCAGGTCTTTGTTCTCTAAGACCTTGGACCCTCATTTGCTACTCAGCACCCGCGCCCGTTGCAACTTTAGTATTATTTTTCATCACCATTTAATAATCCTTTAACCCGTCATTGTTTCCGAGATTTCAAAGAAGATCTCGGATAGAGGAGGACTTCATTTTGATTAAACAGTGTCTCTTACTTAATGAATGGTATGCTAATGGTATAATCCAGACGTGGGCAAATGCGGCTCTTCGTTGGGTTAAGTGCTGCTCCCAATGTCTCTTATAAAAATATAGATACTTTCTTTCCCCATTATACTTGTATTTTCGCGATTTTCCTTTCTAAATGTTGTAAGTGACAAGATGCGCATGTATGAATGCAACTGTCAAATAAAAAGGCAAGTATTGGTGTTTACGTGTGTGCTGTGATTTCAATGTGTAGGGTGCGCGCGCATCTACTGCCTCTTTATGTGCGCAAACCGTATTCTGCGCTATTTTTATATTTTCTTATATGTGTATTTTTGATATTTTATATAGCAATTAAGATTTGTGTAGAATATGTAATAAATTAGAATTAGTGTATTTAATACTACGTGAGAACGTGACTATCGTGCGACTCTTTATATATATATATGAAAATCCAGAATGTGGCTCTCGTTGACCTCATGTAGGCCCAAATGGTAAAAATCAAAGGCTATTCGGTTTTATAGTGAGAATATGAAGATAATTTAATAGTACCGATATTCTTCGAAATGTATATACTATTTATTAAGAACTAAATTAGAATATATGTACATCTGCAGTTTGGGCTCCTCATCAGCTCAAATATAACAATAATATAGAACAAATACAAAAAAAAACTCAGATATCTATGGTACAGAATAAAGGGCGATTACCCAAAATATGCGCATCATGTCGAAATTCTCACGGTATGTAACTATAGAAGCCTCGAAACAGGAATGCAAGAATCCATTGCGATATTCCTACTAAAAGTTTTTCAAGATTGCTGTCTCGTCTGTCCCGCGATTCTAGAAGCACTAAGTTTATATGTACCCAATAAATATAGCCGTGCAAGGAATCCCCCTCTGTTCTACATACCAACTTACAGGACGAATATCATGGCTAAACACTCAGTCACGCGTGGTATAGAGATATTGAACCAACTGAATGACACGGTTGATATATTCTCGGTACCGCCTAGCAGTGTGAGAAGAATCCTGGCTGATATTCTTCCTAATGAATAAGCTAACTCTAGAAGCAGACCCTCTTTGTGTAGCAGGATAAATTCCGTGCAAAGTGGATTAAAAAAGTGTGAAAAACTCAATTTATAATGGGTGACTGGTGCTTATATTGAAGGAGGTAATAAATGAGACCGTGTCAATTCCAAAGAAAACATTCTGTAATGGTTTAAGGATACCTATGATTTTGGTCATATATATTTAAAAAAAAAGTAATGTATTTTTAATTATGAAAATATAAAAAAAATATTAAATTACTGTATGTATGTGTCTAAATTGGGGTCGTGAAACCAAAACTAAATTGGGATCGTGAAACCAAAACTAAGTTGGGGTCGTGAAATCAAAACTAAATTGGGGTCGTGAAACAAAAACTAAATTGGGGTCGTGAAACCAAAACTAAATTTGGGTCGTGAAACCAAAACTAATATAATACCCAATCATAAGGTATCTTTGTAGGTCGTCTTCCCTTGGTAAGTTTTCTGCGGTTTTTTTTATCAAATATGTTTTTTCTGAACACTGCAAATTAATTAAATTCTTAGTATTACAATTTCGTTGTACTATATATACAGTTCAATCTGACGGGCTTACTTAATGCCATGTGGCAATATCTTCCAATCAACCAGAAATATGTTAAAAAGGCTTTAAGTTAAAACCGAATTGGAAATCTTTTTAAAATCGGGTACGAACGTGGAAGTACTTAATATAATGGCCGCAGCCACTATCTTCCTATTAATTACACTTTTAGCGTGTGTCCTAGTAGGACGTGCTGATGATGTTGATGTTGACATCGCTATATTCGTTTTAGTCGAATTCTGTGTTCCTTTTTGTTCGGGGTCATCAATTTAGCGGGAGGCTTTACTGATACGTCATGATGATTTTGATTTGTTTTGTATTTAAAATAAAATACGTCGATTCAGGAATGCGAAAAAGTGAGAGTGAATAATCGATAAATAGTAAACAGCGATGAATGGTCAAGTGAATAATAATAAGTGCTCTTTATTTGTCAATAAGTAGGTATATATACAATTTCAGAACGGGGCGCGTGAATGCGTCCGCGGTATATCTTGATCTCACTCCTGTGCGTTCCGAGGTGGTCGCAGACGTTGCCAATGATATAGTGGGTAGAGTATTTATTGCCGAAACGGTGAGACACGCGATGCGTTCTCTTTCTACCGTGGAATGCGACGTAAATATTATTTTCGTGTAAACAGTATTGACGTTCTGGTATGTGATTTTTGTACATATTCAAAGGTTGATTCATCGGTCGTTGACCGTGCATGTTGACAATATTTAGGTAGGTCGGTATTCCCTACACACTCAATTTATAATTGTTTATTTTGTAACATTTTTGATCTGTCAATAGTTGTGAGTTCGAGTCCCGAATTAGAGCGCCCTTTAACAGAATTTCCTCTCTGAACGGCACTATTTTCTTTTTATTATTATTAATCTGGGTCACGGCTAAAAAATGCTGCTAAACATTGCATTTAGGTGATACTTTTTTAATAATAGGCAATCCAACCACACTAGGATGATTTGTAGCACGACATCAAAGCCAAATCTGAATACTTGAGGCACTGAGGTGCTTCTTATCGGCTTCACAAAAAAAAAACGGTTTTTAACAATTACTTTTTTGCAAAATAAAAGTACTTTTAACGTGTTCCCCGCGGGAAGCACAAACGCCTGTGATCTGACGACAATCCAAGTTTCAAATCACAAATACTTAAAAAAAATGACACAAAACCGGAATAAAAATTGAACTAAAATTTAAAATAATCTTTATTGCGACATCTCTGAAAACCTTGTCAAATAATATATTAGTTTATGAGATATTGTTGAATAAACAGAGCGCCGAATTTTTTTGGTTTCTCAATATTTCCAGCATTAACGACCTGTCGCGCGGATCGAGTCCTGCGATGAGTCTCTCTTACGTAAATAAACATTACTAAGTCTCTCTTACGTAAATAAACATTACTAGTGCTATATGCATTTGATTGGGTGAGTGTCATGAAGCATTGATTTGATCGTAGCATTCCTTTGTTTATTTTACGTAATGTTAAGTTTATCTCCTTTATTTAATGAGTCTCCTTAAGAGTAATGACTATTATTTATTATCAGAAAATTACTTAAGTGTCATGTTTACTTGGTGTTGTAATCAAATATCAGTGGTTCTAAACAAAATATGTGTTTAAACTTAGAAATTAAAAAAAGCTGAAACTGTGCCGCGCACAGGATTCGTGGAATTTGATTTTTAACGCGGTGAACAGGTTAATTATAATTTCGTAATATTAATAATATAATCGAAAACATAATAATTTATTTGATTAATAATAAACTTTTCCTTGATATATAAAGTATTGTGAAGCTTCTGCTTGAAGCTTTCCTTGATATATAAAGTATTGTGAAGCTTCTGCTTGAAGCTTTCCTTGATATATAAAGTATTGTGAAGCTTCTGCTTGAAGCTTTCCTTGATATATAAAGTATTGTGAAGCTTCTGCTTGAAGCTTTCCTTGATATATAAAGTATTGTGAAGCTTCTGCTTGAAGCTTTCCTTGATATATAAAGTATTGTGAAGCTTCTGCTTGAAGCTTTCCTTGATATATAAAGTATTGTGAAGCTTGTACTTGAAACTTTCCTTGATATATAAAGTATTGTGAAACTACAAATTTATATTTTATTGCATAGATACAACATTGTATTGTATTACATTTTTGTTGTAAACAGTACAAGCTGGCGGGCTTATTGTCGTGTGAAAATCTCTTTCAACCAACCAGAAATATGTAAAAAGGTGTTAAGTAAAAACCAGGCTGGAATATTTAAAAAAAAAAAAGATTACAACGGGAATCGAGCCCGTAACCCCCGGGCCTGGAAACAGACGTCTTACCAACTAGGCCACGGAGGTCGTGGAATTATTACTGTTTCACAATTATAATATTTAAATTGATTATAACATATTTTATTCTCTGTTGCAGCGGACTGGGACGCGGAGGCGGTGGCGCGCGCAGAGATCCTGCGGCTCATCTACCAGGGCCGCTTCCTGCACAGCAGCGTGACGCTGGGCGCGCTCGGCCTGCCGCCGGGCCGCACGGCCGTCATGCATCTCGTGCCCAGGGAGAACTTGCCCGAGCCCAACTCGCACGGTACGTTGCGCCCTTTTCACAGTTGGGGTGTTGCAGGACTGAAACATTTGTGACATGATCACTGCAGTGAATCCGAAGGGTGCTGCAAAGGAAACGCTGGTGAAACATTTTCATTTGTTGCATATAAGCCCCAAGGGCTTAGTTTATTATCCAATTGGCCGCGTCATTCCCAACTTAACCTAACCAATTGGCCATCTCATTCCCATCCTAACCTAACCAATTGGACGTCTCATTCCCAATCTAACCTAACCAATTAGAGGTCACATTCCGAACCTAACCTAACCAATTAACCATCTAATTCCACCTAACCTAACCAATTGGACATCTCATTCCCAATCTAACCTAACTAATTATATGTCACAAACCTAACCTAACAAATTAACTATCTCATTCCCAATCTAGCCTAACCAATTGGCCGTGTGATTCCCAGATTATTCAGTTCGTCGATAGTACATCCAAAAGCACGCAGTGGTGCATCCTCCATAATAATAGTACCGTCTCATTGGTTTTGTGTTTATTCGAGATGTTTAATTTTCAACAGTCAAGATTTGGTTTGAGTGAACTCCATTTTCCTCAGACTGACAACTACCACTCTCAATTTTAGATCGCTAACATTATTTTCTTAAAAAAATCTTCGGCGACCTAACACATCGATTAATAAGTCGAGGACTTACTACTAAAACAACATTTGTTTGCCAAAATTCTTCTTTATTCATCAACATAATCTCCTTCAAGAGCGATACATTCATTCCAACGCTTTCCTAACTTTTCTATACCAGCCGTGTAGAACGATTTATCTTTGGTTTCAAAATAGGCGTTAGTTTCGGCAATCACTTCTTCATTGGAGCCAAATCTCTTTCCCTGGAGCATCTATTTGAGGTCTGCGAACAGCCAATAGTCGCTGGGGGCCAAATTTGGAGTAGGTGCGGAAGCAATTCGAAGTTCAACTCATGCAATTTGGCCATCGTTACCATCGACTTGTGACACGGTGCATTGTCCTGATGAAAGAGAACTTTTTTATTCTTCATATGGAGCCGTTTTTTTGCAATTTTTATGTTTTCTGGTGTAACAGCCTCATTTGGACGACCAGAGCGTTCAGAATAATTTGTGTCTGTACGACCGCGTTTGAAATCAGCATACCACCGACAAATGGTTATTTTCGACGGAGCAGAGCCCGGATAACACTTTTCAAGCCATCGCTGAGTTTGAACGGTATTTTTTCCCATTAAAAAGCAATGTTTTATCAACACACAACATTAGTTTTTTTCCATTGTTTTGAAAATAGCAAAAGTAGCGTCGGAATATCATGAAAGTTTCACACGTAACTTCTAAAGGCTGGTACTAACTGAGAATGGTACGGATTGGTTATTTTAGGCGCCATCTGTTGGTTAGTCCCGGGACTTATTGATCGATGTATTATGTTTACTTCAAATATTGTTTGCAACTACCCGTTAACTATATATCTTTCCTTGCAGATCAACGACAGAAGAGCAAAGGTGGATCGAGCAGTTGCTGCTCCGCTTCGTGCTGCATATTGTAATGCAGCGGAGCCCGCCACCTGCTGCCCCGCTGCAAACTGCCCGCTACACACACTATCCGCTACACACACTCCACTCTGCAGTGTGTCCGGACCTGGCGCACAGAGTCAACTGAAATACTCAGTCGTACCTCCTAAGTGTTCCTATTGTATGCGCAGAAATATTTAAATGGACTAAACTGTAAAACCTCTGTGAAGTGTTTCCGGTCCTATGATATGTGCAGAAATATTCGCAACGAGTCTAATATTAAATCTTTGTCAAACTCACGGGTATGTCCAAATAGAATGCATATACAGCAACACTTACATTTTATCATCTGTTGAAAATGTTACTCATAAAGCCTTCATCAACACTCAGTGGTGCATCTTAACATTGTCATATATTCAACATCATTTGGATCAACAACTCTAAAATCCCTCGCCGTCATTCAGGAGTTTGTATGAACCGGATGCATGTGCAGTGCAATATTTGCGGAGTCAAATGTAAATAAATCGCCATCACCACTCAGAAGTGTGTCTGAGTTATTTTGCGTATGCAGGAAAATGTGTATAAACAACTGTAAATACCCTCGATGTCTTTGATTTGTCTAAACTTGTTGCGTATGCATTTATATTCGCTGCTCATCTGTTAGAGAGACCATTTTCCATCGATCTCAATTATTATCTGCAAATTAAGTTAATTAAACTAAATTTAACATTTATTGTCCGAAACCCCCTCATTTTGTGAACATAACTTGGCCATCTTGTAAACCACCCGATAAACAACAGTCGGCAGAATGTCCCCCGGTCAGAAGACAGACATGGACGAACTGTGAAGCGAGCGAACGGAGCGGCGTGTAATATCTAACCTTAAATTGTGTACAATGGCAAATCTAAAAAGACTCTGAACCTTAACAAGTATTGACTATGTTTTGTTCTTTAATCGCTTAAATATTAATAATAAAAATATATATATATATGACAGTCTTAAAAGCGAAAATCGTTATATTCAAATGATTTTAATTGAATAAAGTGATATAATAAATTGGTACCGTAAAACGCATAATGATATACAAAATAACACAACTTAGTTTCCTTACGATTCTTAAATTTTTACTGTCTCGTAAATGTGTATAGAATTTAAGTTTAATAAAATGATTGTCTTCTTTACACAATACAATAATAATAAAAATACATTGTCGTTGTTCGCAGTGTTATTAAAAATATCGCATGAGTCGAAGACCACATATTAAGTAACCATAATATTTTTTTTTTAATAAATTAATGCTGATTTATTGTTCAATGTTGTTTTGTGATTCATTTCATAACAGAATGTATAAATAAAAAAGAAGGCATATGTGTATCTATACAAACAATAAAAATATTAGTTTTTTTGTTGATTATCAAACAAAACTGTAAAAATATTAGTTTTTTTGTTGATTATCAAACAAAACTGTAAAAATATTAGTTTTTTTGTTGATTATCAAAAAAAACTGTAAAAATATTAGTTTTTTTGTTGATTATCAAACAAAATTGTAAAAATATTAGTTTTTTGGTTGATTATCAAAAGAAACTGTAAAAATATTACTTTTTTTGTTGATTATCAAACAAGGTTTATTTATGATTGCTTGAAAGTTCAAATAGAGCAGTTCATTTAAAAAATCACCGCCACGATACATATTATTAGTAAAATTTTAAAGATTTATTCAAAAGTAAAAAAAATAATTGCACAAAATAAATAATATTTGATTAATAAAATATTCATTGTTATTCAAAAAAATAAATAATTTTGTGTTCATTTTAAGAATAATTAATTATTAACTGTGTGATTTCTGAAATATCCGTTTTGTTTGCGAAAATAATTGCGATGGTTGTGAGTTAGGTTTGTTTTGAAAAATATTAAAAGATTGCATATTCTGCACGGGCAATATTTGAAATTAAATTGATTTTTGTGTAATTAATTTTTATTTTCAAACTTTTTATGTATCGATGAAATCACATGAATTTAACGTCAAAACTCCTATTTACGTGATATCGTCAGGTTTGGGGTTAATGTGCGCAAAATTATCATTTGTGAGTTATTTCGCTACTAACCCTTTCACTACTGATTTTTATTTCTTGTAATTAACCTCTAGTGTTTGGTTATATTTGAAAATCAAATCAATTTTTGGACTGCAGAATATGATACAACACAATCGGACTCTTGTAGAAGTCTTCTGAGGCACAAAGAGCTATAAATATACACAATGACCAGAATCGGACTTCTCAGTCATGGCACAGCCGTACAGCTTGGCTACTAGGCCAGAACCTGTGGCGAATTAGTTTAAAAACCAAGTTTAAACCTGTTAGTTAAAATTTTATCTCAATATAAGATAAATTGACTGACGATATCACACTAAATATTAAAATTTAAAAAAATGAACAAAATTATTTCTATTAAATTTAAGAGACTTTATCAACATTTAAAAAAAAAAACATTTTGCTTGAATTTTTATCATTTTCAGACACAATTATTGTTAGTCTATCATTTGCGTTAGAGAAGAAAAATTTTATCGGTCACAATATAATATTTTTCGGATCGAAATTATTTATAAAATGAATGTCTATTATTGTACGATGAAATTATTATCTGTTATGTTGTATTAATAATTATGTAATTAATGGATTCCAAATAATTGAATATTTAATATGTGTAATTTATGTTTTTTCTCTGTCAGCTGTTCAAATAAACATTAAAAAAAAATTATATATATAAATATGTGAAAGGTGTGTGTGTGTATTAAAAATATGGTGGAGTGATAATAATTGGACGTCTTAAATGATGCTGCAGTTTAGTGGGTGCAAGGACCGGAGAAAAGACCGACATATATTATATATAAATATTATTATTGAAGAAAGTGTATAGCTAAGTGTGAATATGAAACTATTTTAAAAGTATGACTAAGTGTTCTCCTATTGAAAAATCTCATCTAGTTAATGGTGTACATTTAAAATGAATCAATACAAATTATAATTATTATTATATTATTATAACTATATAAATACAATTGGATTGAAGTTTAAGATTTTAATATGGTGGATTTAAATTGATTGACAATTTAGTGTGACGAACTGGTAATTGCGGAAGACCGCTTGAATTACTATTTGAAGGTTTTGTGACGCTTTCACTCCCAATATTTCCAAATAATGAAAGCTCGCAATACAGATCCAGAGGTGAAAAGCTCACCAATCGATCACGCAAGGGAGGGTAGACCGGATCGTGGGAACTTATAAAACGCCTTGTTTCATCTTGATTTATCATTCTGTAGTATACGAGATATGTTACATAAATTTAAAGTACAAAAAATCTACAATATAAAAAAAACACTAAGCAGAGCTAATTAGTTCTTTTGCCTAGATCAAATTGCATTGGCACATTGGCAATTATTACGATAACTAGATTTTATTTTTTTGGCCCATGCTGCAATTAGTTCACAGAATATATTTGATTGTCTATAAAAAATATTTGTTTCAACGCATTAAAATGGTCAGCCAGGTACAGTACCCGGCGGTGAGTAATACACATCGGGCTTAAGAAAGAGACTGTCGGCCATAATCGGCTAACGTCGTCTCTGTACCTAAAACGCTTAACAACGACTGACAAATCACGACGGGATACATGTATTAATGACAGAGGTGACGCTCTACAAAGCCAAAGTTAGCCGATTATGGCCGGCAATCTCTTTCTTAAGCCCGGTGTGTATTACTTACTGCCGGGTACTGTAATTGCTTTTAACAAAAATAGATTTTAGATTTTATGCTTGGTAATGTTAGACATTCAATCAAAATACATATTTTAAATTACAGAAAAATTACCAATTTTACTATTAATTTAAAACAATTCTCCAAACTTTTTAGCCTAAGGGCCATACTGACTCCTCCACTAAGTCCCAAGGGCCAAGATCTAGCTAGCTCATTACACCAACATACTGTAGTTTTGAATTACGTGCAAATGTTCTACTAGCCGGCGAGTGAGATATCTATGGTGCAGGGTGCGGGGGTGGACTCCGCTCCATTCGCACTTTCGGTTGGTACTTACGGGCAAGTGTCAACGACATTTCATTGCGTTGGAGATAACTACCGCGGGCCGGATTGGTGGTGCTCGCGAGCCGGTGTTGGCCCGCGGGGTGTAGTTTGGAGACCCCTGATTTAAAGCATAGTATGATGTTGTTTATTCCTTTCATTACATTTTACGCAGAGATTAAACTAAATTTTATAAGTAAACAAATCTTGAAAATACTCCCTCAGGTGACAACAAAGATAGCAATGAGTTTTGCAGGTGTTGAATGGATTCTATGACTATTTTCGAAACAGGAATCACGTACGAAGACGGCAATGGGACCGTACTTGACCTGCACAAGTATTATTTTAAATATGTTTGCACAATCACTGTAGATTTCAAAGAAATAGAAAATTGAAATTCCCAAAGCGCTGTCGGAGTCAAAGAAAAAGTAAATCAAAATTCCTCAAGCACTGGTTGGGGTCAAATAAATAGAAAATTTAAATTCCCCCAACACTGAACCTCCAGTCAATAAAATTGAAAATCGAATTGTATTGAATTTATTTAGAGTATTGGGAGCGATCGCTTGTGTAAAAAAAACGTTTAGATCACTTTTATTAGGGAAGATATAGCAAAGTTTATATATATATATTATTGTAACAGCATGTAAATGTATTATCGGGTGCATTAAGCGAATTAAGTATTGAGAAAGTTTCATTATTTATGATAAAAATCTGCTTTCAAGTGTAAATAATGCAATTGTAACTATTTAACTCAGGCTATAAACCAGATGTGTACACTTAAAAAGAACGCAAAGTGTCTATTAACCGAGATATTGCTGAAAATATATTAATTTCTTTGTATTTGGTATTAAGCTTGCTGCAATTCCCTTTTAGTGCATTTAAAAATTACTCTTCATGAGATGTGATACACTCCAAGCAATAATCCCATTCGTGCAGTATCTTTTGTCATAATGTCTATAGTCTATGATGACTTTGTCATAATGTCTATAGTCTATGATGACTTTGTCATAATGTCTATAGTCTATGATGACTTTGTCATAATGTCTATAGTATATGATGACTTTGTCATAATGTCTATAGTCTATGATGACTTTGTTTTCTTCTACTGTGATGATTATTATTTTTCAGCATCAGTTTTCATTTTGGTAACAGAAAATAAGTCACAAAATGGGATGGAGATCTGGCGAGCAAGAGGGGTGCATAGCAATAACCATAATATTTTTGCTCAAGAATTTCTGTATTTATTTAGTTATATCAATCCTTTGGGGGGTCTTTCTTCAATGTAAAATCACGGAACCAAATACTCCCACTATCCGACAATCTGTGGCTTATTTTATGTTCCCGAAATTTTATTTCGTGAGTAAAGGGTCATTTAATTGCCACTGTGCTCTTCACCTGATTGTCTAAATACTATGGCAAAAGAAAACCAGATATAGGATATGCATCACGACGGCATCAAGTGATTACATCACATCTCAAAGAGATTTCTTGGAATGGGTATTAAAGAGAATCGTAGAAAGTTTTCTAACATTTCTGATTCTAGAAATTTTAATTTTATACTGATATATTTAAAAAAAAAAAACATAATAATTTGAATAACATTTTTACTAAGAAAAAATAGAATTGATATTTTTCAGCAATCCACTTACTGTTTGTTACAAATTCTAGACAAGATTTTTAATTCTCATCAGTTTATAGCCTGACCTGCGCTCTGTCTTGTACGACTTGTTCACAATAGTTACAATGGAGCCTCCGCCAATGTTGATTGCTTTCTCTTGTACGCTTCCTTGCCTCGCCATTATCCGCGTGTTATCTGCACTCAGAGCCTACTATATTTTCATATCAAACTACATTTTATTTCGAAACTTATAAATAAATAACCAAAAAAAAGCGATAATTTTTTTTTTTTTTCTCTCAAGACATGACAGTATTATTTATAGTTTTTCAGCTTGCAAATATTGTATAGAAATAGACTTAATGATTTGTTTTAGGTTAACTTCCATTTTGTGTGTATTGCTCTCATCTACTGAAGAAATAATTTCAGGTTTAACTATTTTGATTAAAGAGAGGCGCAATAATATCAAATTTGGTTGTGAATGGTCCTTGAGTAATTGTATGCGAATGAACTCATGATAGTGGTGGAAAATGAGAATGACTTCCATCCATCCTGCCTTGTAACTCATAGCTGAGGATTGTGACGCGCATGATTGCCCTTGAATACTCCTCTCCATCCATCCTTCCACTTCGCGGTTTGGAGAGCAGGTGTTAAGAGTAGTCTTGTTGCATCTCTCACTTGGTCAGTTTAACGCATTGGGAGTCTTCGCCTTGTGCGTATCCTTTCACGTTTCCAGTGACCACAAGTCTCTCCAAAACTGTCTCCTTGGCCACACGAAATGTATTCAAAGAATCAGATAACTCGTAGGCTATTATCGACAATCTGTTGGTGATTTTCAGTTTGGATTCAAGAATGGAGATATTAGATCACTTTGCCATAGAATTCGTATCATCCTTCTCCAGCTCCACATTTCAAATACTTCTATTCTACATCTCTTGCTTGCTCTCAGAGTTCACTCCGTACAGTAACTAGGCACATTTTCATCATGATGGTAATGGTTCAGCTCTTCCATATCTTTACCAGCTTTGATATCAGATTCTTCGCCATTCCAGTTGTTTTTTTTTTACCTCAGCCTCGTATCCTCCATTATTGGTAATTATTTTATTATTTATTCATCCTTCTTTTAAAGCTCCACAAGGGGGCATAGGGAGGCCACCAGTCTTCTCCGTTCAGAGCGGTTTTGGGCGGTGTTGGTAATCTCCCTCCACGACATTCCTAACTCTCTGACTTCCTTGTCATGTGAGAGAGGGTCTTCCAGGCTGTCGGGACCCCGATGGACAGAAAAACCACTTTCCTCGGCTAACTATCATCGGGCATTCTCAGAACATGTCCCAGCTAGGACCATCGCCTCTCCCGAATTACAGAGATGACAGACCCCTGCCGGATGCGCTGACGTACAGTGTCGTTTGTTATGTGGTCATACCACCTGATTCCCAATATCTTCCTGAGACACCTGTTCTCAAAACTAAGTATCTGGCGCTCCTGAGCCTTGGTGAGATGCCAAGATTCACCCGAAACCAATTGGTGACAGTTAGTTACTGCGGTCTGTTATCATCTACTATTTATTTCCAGGCCTGGGAGCTTGCTTTCGTGTTCCACCTTTTTAAGGATCGTGACCATTTCTTCTGATGATTGATAAATGTTAATAGAGAGAATTATTTAGCGGTGTTAATAAAAAAATTGTATGAATGAGGGCATTATGTAAGCAATTTTAATATATAATATATGGGGATTAATAATGAAAGATTGGAGCAAGTATTATGTTTTCAAGAGATGGAAGGTTAAAGATATATATTGAAAGGTGTGTTACAGGAGGTAACTAGATCAATGGTGCACTTAGTTCTGTGTTTGCTAATAACTCAATTGCAACATTGTCAAAGATGATAGTGTACCTACGTTGATGTATAAAAGTGAAGCATGTGCATTAAAGAAGAATGATAGAAGCAGTACTATCCTCAGAATGATAGAAGCAGTACTATCCTCAGAATTGAGGGAGTTCCCGAGAAAGGTTATTTTATATAAATTCCTCATAACATGAAATTATTTCTTATGTATTCGTTTTATTATGGGCAAGGTTTATCAATACTGTGGTTATTTTAAAAATTGATATTTTTTAACATACGGTGGGAGGAAAAGAGTTTACTTTGTGATAAAATATTTTGTTTAGTTCTTCTTGTTCGTGGGAATGAATTGAAATGATTTATCAGCGAGTAGACTTAAAAAGATTTCCCCTTATCTGACTTGAATCTTCGATAAGAATCCTTTTTTAAAACAATCATAGTATCAGAAAAATTAATGTTTTTTTCATTAACTCTGCCTTTTTTTTTTTGTTTAGTTACTGATTTTTTATTTTATCTTTTGACTTTATTAAGTGTTTATTTCTTTATTTTATTGTTAAATACTCAAATATTACAACTTGTAAACTCTTGCACAGCTTTGATTCTAAATTTTGTTGTTACATCATTTTGAATTAGTATTAGATATGGATATTACCTCATACGATTTTAAGTCAAGAATCGATTTTAATTTTTATCTTGAATCTTAAAAAATATATCTCGTTCACGTTGTAATGTCATGTTATTGATTTTTATTTTACTAAAATAAACTAAAACACTTTTTATTTGTATCCACCACTGTTTTATTAATTGAGTTCGCTACCGGTTTCAATGACTTCTATCTTCATCATCAGGTAATGAGGAACTTTCACCTAACGAAGAAGACAGAGATATTTGAGATCGATAATGTTTTTGCTGGGCCTCGTAGTCGAGAATACTCTCACCACTCCAATGTGTCAATCTTGAGCTGCTCCTACACGTCGATCATGTGATCTATGGTAAAAAAGCTCGGTCCTAGACGCGTGCGCACTCCCTCCCGCAGACGTCACTAACATGTGGATTCTGCTGAGTCACCTAGTTATGCTGACGCGACTATTTCTCAAATACCTAGCTGTTCAGACGCCATCAACTCGAGAAAAGATAGCTCTCCACTTTCCACGATTCTAAGCTACCCAGTCTTCAGACGCCCCACACAAAGTCAGCGACTCTCGCCAACTCTGTTTATAGCGCTTCGTCTTCCCACCAACCTTTCGCTTGCACATTACTTCCGCGTTAAGATGCATTTTGGGAGCTTATGCATATCGCATATCCAGCCCACCGCAATTTCGCAACTCAAATCTTATAACCGTAGAGAAGTGTAGAGTTTAACTCAATAAAAAAATGGTGAATATGAAAAAATATTGTTTATTTTATTAAACTTAAAATCAAGAAACAAGTAATTTTCTTAATAAAATATCTTTAATCTAATTTGACACACAAAATGAAGTTCAATCTCTTACCTTATTCACATTTTTTTTTTTTTGTAATCCATTGTTACAAATCACACGACTTTTCAACGTGTCTTTAAAAACATTTCGCGACTCGTTGAAAAGTTGTACCAGACTTCGAGATTCAAGTCACGAGATTTGATCAGTAAAATTTAATCATTAAAAAAAAAATAGCCTTTTAGAGTGATGTAACATGTATCAAACAAAGTCCGACACAACAGAAGTTGCAATGTGCAAGTCGAGATAATATTGCGAATGCAACTCTGTGAGCTAAAATATAAATGGAATAATTAAATGGCCAAGACAATAAGCCTTAATATCTATATAATTGATCTAGTGACAGTTGTTATTGTTTATCTCTAAGACAGAAATACCGTATTTTATAATATTTTTAACCGAAAGATAGATTAACCGTATCCACTGTGCATTCAATTTGAGAGAATATATTTTTTCGAATTTAATGTTTGAAGGTGGAATTATTATTTTTATATATGTTTTATTTGGAAAAAATATTTTTTAAGAGCATTACTACACCCAAGTTTTGATGTGTATCATTTAGCACAGACATGCATCAGTCAATTGGTATGCTTTGACTTGGTATGTGCTTTTGTATTATGTTTTAAACCCTTTTAAAATATCAATTAAATATAGTGCAATTCAAGTATGTTTGCTTTATGAATTTCCACTTAGTTCGAAATCTGTCGGAGTACGACGTAAGATATGTACAGCATTTGGATAAGATATGGTAAAATAATCTACCGCACAGAAGTGGTATAAAAAAAATTCTTCTGGTGATGAATAACTTGAAGATTAACCCCGTTCAGGATGACATTGCATAAACCACTTATGTGCAGTACGTTCTTTTCCAACATCTCCAAATGCTATACGTATCTTACGGGGTATGCTTCAGCTGCTTTTGAACCAAGTTTAAACTCATAAAGCAAACATACTTGAATTTTTTACTGACGCATTAAAAGGGTTTAAAATCACTGTACGAAAAGAACATACCAAGTCAAAATGTACCGATCGACTAATGCATATCTGTGCTAAATGATATGCATCAAAACTTGGGTTCTGCGAGTCACAACAAGTCGCTGCAGCAAACCCGATTGGAAACCGTGCGAACATTTTTGCTATCTAATATTATTTCAAAGGATTACAGAAAAAGTCGTTCTCTGAAAATAGTCACTATCTTTTGGTTACAAATTAAAGTTGCTTTAATTTTTGATTTTGTTTAAAACATTACTTAATTAAGGATTTTTTTTCATGTGCATCGTTTCATTTAAAAAAAACTGTCACAATTAATTATTGTTGTCATCCTATCATTGAAAATATTTATAATTTATGGATCAAAATGTATTTTTAAATTATTGACACATAATATACCTTTGTCAATTTAAATTTAATGAATGTTTTATTAAAACTTTATATTTCTAACAATTATTTATGCACAACTATTTAGAACAAATTGATATTTGACATTGCTTTAAAACATGGGTGGCCAACCTTTTCAGCAGCCGGGCCAGATTTTAGAAATAAGATTTCCTACCGGGCCATACAACAAAATTTCTTGTATTATTCAAAGCAAACAAGAAATATGTTGTTTTTTTAAGGAGATATAACAAAAATGAGAATAAAACATATTTATTAGATTAGAGTTAGACAATACAAAAAAAAATAATAAAAAATAAACAAAATATAATAAATTTTAGTGAGACGTCTGATTTTGTTTGTCAGAACTAAGTGCATCAATGTTGATAACGATTGATGTTGTTGCTACACGCAAACAGTTTTCCAAATGCTCATCAGTGATTCGTGTTCTCATTTGAGATTTAATATGCTTCATTCGACTAAAAAGCTGTTCACATGTGTAAGTGTTTCCAAATAGCGAAATCATCGATAGAGCATGTTTGTAAAATGCAGGATATTTCTCCTTGTCCAAATATGTTTTGTAAAACTCTTCCAAACCAACCTGATTGAATTTCTCCTTTAACTGTTCATCACAACACATTTCACAATGTTCCATTTGTGAAATTCCTGGCAATAAATTCACGTCTACGGAGAATGGCGTTGCAAATGCAGCAAAAAGCACACGATGCTTTTTAAAGTCTTGAAATCGGTTTTCAAATTCCAGGTTCAAGTCGTATATCAACGAAGCGTATTTATCCGCCGCCATTTGTGTGACGTCTGGCTGCAATAACAATGTAGGAAAGTGAGTGAAGATTTTTGTCCTTAACTGTTGTTCCCAAACCCCAAGTTTCATTTGGAATGCGGAAATAAGATCATACATGTTATTAATTAGTTTATCTTTCCCTTGTAGACGAGTTTTAACAACATTTAGGTGGCTAACTATATCGACCAGAAATGCAAAGTCGCTAACCCACTCCATGTCTTCAAATTCTGGGATACTTTTTGACTTGCTTGCGAAGAATGATTGTATTTCTTGCTTCAAATCAAACACTCTTTTCAACATTTTGGCACAGGTCAGCCATCTTACATCTGCATAAAACGTAACGTCATTATACTCTGAATCCAAAGACTTGAGAAACTCTTGGAACTGACGGTGATTCAACCCATTCGACTTAATAAATTTCACTGTTTTGATGACCACCTTCATGACATGATCCATTTTAAGGGAATTGGAACATAAATTCTCCTGATGAATAATGCAATGAAAATTTAGCATCGAAGTATTTCCAACTTTGCAGGCCTCATTTTCAATCAATTTTACTAAACCATTGCTGGAGCACCATCTGGTGTTAAGCCCGATAGGTTGTTGAGTTATAACGAAAAGCGATTTAATGTCGATGTAACAGCTCCTAACAAATCTCGTGAGCAAGTAGTATCCTTAAGTGAATACAGTGCCGCTAATTCTTCTATTTTGTTAAAATGGACATCAACACCTTTTTAAAATCAGCTTAATGTTGTGATTGTTTGTTAACACGAATATACCATAGAAGAAATTGTCACGATAGGAATCAATGTACTGAGATACTTCCATATATGGGATATGATACGAACTACGCACGATAGAATGTTCTTTTGGTGGTTTTATGTACACTAAAAGAAAAAAATGTGTGCATATGCTCCGCAGGCCACAAGTAGACACCCAGCGGGCCGCACGCGGCCCGCGGGCCGTGGGTTGGCCACCCTTGCTTTAAAAGGTCCACCAAATATTCTCGAGATAAATTTTGACTATTACAAATGAAACCTTAAAAATTACAAGAGATACCTTAAAGTATGTCACACTCAAAGTATTTATTATATATACATATATTATATAAATGAACTTTTTGTTATATAAATGACCAATTGCTAAAATCAATGTACCCTTTAATACAAAACCTATTTTAGACTTGAATTTTGTTAGATTGAAAATTGTAACTTTACTCGTGTAACGAATTCTAATCAAAATTCATCAAAGGTTTCAACTTTAACTTTGTGGAACTCCATATTGAATATTTTAATTCTGTACCCTAGAAAATAAACCACGGAAGTCACATTTTACCCCAGAGTATAAACGACGTTGCATCATACAAATTCATATATGACGTTTATCCTCTAGGGTGCAGAGTGACTTCCGTGGTTTATCCTTTAGGGTACAGAATTGTAAATTACCTTGTTATTACATTAATCTCTGAAAAAGTGGGGGTTAATGTAATAAGTGGGATAATAAAGAGATTTATTGTTAATATTCTTGAATCAAAATTTTCAGAATTTTTAATGATATTTTTAGCTGGAAAATACATACATTTGTGCTAAATTTTGAAAACTACTTATCAAAGAAACTCTATAAAAATATTTAGTAATACTTTACTTTGTTATGAGAGCATTGCTCAGGTCTAACTGGTGTTATGTTTCGTCAGAAGTATGTATAGTCTATTGAGCCAAAGGAATAGGTTTTAAGAGGGGTGAAACAATAAGAAGGGATTATTTATTACTTTAAATTTTTTTCTTATGGTCTTTATTTATCAATAATGTTTCGATGAGTCACAGAGAAGGTGTAAAGATACACGGGCAAAAGGTGGACATGATAAGGTTCGCTGACGATATTGCTATGGTTGCTGAAAGTGAAGAGGAACTACAAGAGGCCTTAACAACTATGGAAAGCATTCTTCAAAATAACTACAGTATGAAGATAAATAAAGACAAAACAAAGCTGCTGACTGTAGGCCGATCGCAGCACCAGATGAGAATAGTGATGTCGGGTAAACCACTAAAGAACACCAAGGAGTTTGTCTACCTCGGGAGCAAAATAACATGGGACGGTCGGTCCAAGAGCGAGGTCGACAGCCGTATACATCAGGCTAGACTTGCATTTAATAAAAGGTCGAAAATAATAGAATCAAATAATATAGACCTTAAACTGAGAATACTCCTCATCAAGACCTATGTATGGAGTATCTTGATGTACGGCTGCGAGACATGGTGCCTATCCGAAAGAGATAGACGAAGACTAGAGGCTTTTGAGATGTGGTCCTATAGAAGACTATTAGGAATTTCCTGGAGAGACCGCATCACAAATGAAGAGGTTCTCCAACGAATCGAAGGAGGAAGGCACCTGCTCAGGATCCTGTCCGAAAGGCGTGCAAGATGGATCGGTCATATAATACGACAAGAGGGCCTCTTGCATGCCATAATGGAGGGCATGACCGAGGGGACAAACTCTAGGGGACGCCCACGCCGAGAGTACCTGGAGGACCTGTTGGTGGACGTGCGCTGCTCAACATACACAGACTTAAAAAGAGCCGCACAGGACAGGGGGGAATGGAGGAGAAGATTTCAAATTGCTGCAAACCAGTCTTAGGACTGCAACCACGGAAGGAATGTTTCTGAATTAATTTCTACAAATACATAAAGCCGTAACCAAAAATAAAAAGTTATAATTAATCAAGGAATGCAAAAGGGTTATCTCCTCTTGAAAAAATTCTTTGGGTGAATAGACCACACGCACACTTCAGATCAAAGATGACATCAGTCAGACCAAAGCATTGCTCTCGTAATAAACTGGCATTATTTTGTCTGAAGATAGCTTCGAGATAGGAGGCTGTCGAAATGCCTGTCGTGGGAATTAATGTAATTAATGGATTAACAAAGTAATTTATTATTAAATATTCTTTGAAAATTATATTTTGAATGTAGTTTAAGACTAAACACAAATCCGAACTGGTTTATAGTGTAGAACAAGTCAGCCAAACATCATTGGAGTACCCAAACTAGGCAGTGATAGGATACAACTGTCTTTATGATGGTTTATAGTGTAGAACAAGTCAGCCAAACATCATTGGAGTACCCAAACTAGGCAGTGATAGGATACAACTGTCTTTACGGTGGTTTATAGTGTAGAACAAGTCAGCCAAACATCATTGGAGTACCCAAACTAGGCAGTGATAGGATACAACTGTCTTTACGGTGGTTTGTAGTGTAGAACAAGTCAGCCAAACATCATTGGAGTACCCAAACTAGGCAGTGATAGGATACAACTGTCTTTACGGTAGTTTATAGTGTAGAACAAGTCAGCCAAACATCATTGGAGTACCCAAACTAGACAGTGATAGGATACAACTGTCTTTACGATGCCTTTTCGCTGTAGCATTTTTTCATTGCATAAATTTAGTTACAGAATTTTGTCATAAGAGGTTGTTTCTTCAATAGTTCTTGTAGTCGAGGTCGAATGTAAATTCAATTTAATCAAGTCATTACTATTACTCTGTGACCTAGTTGATAAGACCCCGAGCTTACGGGTTCGAATCCCAGTGGCAACCATTTTTTTTAAAAAGGGTATCAGTCATGTTTTCAGTTCAGGTTTCTTTTATATCTTTCTGGTTGATTAGAAGAGATTGCTGTTGAATATGACTATGAATATGACTATTTAAGTCAATTTGTGATAGGCATATCCTGTTGCATAAAGGTCAAGGAGCTTTAGTACTTGCAATAGCTTGTCTGCGTCTCCTTTCTCCATTGGGTAGGGACAGTTATACACCATATGGTTCAATATGCGGCTGTTTGTGGCTACTTGTGCTGAGCCTCTCATGCAGTACATCCTTATATCGCTTGTGTTACCCACCATGCTTTCTTCGGTCCTCCGTCAGCTCGCCAAAGAGGACGCAGAGGAAATATTTATCAATGGTTTATTTTGATAGTAGGCATCTATTACAAAAATTAAAAGGTGTTACAATTAATGATATATTTGATAGGGTTCAAATATTGAATTGTTCGTAGTACCCTAAAAGTTGTAATATGACACTAGTCATAAGCGTACGCTAAGGCCTCGGCCACACAGGAAGAAGCCTCGCTTGATGCTTAGAGCTATGTTGCGAGTTAGGCGACATATCCTAGCGAACCAACGTACCGCATACTATCGCAGTGGCCACACTGCACGCTTCGCGCCACGTTGCATGACGATTGGTCATCGAGTGAATCTCCTAGTGAACAGACGTGTTGGTTAATTTACAAGATGGCGGAAGTTTTAATGACAGCTGTGGTGTATAAAAGGGAGCCTTTGTGGCACCCATCGAGCAAATTATACAAAAATGTACCTGTAATAAAATCACTTTGGAATGAAGTTGCACAGGAAGTAAATAAAGATGGTAAGTTATAATGAAATTGGTTAGTTTTGAGAGTGACATCGTTTGTTGACTCAACCGCTCCCAACTGTCAAATGAATTTGTGCGTAGCACTTTGGTGTGGCCAGGCATGAAGTCACCTAGTATATGAGTCACGTAAAATCTAGCTTAGCACCTAACGAAGCATTTTGGTGTGGCCTCGGCCTTAGCCTTAAAGTCCATGTCTTAAACTAACATTCAAAATCTGGCGCAGTTCTGTGTTTTCCAATATTTTAAATAATTTGACTTAATCAAATATTGATAGACTCTGATCTTAGTTCAAGTCTCAAGATCTGTTTCTTAATACGAAACCGTGTGTATTTTGTGCTGTCCTTTGGGGTATAGATTTTTCAATTCTCATCTCTAGAGAAATCCATTTTTTAGATATTGAAATCAACGTCAGTGTGAAGTTTGTAATTTCTTTAATAAAGGTAATAAATAGACTTAAAAGTACGGTAAAATAAAAAAAAATTACAACCAAAGTTTTTTTGACCATGAAATAACGAAAATGTCACTTCACTTTGAAATCTATCACGAAGCGGTCTCCTAAACTATAAAGAGTATAAAGCTATTATTGAAAGAGATAGACGCAACCCATTCCCTGCCCTATTTGTGTACGTATGAAAGAAGGGGTGTGGCATATATAGAAATTATATTTTCTTCTCTTTCCTCTATAGTTTTATACTGCTCTTATTTTTAAAGTGAAATAGCATCTCCCTTACTCTATATCAGGGGTTACCAACTTGTTTTCCGCAGAACCCTGAGCTCAAAAATTAATTTTATTACGAGACCCAGAACGGGGGTCTAAAATAAAATTAATTTTTGAGCTTCAGTTTAACATGTATGTTATATGAAAAATTTGTAAGACCCGTATTTGAGAGAGAAAAAAACACAAAATCCTGTATGATCTAAATGAAAATAAAACACGAAAGGAAGTTGGAGAATTCCACTCCTGATGTTAGAATAAATCATTCAGTTGTCCATAATTAAACCAGTTTTTGGAATAATATATAATTAATCCTTCACATTAATTACCAGTTTGAATCCTTTCTTTTTGTATTCCTAATAGTTATATTTTTATTAAGATGAAAAGGGTTCTGCGATAAACATTTATTGGAAACCACTGTTCTATGGTTTGACTATCAAAAATCATTTTAACATAATTGTCGGACAATTTATGCAAATTTAACATAATTTTTTGTAATTTTTTTCTATTTTACCGTATTTGATGTATTCTAGTAAAATGTATATTGATTAAAAAAGTATTATGAACTGTAATTAAAATACAGATTATATATATCATATATAATTAATTTTTAATCAATAATTTCTTTGATCACCATTCATTATTTAATTTATTTTCTCGCGTAATCATAACACATTAGGCAGGTTTTTATTTATCTTATGAAATGCATTGAATCATTTTAGTATAATTTTGCCAAAAGCTGAAATTTTAACATTACTGAACTATTTTATTTGAAACAGCGAACAGTTAAGTTAATAATTTTTAAGTTAAATTTTATTGTAGAATACCAATTTTATTTGTTATTCAATTGCTATTGAATGTTAATTATACAGACTATTATGCTTGTGTTTTATTTTTAAAATTCATTATTTGTTGATAAATAATTTTACTTATATTTTTAAAATATTTATCTATCTACTGAGTGACACTTGGAATTCTGTCACCATTTATCTGTTCCAGAGATCTTACACAAGAGTACAGAACTTCTTCTTCTTCAGCTGTCCCTCCACTGCTGGATGTAGGCCTCTTCTAAAACCTTCCACGCTTCCCTGTCTTGGGCTTTCCTCGTCCATTTTCTACCGGCGACAGGGATAATGTCATCAGCCCACCTCTTCTGGGGCCGTCCCATCGGTCTTCTCTTATCCTACAGCCTCCATTTCAGGACTCTGTGTGCCCGTCTTTCATTTTTTTGTCTCGCAACGTGACCCGCCCATTACCATTTCATGCTAGCAACACGGTACATTATGTCGACAATCCTAGTCCGTCGCCTGATTTCTTCATTTCTGACTTTGTCTATCAGACTTATGCCCAACATTCGTCGCTCCATGGACCGTTGTACGTATTTTAGTCTGTGAATGGTATTGGCAGTTAATATCATCATTTCCAAGCCATACGTTAGCACAGGGAGGACGCATGCATCGAAGACTTTTCTTTTTAGATTGGTGGGAACTTCCTTGTTCTAGAGAACATGGTTGAGCTTTCCGAATGCTGCCCAGCCCAGTCCAATTCTTCTGGGTATTTCCGCTATTTGGTTCTCTTTTTCCAATTTGATTTTATGTCCGAGGTATACTCGTAGTATAATTCGTCTACAACTTCGATTGTCTTATTATCTACTTTGAGATTTCTGTTGGATGGACTCAAAAAAGAGCTATAATGATATAAAATATCTGTTCCGAAGTGTTTCGATACGTCACCAATGTGCGTAGAACTAACGAGATCCTCTGAAGGAGACATCACTTGATACTGGTGTATCTTCTTCATATATAGAAATCCACGCCCATTATTCAAGGAAAAAAATAAGGATATGTTATCTGTTATATTTCAGTGAAGAGTATCAAATACACTTTAAAAAAATATATATTTCGAATTACTTAAATTAATTTCCCACAAATGACATTGACATTTTAACAAAATGAATGATTGTATTGACAATTATTTGTTGTTATATTTTATAAGTATGTGTCTTCTATATCTGTAATTGAGTATTAAATCAAATCAAAAAATTCAATGAAAATGTTCTCATTTGTGAGGAACTGCATTTAGTTATTCAATTGTTTTTTTTTTGACATGTGTGTATTTTGTATTTTGACAGTATCATATACCTGATAACTCTCCATTATAGTTCTATGTTCCTTTTGCGTCGGAAGAAATTACTGTGACAGAATTCAAAATGATCGATGACATCCATGTTGCTTTGTAGATGTGTCTATATGTCTCGGTGAAAGCAGATTGTACTGTGAATGTAAACTATTGCTATTGAACGTACACTTTCACAAAAGTAATCGGTGAATGTAGAAGAAATCATTTGTTTGAAAATAGTAAATTCATTTTCACTAGTGACTGTCTTTCCTCTCTAATTTTTGTTGACCTCGACTAACTGGGGTTGGGGAAAGTAAATATAAAATAAAAACCTTTGAATTGACAGTTTTATTTATCGGTTATTTAAAAAAACAATTAAGGTAGTCTTTCAAAATGTTTATGAAGTTGAATAACTTAAATTATTAAAACACAGAATACTTGAATGTTAAAACCTGAATATATAAACACTTACGATGAGCAGTGAAAGTGCACTTTCATTAGTGAACAAATAACATTATAGTACACATTCACTTATTACTTTAATAAAGGTGTATATTCTTTAATGGTAGATTATGTTCACTGACCATCCACTTATGCTGTAACATATAAAAGTAAAAGAACAAATAATTGAAAAAAACTTGTCTTTATTTTCAAAGAACGTAAAGCAATTCTTCCATTTAGTGTATAATATTATCATCAATATGTTTTATTATATCATTATTTTTATTACAAATTATGTATTTTTGCAATACCTCGCTTATCTAATAAAATAGTTCAGTGTTACGTCGCATTGTGATATCTCTTCAGTTAGCTCCTCTTCTGCACTTAAATTACGAAGCTTTTCCTCTCTTAACGTGTAATCAGAAACACTAGGAATATGTTTATGGTGTGTGATAAGTTTTTTTGCCTGAATAATTTAAGTAAAAAATTATATATGTAAATAAAAAAAAAATGATATAAAATAGTACATATAATATTATTATTATGAATAGTGAGGGACGCACGTTCCTCTCTATACGAGTGTTAGATGTTGCTGTAAGACAGGTGTCTAAAATATTGTAATAAAATAATATAAAATGCGATTAATATTGTATTTACTTGGAGTTGTGAAAGGTTAAGAATGTATATGCATATATTATTGTTCACGTGTCGATGTTCCGTAACGGGTATTATTTTTTTGTTTTTACTCTTCTTTTGTTGTGCCGTTCCGAGCACCGTGCGTTTGTCCAACAGTCATCCTCGCAGTTGCTACTTAATGTTAGTTTGAATTTATTTCCCTTGTCTACTATATTCTTGAGTTCCTCACAATCTACTGATAATAAAAGAACAATTTATATAGCGTAATTTAAAGTGTAAACTCTCCTTAAGGGTTTCTCTAACTCGGTAATCGAACCCAATACTATTTATAGACCAAAAATATTAAAAAACAAACATATATATATAATATATATAAGGGATATATGAGTGAGTGTAAGTATAGGAAGGTAGTGGTTATGTTAGGATGAATCGAATCCCCATTTAGAGTGACAACTTTTTAACCATGTAGAATTTATTTTATTTATTTATTATTTATTATTACACATGACAAGAAATATACACAATTTGAGAAAAACAACAGATAATTTGATTTGGACATACAATTTTAATGGATCTGGGTTTGTTGCCTTTCATTTGTCGTATCCCCAGTAAACTAGGCTTTTGCCTGTATCTCACTGAGGATATTTAGCATGAAAAAAATAAATCGATACTTCTTTCCGATTTTTGATTACACAAAAACAAAACCCCGTCGCACGCTCTCATCAACCTGACAAACAGTGACACTCGACTACAACTGGAAACATCTTGCGAAATTCAACTCCTCACACATCATCACTCCAGAAAGACCAAAAATATTCATCCCACACTATACCGCACACAATCACAAATCTCACATAAATCCCTTCCACTCGTCATTCATCCTGAAAGCCCAAGTATTTAAAATCCTTGGGCTTTGGGTTTGGTAAAAATGGTTTTCCTACCTTTACCCTTATTGAAGTCGGCACGCCATTGTATGTTATGGGAGCCAAATAAGCATATTGCCTTTGGGCAAAAGAGGTTTTAACTCTAGGGATGGTGAACATTTCATTAGCTGCCATGCGTGTCATGTGTGTCTGCTGAGTCTGCATCTTCCCTTCCTCGCGATGGTAGTGCCAGAGAATGGATTTGAGATGTAAATTGGCTATGTTCAGGACCTGATACTCTCTGAAAAGCTCCGCCGTGGGATACCGAGCAGGAAGTTTATTAAATTATTTTCACAATCAATTTTTGGGAAACCTGCAATATGTGTTTTTGGGTTAAAGTGCATCTCCCCCACACTGATATACCGTAAGAAAGTGCTGACTGACACAAAGCGAAGTATATACTTTTAAGGATATTTTCAAAGAACTCTGTTGATACTACACGGAAATGAGAATATGATGGCCACAATGCAGGCAGAGGGTTTTTTGTCTCTGGGAGGAGAAAAATTGCTTGAGAAATAATTGAACATTAACATGTTCACTACTGGTCTAGTAGTAGCGCCAAATACTTGTAATAGTGGTCCCATGACCAGAGCTGCATTTGCTAACAGACAAACCTAGGCATTTGCGTTGGGGTGCCCAAAGATTCATAAATAAGTAATATAATAATAAAATAAACAGTGAATATGGACTTCAACGATATCGTAGATGTTTTTGTAGAGAAAAAAGAAAGAAGAAACTGTAGTGGTTCATTATGTGTGGTACGGAATACATTATCATCTAAAATGGAAAGGATAAGCATATTTTAAATTACGTTTAGGGGTGGGTAGAGAGGGGGCAAATTGCAAATTCCCTAAGGGTGACATCTATACAAATGCGGCATTGACTTTTTTATCCCAGTTAATATTTAGTTTTAAATACATTCTTTTTAAAGTGGATTTTCAAAGTTAAAAAAAATCTATACAGTCAACTCCGGTTATAGTGAATTCGATAATAGTGAATTTTTGGCTATTGTGAACCAAAATCTACTAGTTTTAGTTCACTATAACAGAGGATTTTTCCATATATTTTTAATATATGGTTATGGGACCGAATATTTTAGTTCACTTACCAAAGGTTCACTATTACCAAGTTCACTATAACCAGAGTTGACTGTATTTAACATAAAAACTTTGAGGCCGATGATCAGCCCCGTGGGATTAAAAGGTTTAAAGCATGGGTGGCCAACCTTTTCAGCAGCCGGGCCAGATTTTAGAAATGAGATTTCCTACCGGGCCATACAACAAAATTTATTTTATTATTCAAAGCAAACAAGAAATATATTGTTTTTTTAAGAAGATATAACAAAAATGAGAATCATACATATTTATTAGATTAGAGTTAGGCAATACAAAAAATAATAATAAAAAATAAACAAAATATAATAAATTTTAGTGAGACGTCTGATTTTGTTGAAATCAGCTTAACGTTGTGATTGTTTGTTGACACGAATATACCATAGAAGAAATTGTCACCATAGTTGAATCGATGTACTGATATACTTCCATATATGGGATATGATACGAACTACGCACGATAGAATGTTCTTTTGGTAGTTTTATGTACACTGAAAGAAAAAAATGTGTGCATATGCTCCGCTGGCCACAAGTAGACACCCAGCGGGCCGCACGCGGCCCGAGGGCCGCAGGTTGGCCACCCTTGGTTTAAAGGGTCTTTTTAGTTTTGACAGTGTTTTTGTAAAGCGAAACAGATATCAGTTTAATTCAAGTTGTGTAGTATTTTTCACATTTCAAGTGTCAAATAATTGTTTTACATTCAAACTGTTTGTCAGGGTGTGGAAACCATTTGCTAAAACCACCCTTGTAGGAGAATAGTTCCGATACTCTTGTGTTAGTTCGTAATAATCTTAGATAACTTCATATATCTTAGATATTAATATCAATAGCGTTAGAAGAATAACCAAGATGTATCTTAAATTTTCTCAAATTCAAAAGAAAACAGTAATTAGATGAAAATAAAATAATTAATAATTATTTTCAATACTTAACAAAAGGGCATCCATTGATGGTGGGATAAAATGATTTACGTATACTCATTGGGAATGTCCAGTCTACCTGATGTTGTTGGTGATTAAAACTCTTTAGAAAGTATCTCAATCTTTGGTGGCACGGAACGGCTCCTTAACTGTTTGGATACCTGTCCATTCACCAATGTTGCGTAACCGAGACAGGCACCTTCTATCGATTCCACGTCGACCCTCGATTTCGCCCATCAATAATAATTTTAGGAAACGATATTTTTATGATTTTAATAGTTCTGCGAGGATGACTTATTATTAAAGAATCTATATTATGATTGTTTCTTAGTATTTGTTTTCGGATGAATGTGAATATGCGTAGATTATATTTTTGCTGAGTTTGTATTGTTATTATAATTGTCGGATGTTGCCGTTCTATCGAGCAGACTGTAAAAGAAATGTTGAGTTTATTTTTTTGAATATTTAATTTTTTATTATTGTAACAATGTTGAGAGATATTAGGATGTATAATTATTAGTAATGCGTTTATATATTTCTATATTTTTTGCGCTCACTTTCATCTTTTCATTTTATTTTTGTAACATTAAGTGATAGATAACATAAACGACTCCATTTTTTATGAAAAAAATTACTTCATTTGTATCATATTCTTTTTTTCATTGCAATTATTTTTAGTCTGAAAATAAATGAAAAGAAATATAATGTGCACTTTTATTTACCCCTCCATTTCATCCCTGTAATCTTTACTCCATTACCTGATTCCTCTACGTGGCAAAAAGGTAGGGACTTTATTTACCCCTCCATTTCATCTCTGTAATCTTTACTCCGTTACCTGATTCCTCTACGTGACAAAAAGGTAGGGACTTAACCCCTCCATTTCATCCCTGTAATCTTTACTCCGTTACCTGATTCCTCTACGTGGCTAAAAGGTAGGGACTTCATTTACCCCTCCATTTCATCCCTGTAATCTTTACTCCGTTACCTGAGTCCTCTACGTGGCAAAAAGGTAGGGACTTCATTTACCCCTCCATTTCATCTCTGTAATCTTTACTCCGTTACCTGATTTCTCTACGTGGCTAAAAGGTAGGGGCTTCATTTACCCCTCCATTTCATCTCTGTAATCTTTACTCCGTTACCTGATTCCTCTACGTGGCAAAAAGGTAGGGACTTTATTTACCCCTCCATTTCATCTCTGTAATCTTTACTCCGTTACCTGATTCCTCTACGTGGCTAAAAGGTAGGGACTTCATTTACCCCTCCATTTCATCCCTGTAATCTTTACTCCGTTACCTGATTCCTCTACGTGACAAAAAGGTAGGGACTTAACCCCTCCATTTCATCTCTGTAATCTTTACTCCGTTACCTGATTCCTCTACGTGGCAAAAAATTTTCACTATTGAAACTTTCAAATAGAATACTGAGACTGTTTTGCAAAACCACCAATCAAAAGAGAAAGATAGGACCATAAAATCATCAGTCTCCAATTTGAAGCCTGACCTCTACAATCATGAATTGCTTCAAATCTCATTTATGAGTTTTTATTAGATTGAGATTATATGGAGTGACAATTTGCGATAGAATACGGAATGAAGTGACTAGGGATGAATGGGAATTTAACGCTGATGTGTTGAATAAGATGAAGTTCTGAGATGGTTTGTGCATATATAGAAAGAATTAATGAAAAAAGACTATCAAAACAAATATACCATGCAAGGTGTAGTAGAGGAAAGTATGGTTGGGAAAAGTGAATGATAATTTAAAAGAAGGAAATGTTAAAAGTGATATAAATCGTAAGAGCTGTATGAGTAGTATTTGGATATGGAAGAGGGAAAATCTGATGCCCTGTCCTCTCTGCCTACCTCAGCAGAAAAATAGTGTGATAGTATGTATGTATGAGATTACCAGCGGCTAGTCCCGAGGTGCGCTAAGCACCAACGCACCTCGAGACGCTGAGCGAATATGAAATATCGCTGTCTCACGGTTTGCTGTATGCCTCTGTCTGCCCTGTATGAATTTGAGTTTTTGACCGGTGCGTATTGGAGATCACTCCGGTAGTATTGGCAAACTTGGCCGGTCAATTTGAAAGGAATATTTTAAATTTTTTTGAATTTTCACTTAAATAAAAATCCTCGTACTATTTGTCAGTATTCTTATGCATATTTAATCTATACAAATATTTCACATTTTTGGAAGTCATGTTTGCGAATATATAATTTAATTATTGCAAATTATTTCTCCGGTTCAGCGCACCAGCGTGCCTTCAGACCTATGAGATTGTCGCCACTGTATGAGATTATAAATTTTAACTGTCATACATCTGTGATAAAAGCAAAAGGGCTAAAAAGTACTTTTGATTTAACTAGTACTTGTGAAGTAGCTTGTTTTAAAACTAGTTCAGTGTCACAGCACTCAGTGCTCTAATAATAGTAACAAAAGGACAATTTATATAGCGCTGTTTAAAGGGCAAACTCTCCTCAAGGGCGTTCTGTGAAACCACTCATAAATTTTGATGAGACCTAAAAAGGATTGTCTTTAAGTGCTTCCTTGCTTGCTAACATACCACCCATATCTCTAATATTCGAACACTATGAGGAAGACCATCCCATACCACAGGACCATTAATGGCAAAAGTTCTATCTTAATACCCCACCTTATTGGATTGATTTGGAACAACATTAGATGACAAAAATTGACCTCAAAGTTATACTACTCGCCAAAGAAACATTCCTCAGACAAAGATTCGAAATATACAATGGAGATATTCCATTAACCACTTAATAGTCAGATTTTTAACACGCGACGTAACACAATGAGAACTGTGAATGAATATATTCTGTACGAAAATATATTCCGTTCGAAAAAAACAAGTTTGACACTGTCAGAACCAAAAATCTCCTTTGAACCAGCGAAATGAAGGTACTCGGGAGTGTCGCTGGCAAACCCCTTCGTGATAGAGTACAAAACATAGAAATCCGAAGGACGTGCAAAGTTGAAGATATTGTCAGATGGGGACAACAGAGAAGAAGGTTCTGGAACGAACACGCATCCAGAATGGTGGAACCAAGAGCTGTAAGAATGGCCAGGGACAGTATCCCCCAAGCAAGCAGACCTCCAGGATGACCTCCCAAAAGATGGAAAGACAGCTGGCAGTCGACGTCACAAGAGGCAAACAATGATGCAGGATCATAACAGGCCTAAAATAAGATGAAGAAGAAAACAAGTTGAAACAAGATCTGCCCAAACGACGCTCGGGAGACACACTCCCAACAAGTCGAAACAAGATTTGCCCGAACGAGGTTCGGGCTCGTCAGTATAAAAATAAACTTCGTGCCCGAGTCCCGCTCGGGCAAAACTGTCAAGTGATTAAGGGACTTTAGAACAATGTTTGAAATCAATCCGTTCATCACACTTACCAGTGTAGACTTTTTAGAAGCAGACCAATATGGCATTATTTATGACTACCATATATCAAGCCAGCAGCTAGCTGCATTGTAAACTGGAGTTGAGAAATTTGTAAATGAGGCAAACCACAATAGAGTTACAATAATTCAGACGCGACACTTAATGGAAAACATTGACATATAAATTTTAACTCTCTTAAGACTATAGAAACTGTATAACCAATTTGTCTATCGAAGGAGAGCCTACTATCAAGACAGACACCAAGAAATTTTTGGAAAGATACTTAAACCCATAACTAATAAAGTATCCTCATCTGTTAACACGTTCAATGCTAACAACGTGCCTAGTGCGTTCTTCTTGACAACCGTCAGGTGCTAACAACGTGCCTGATGCGTTTTCCTATGCAAACCAAAGATACTATTACCGCTCCTAGTGCGTTGACATTGTATACACATACTCAATTCTTGGCAAAGCATGGATGTTTAGTTTATTAGTATTAGCACACACAAATATTCACCAGTGTTCAAATATACTTCGAGCGGAACGCGTGTACGTCAAGTGATTTTTTTTTAAATTTTAATAATTAGTCAGCCACACGTGAATTGCCTTAATAATTTGATCGCATTGAATGTGTTAAAGACACTAAGAGAAATTAAATTTCACTATCATTAGTTTGTTCCAAGATTCTACAACTTAGTCAGCAAAACAATGTCCCTATGGAGTTTTGTCTGAGAAAGCTTCAGCTGATCTCTATTGAAATGCGCATTTGGTTCAAAGAAAACTACTCATGGAAAATTGGGTGGGATTCCTTTTCATAAAAGAAATCTCTTACACATATGAAAAAAAAAAATTTAGATTAGAAAATTATTTATTCTTACATTAAAATCATATCGATGACACGGAGCTGATGCACAGTGACTTATGCCCTGATCAAGATACTCACCCTCCTATGCATCAGGGGTGCTGCAATCAACGAATTTCGCAAATTGAAGTATTTAAGTGCCAGTCAATGGGTCTAAGGTAGACCAGTCTGCAGCCTCCGCAGGAAACACATCTCCTCGCCTAGCATGCTGCTTCGCCCGCCGTCGCATGCTGCTCGCTCGCTGCTACGAGCTACTAAAAGAAGTATGTACTTATCAAGTTAGAGTGCACTCATTGACTATGGGTCATGACACAAGTAAAAACCTGCACTTCAAATTGCTACAAAACAAAATTATCCAATATTTTGCCTTCTGCATCCGTTAATGGTAAGGAATAGCAATATATCTGTAGACAATAAACTTATTTTATAGGAAACAATCATAAGACCCATAACCACACATGCTGCTTCTACCTGGGATACAGCAGAACATGTCACTTTAATTTGTGTGGAGATCGGAGTTCCTTGGAACGTACAAAACACTACGCTACACAATGACAATAGATCGCTGTTAGTCAGGGGTTTTATTGCTTTACCCTGGCCAAATGCTTTTTTATAGCTCCCTTTCAAACCACTCAAATCTTCCCATTATCACTAAATTATTCATTCCAGTGTACGATCTACAAAATGACAAACCAAATCTTTAGTCTTCCCCCTGGATAAAGATGTTCCGCCAACCTCAGAATAAGAAATTCTGTCTGATCAATTATCTACATCAGGCTGTCATCTATCCGAGCGGACAGCACGCATGACTGGAAACTCCAGCAATTTCATCATCACACCAGGATTTTATTGTATAGCCCTCTATCAAAAACCGCACTTACTATTTAGTTATAGATCGTTCAGCCAGAAGAGTCATTTTGCAATAGTGTAACACCCTCTGTATCACACAACTTATGTAGTGGTATTGGTTTTAGAATGCCACACGCTTGGTTCGCGCCGAGTGTACGTTTGTACTGTTATTAAAATACTCGGTGATTAGAAAAACACTGCCATGTCAAAATTAGGAGTGTGATTTTTGTCTAATGTAATGTATAATTCAAAATTTTTCGAATAGTTAAGTGTATTATTTTACCCAAATTGAGTTATTTTTGGGGTAATTTTGAAGATTGAACAAAAAGGTTATTTTTTTGGAGTTTTTTTTATCACAAACAAGGGGAAAATTATGACACAAACTATTGTAAAAAAATATATATAGTGTATGGTGACGATACAGTAAGCAATCATGTGTCGAATGTGGTTTTAAAAATTCCCTAATTGTGATACGACACTCGAAGATAGTGTCCGCTCAGGAAGGCTACCACTACACATTTCTACAACATATCTGTTTTATTAGTATTTCTTCATTCATTCGTTCCACATGCCCAAATCATCTCAGTGCACTCTTCTTTACCTTACTTAATACATCAGCCATAAGTTCACATTCATCTCTTATCACTTCATTCTGTATTCTGTCATACATTGTCACTCCATGTTCGCTTCTCAATTAATGCATTTCTACAGCATTCATTCAGCTCCTATCAGTATTTTTCCACATCCACGTTTCATTTCCATACATCAAAGTTGCCACCAAAATACTATTGTGGACTATCACATTAGCAGATTTTGATACTGTCTGGTTTGAGTATACATGTTTTAGTGTCCCATTGCCTATGTTTCTTGTCACTCTGCTCGATATCACTTGTAACCCTTCCATCGTCTCATAAAATACTACTTTGGCGGAATGCTTCTTGCCTGAAGAGATGATGATAGTAGTTGTTGGTAAATAAATAAAATACGTCAATTAGCAATGCAGAAAGAGAGAGTGAATGAATGTTTTATTTATCGGTATGTGGGTATTTATACATTTCAGAATGGGCGCGGGAGTGCGCCCGCGATATATTTTTATCTCGCTTCTGTGCGTGCCGAAATAGTCGATTGCAGTATTGCAGACATCGCAAATAGTATTGTGAGTAAACAATTTGTTTGCGGAAACGGCGAGACAACGTGATGCGTTCTCTTTCTACTGTGGAATGCATCGTAAATAGTATTGTGGGTAAACAATTTGTTTACGGGACTGGCGCGCTGTCCGGCCGCGTCATTGTTTTGGTATGTGACCTTTGGACATATCCAAAGGTCGTTTCGTCAGTCGTTGACCGTATGTGTTGACAATATTCAGCGACGACCGTGGTTCCCGCACTACCTAAATAGCAGAATTCCTCAACTTGCTCCAATCTTTCATTTTTCACCCATGCGTCGCTTTTAATTTTTCTTTCACACTTTTTTATCTCCATTACTTTGGATTCTGCAACATTCATTCTCAGATCTTTCTCTTCGTATCTCTCATACGATTTACGTTTATATTTTATGACCTAAAAATACGTAATTCCGTTCTGGACAGCTTAATAATATTGTTATTTGTTTAGTCAAACACTATTTATTTCAAGATCTCACCACTATTTGCTGAACTTGTCTCCTCCCTCTCTCCAGCCACAGTCCCCAACCCGAATGTTTACCGTTAGAAGCGTGTATGTCAGTATCAGTTCGAACATAATTCAGTCTTGTTTATGCTCCCTGATGATGAGATGAAAACCTTGAAACCGGTACTTTTATACCGTTATATAAAATTGAATAAACAGTGTTTCACTAAACAAATTACAATGTCTTTAAACTTTCAAAGTGTTAATGTCTTAATTTCTTTTTCTTCCCAGTATCATGTCAGGTCCCCCCAACGTTGAATATCACTTGAGAGTAGATATCTTTGTCCCCGGCAGCCTGAAAAAGATCTCCAACGCACCTTATGCCAGTCCAATCACGTATATTGCAGAGCCAGGAGATTTGCCTCCTGCTAACACCTCTTCGACCCTCTATTTTGTCTTGGATGATCAGGTGCAGTCATTTGTACTTTGCTCCTCTAAATACATGACCCAAATGGGACACCTTTCGGATTTAAATATTAGTCAGCAACTCTCTATTAACTTTGGCTCTTTGAAGAACCCTTGTGTTGCTGACCATATCCGTCCAGGATATCCGTAGCATTAATATCTTAACTACTCATATAAATAATCAATAATATTGTAATTTATTTTTATCAAACACTATTTATTCCACTTTTTTGTAACGGTATAACCCTACCGGTTTCAAGGCTTTCACCTCATCTTCAGGAGAGCACAAAGTCTTGTTTGTGCTCTCCTGAAGATGAGGTGAAAGCCTTGAAACCGGTAAGGTTATACCGTTACAAAAAAGTGGAATAAACAGTGTTTGATAAAAATAAATAACAATGTCTTTAAACCTCCACAACGTTAATGCCTGAACTATAAACAACATATCAATAATATTGATTGATTTTGTATTGCAGGATTCAATTTGTGGGTTTGGGGGGTGGTTTTATTAAAAATACAAGTTACGCTATTATTTTGTCAGAATCTTTAATAGTTAGATCTACCACATTTTGAGACAAAAAGAATAAGATCATTATCGGTCTCCAACTGACCTGCTTGAGAGGTCGGTCGGGCTATTACTCATTGTATACAAAATACTAATAACTAATAACATAATAATAATAATAATGATAACCATCTCACAGTTTCCAACACGCGATAAATATCTCAAAACTCTTGAGAAAATAACAGTCATGCAGTTATACATAATATGAATGCAACATTTATTTTCTCTACTAAAATTACGTACGATTATCATATTTTTTTTAACAAACTACAATACATTGTGATGCCATTGAATTTATTATCCTTAAAGTAAATAAATACTTTCATTTCATTGTTTATTAATTCTAACATCTCCGAGCGACACAGTTAATCGCGATACATAATTAATTTTGATTGAATTAAAAATGTTGCATTTACACAATTTTTTCAAGTTCATTGCGTTTTTTAATTAATTTGTTATTTATTTGTTTTACGTGATAAGTATATATTTAATATATATACATAATATATGAAAAAAAAGACAGACAAAAATAAGTAATTTCGAGTGGACACTTTCAAATTATATAGGGTGGGGCATGAATCTTGCTACAAAAATAAATGAAAATAATAATGACATGATTTTTATGTAGTTGTTCAGACTGTAATGTGGCAATATGTGACAGACTGTAAAGTGGGTATAATTTCAGCCACATTACAGTCTGAACAACGACATAAAAATCACATTATTATTAAAATTTATTTTTGTAGTAAGATTCATGCCCCACCCTATATGAATCTAGGTTAATTAATAATATTAAAAGGCAATTTATATAGCACAGTTTAGAGAGCAGACTGTCCTCAAGAGTGCCCCCTACTTGGGACTTGAACCATTATTGACAGATTGAAAATATTACAAAATAAATATAAATAAGTGAAGTGCGAGGATATGAAGATGGTGGTAGTAAGCTATAGCTATTAGATTAGGTTTGTTGTCTGTCATTTGTCTTGATCCCAGTTGAATACGCTTTTACCTATAATTTACTGGGAACATATGTACATTAACCCTTCCTGTCTTGTGATGTGTAACTAGTACACATTGCTTTTAAAAACTTTAATATCTCTATAAATATAATAAATACTGGGTTCAGATTTTAGGTGTTCCTCCGTAATACATTTACGCATTGAATGAAAAAATAATATTAATAATAATTAGCAATTATCGGCCACGTCAGATATTTTGTGAAAATCGGGAATAAATTCACCAATACAATCAAACGTGTGACGTAGGTATATTCATTCTAAAAAACCGCCATGGGTGAGAAAGCAACGCTATTCACGTCTCACTCTACTTCGGTATATGGGAACACAAAAAATACAATCTCAGTTCGGTCGCTTCTCTCTTTTTAGTAGCCAACCAGCTTTCGTTCGAGGTGGTCGCTCCGTCCGTTTTGTGAACGTCATCCAATGTTTTTTTTCATGTTTTCAGCAATTAAATTTCAATTATTAACACGTTTAACTTCAAATTTAATTAATTTAAGCGATTAGTTATGAATATCCTTATTTTTCCCATTTTAAATTGCTTATTTTTACATATGTATCGATATGTATTGAATACACATCACCGGAACGGGCGGATTTTTTTTAGCACAGGAAGGGAAAGGTCAACAAATGGTTTAATACTTTATACCAATTGTTGATTATTTAATTTCTTTGTCGAAAATTCTCATCAACTTGTGATACCTAATTACGAGTATGTACCACGTGATTCAACCTTTGGCATACTGCACCAATTTAACGTGTTCCCCGCGGGAAGCACAAACGCCTGTGATGTGACGACAATCCAAGTTTCAAATCACAAATACTTAAAAAAAATGACACAAAACCGGAATAAAAATTGAACTAAAATTTAAAATAATCTTTATTCTAGCGACATCTCTGAAAACCTTGTCAAATAATATATTAGTTTATGAGATATTGTTGAATAAACAGAGTGCTGAATTTTTTTGGTTTCTCAATATTTCCAGCATTAACGACCTGTCTCGCGGATCGAGTCCTGCGATGAGTCTCTCTTACGTAAATAAACATTACTAAGTCTCTCTTACGTAAATAAACATTACTAGTGATATATGCATTTGATTGGGTGAGTGTCATGAAGCATTGATTTGATCGTAGCATTCCTTTGTTTATTTTACGTAATGTTTAGTTTATCTCCTTTATTTAACGAGTCTCCTTAAGAGTAATGACTATTATTTATTATCAGAAAATTACTTAAGTGTCATGTTTACTTGGTGTTGTAATCAAATATCAGTGGTTCTAAACAAAATATGTGTTTAAACTTAGAAATTAAAAAACACTGAAATTGTGCCGCGCACAGGATTCGTGGAATTTGATTTTTAACGCGGTGAACAGGTTAAATAAATAAACAATTTGTACCACAATCTCCTCCACACATTTATCTAGAACATATTTAAGAAATCAGGAATGTTAAGAAGATGTCTCTGGTGAAAATTAATCCCAACACCACTTAATCCATCAATTCCCGACAATAATTATTTATTACTATTTCTTAACAGTCCTATCCCGCCTTGTGTAATTTTCAATCTATTAACTCAATTTTTTAATCATAGAGAGATCTGTGTTTTAACCCTTCCCTTACGGTGTTAAAATTGAACGCGTGCTCCGGTGTTGGGTAGTGAGTACGCGATAAAAAATTAGCGATTTTAAATCGGAAAAATAAGAACGTTCATAGATAATCCCCTTAATTAATTATAATTGAAGTTAAAAATTATAATAATTGAGATTTATTTGCTGAAAACATTAAAAAACCATCTGGCAACGCTCACGGAACGGGCGTACGTCTAATCTATTTGCAAGTCCAGAAGATACTGCGGCGCGGAGCGGTACCCCGGCGTGGCTTACGTTTGCGACGATTGAGACAATTGAGCTCCTCGCAATTCAGTGGAGTATGCAAGAGTGAGATGTGAATATAGTGTCGCGCTTCCCGCATACTCTTCACCTATCGTCAAGACGAGGCACTCGCAGCGTTTAAATGCAAATTTGTTTTCGATCTTTACAAAACACCTACGATGTAGTCGATAAATTCTGATTATTATTAATATTATTTTTTAAATCAATGCGTAAATATATTATGGAGGAATACCTAGAATCTTAACCTTGTATTTATTATATTTATAGAGATATTGATGGTTATTAGAAGCAACGTGTAGAAGATACCCAACACAGGGAAGGAAAGGTTAAAAAAGGATCAATTTCAAATGTAACTTTTAAATTTTCAGTTTTACATAATTGAAGAGTTGTTTATCTTATCAGCAATTATTAAGACTTTTAAAACAAATTGGGCAGCGGTTAAAGGATCGTATAGTTAATCGATTTTCGATTTGGAGATCAGACCTGATTTTGTTAATCTTTGGTCTACACTTGCTGATAACCGTGAAGGTGAAATTGAAATCAAGAGAGGAATAGGTATGGTGAAGAGCGCTATGTCGATGCTGGGACTGATTTGGAGAAACAGACACTATACTAGAGAAAATGTAGGATGGTCCCTGTAACGTTTGAAATATCATGTCTCAAAGGGATGGGGTAAAAGTTATTTTTTACAAATCGAATCGTTTTTTCATAAATCGAAAAATTGTTTTTCTGTAAAAAGACGTTTTAGTTCCTAATTTTCATTATACTGACTTTCTAATGTATTGTATGATTTGTATCTATGTTTAAATAGGCCAAGATCCACTATGAATTAATACTAATTACGAATATTTAATTTTAGGTATAAAAAAATCGAAAATCCAATTATCATATACCCCATCCCTAGCCAATGCAGACTAACGTAGTGACTTTTGACAAACGTCACCAAATATTATTTGATTTTAACAAACTGCCACATTTTTGCTAATTTGTAACAAGATTTAATAATTTGTCATTATTGTTAGTTTTTTTGTAATGTATTTACCTAAATAACTTGCTATTTATTAGAATCGAGGCTTATATTAAAGTTGATAAAATAATTAAAATTACTGAACGTCGTTACAAAGTTGTATCGGGGCAAATTTGTGAACTGTCACAGGGACCATGCTACATTTTCTCTAGTATAAAAACAAATACAAGATTGAAAAAATGTCTTGTTAAAACCCTGATTTTCTTTATATTCCTGTAGTCAGAAACTTAACAGATAAAGGCCAAAAACAATCAAAGACAGGCTCTTTCGAGACGTGGTATTAGAAACGATAGCTGAATGTTTCATATATTTATTGCTAAACAATTTTATTTCATTCTTTCTGGTTTTAGAAAATAAATTTGTAAAAATCGAGGCAGTTTTAATTACTTGCCAGTGAGTTTCTTCGCATTAAACTTATTTTTAATCTGTCAATAATAGTTGGTTCGAGTCCCAAATCAGAGCGCTTTTGAGAAAAGTTTGCTTTCTAAATGGCATTATATAAATGATCATTTTATTATTATTAACGCCGTCTAAAATGTATCATAGATAAAAAAAAGTTAACTCAAATAATTTGTACCTGATCCCACCATGGTACACCGTGCTCTATGCTCCATATATTATTTATAATGATAATGTTTTTTTGGTAGAAATTATTTTCGTATCAATATTTTTTTTAAATTAATCTGCTGTATAAAAGCTATTTATCAATATTGCTGTCGGTAACTGGAAACACAAATAAAATAACTTTGGATACAAAAAAGGCTTAAAATGGCAGTAGAACCAAAATAATTGTGATTAATTCAGAGTTGCGCATCTTTTTTTAAGGCTGGATTCCCATTTGACTGCAGTCATGCCACAAGCTGATAATCAGCTCGACCATGAGCTGACCAAAGCATGCTGACAGGCAGTAGGGCTTGAATACTAATTTACAGTTTGCCAAGTAGGATCATTAGATTGCGTGCCATTAATCGTTAACCGATTTAAATAAAGTTAACGCAAGTAATGCAGATTATGACCGTTGTCATAACGGTAAAGTGAAAATTTATTTAGATTTTTTTACATTTATTTTTTGTCAAATATTTCAAACAATTAAAAATATTTACAAATACATTTCTTTTTAGTAGTCACAAATAAACTTTTAGAATAAAAATTAATTACACAGTCAAATAAATTTAATATAACTTTTTTTGATCGCATTGTAGTTTGTTAAAAATATTATTCTTAAAATTAATTAAACGCTATTATCATTTTAAAATAATAAACCCATCGCTTTTAAAACTGTTTCATTTTCGCAATAAACAACACTTTTCACTATTATCATCATCATTACAGTTTAATTGTTCCCACTGTAAGATTGATATTCACCGCCTATAGTCTCTTTTTCTCGCAAATGCTCTTCGATTGTTGAACCATTCGCAAAAAAAAATCGCTACACCAATTTGTATACAAAAAAAAAAAAGTTTAACATCAGAAAAAAGGAACATGATCATATTTCTTATCCACTATTATAACTTCTATTTCACATCTAACTACACACAAAGTTTACTCCACTTTTCTTACATAAAGATATTTCTACGTCCAAAAACGAAAATTATAAATAACTTTAAAAAAAAACTCCTCATTTTAAAATTCACTAAAAAAATATCTGTGGCCACTATCAATACATCATATGAGAGTCTTAATTGCTTTATATTTACAGCGTATCTTATGTGATAAAAAAAAAACTAAAATTATTAATAAAATGCATCACTTTAAAAACAAATTTGAATACCGATTAATGTTACACTTTGTGATCAAATAAATCATTCAAACAGTAAAATAATGCTCGATTATAAAAATTTGTGAACAGTGAACTTTGGTTACAATTAAAAAGGCGTTTTTTGCAGGTGGTAACACGAGGCATTCTAAAACAACTGGGACAGCTGTTGTTAAAGGATCGTATGGTATAATTCATTTTCCATTCGGAGGTCACACATGATTTTATTTATCTTTATTCTAAATTGCTGATAATCGTGGATGTGAAACGGAAACCATGAGAAGAATAGGTATTGCCAAGAGTAGTATCAGGAAAGTGAACTGATATATATTGACAACGCTACAACCTTTCAAACGACATCGAGTCAACATGTTTGGAGAGCGTGGGTGCATTTTGAAAATTGGGGTAAATAATCTTTAAATATCTTATTAACTCTTTCACGGCGGGGGACCACTTAACTGGCCCATACATAATACGTGCCGTCCTGGCGAGCGGCCATTTAAGTGGCCACTAACTTTGCGTGTTGATATCTCAGTCAAAATTAAATCTTCTTTAAAATTTTTAACCTGAATATAAGACAAAACGTGTCCTCTAGTGACATCTCTTTTAAAATCATCAAAACTTCAAGTACTTGATCCATAAGAAGGATTTAAACAGACCGATTCGAGGCTGTCGAAATTTAAAGCATTTTAAATATTAGCGCCACACGTTCGGGTGTGTTGAAGGTCATGTTTCTAATGACGATTGCTCCCGATCAATATGACGTATTTTGCGTCGATATTTTTTTTGTAAGTAAGCGTATTGCGTATTGAATTAATTGCCTTTTTCATTGTTTATGGATTATTGTTTTCTTCGATTATTGCTTCTTATATTGTCGCACTTTATTTATAGCTTTGATTTGGATAATATTACGTGTGTATAGTGTCAGCTAAAAAATGCATCGGCGCACAGTTCCACAGTAATCAGATTCGGGATAATGGTGAGTCATATTTTTATGTAGATACAATATAAATTTATTGAGGTAAAACACCGCCGCCTGTGGGACACACGAAAGATACTCGAGCCATCGCCGTAAAAAGGTTAATCACTACATGTATAGTAGAGAAAATTGTATTCAAACCATTTTATTTGTTGATAATTCAGCTATGTAAATGTTGTTCATGTTTTAGATTATAGAATCATTTTATAGCCCTTTTTGTATTTTATAAAAATTGATATTTTGGCAATGTAACGTGGGTGTTTTAATATAAAAAAAAACTATAAGGAAAAGTTGTGATTTTTTTCCCCTCAATTTTCCCCCATAACTTACCATATAAAAAGGAATCAACAAAGAAAAACGTTAATATTTGGATAAATTGAACTTTGCCAAGATAAGGGCTAGTCTCGATTACGGTTTGAAAATTTTGAATAATTGTTTTTAAATATACAATGCTTACATTCTTTGTTCTAATGTCTATACGTCTTTTTTTCATGGATTAACGTAATTAGTGGAATAACAAAGTAATTTATTGTTAAATATTCTAATGCGTGGTTCCACAAAGTTAAAGCTTAAACCTTTGATAGATTATTTTACTGTTTGAAAGAGTGTTTGCAAGTGCAGGCATAAAAAACAAATGGGTATTTTGTCGGATACGATAGGGAAGCACTCTAGGCAATGCTAATCTTGCAACACAAGGAGAATTTTATCCTATCGCCCCACAACATTCAACTATACTAAACATTCTCAAAAATATACATTATATGAATGTGTACCCTCGATGGACAATGTGGCAACTTAAAAGCCAGCACAATGTTCATGAATGTGTACCCTCGATGGACAATGTGGCAACTTAAAAGCCAGCACAATGTTCATGAATGTGTACCCTCGATGGACAATGTGGCAACTTAAAAGCCAGCCCAATGTTCATGAATGTGTACCCTCGATAGACAATGTGGCAACTTAAAAGACAGCCCAATGTTCATGAATGTGTACCGTCGATGGACAATGTGGCAACTTAAAAGACAGCCCAATGTTCATGAATGTGTACCCTCGATGGACAATGTGGCAACTTAAAAGACAGCCCAATGTTCATGAATGTGTACCGTCGATGGACAATGTGGCAACTTAAAAGACAGCCCAATGTTCATGAATGTGTACCGTCGATGGACAATGTGGCAACTTAAAAGACAGCCCAATGTTCATGAATGTGTACCCTCGATGGACAATGTGGCAACTTAAAAGACAGCCCAATCATTGTTTTCATGAATGTTTTCACGTACCCCTCTTACAATGCAATAATGTTTACGATTACGATACTAATTTAAATTAATCTCTCCCTACCAATGTCTCATCTTCTCTCTCTGAATTCATCATACATTTATTCACTCTTTCTCGAGACAAACACTTTATATCTCTAATTGATTAACCAAAAGATTGTCTATACAAAACTGTCATCTTTTCCATCTCGTACTTTTTCATTGGCACAAATCATCTTCTTACAATAACTAATAGAGTTCTGAATTAAAAACAAAACTTAACATGCTTTTTACGGGTTATCGTTGTTTGTATCTATACTTGAGATGTCCCTATTGCCTTTTGTTTTGATGTAACAATTCATTTCATCGACCACTCGGTTACGAACTCAAATTGTCTCCCAGATCAGTGATTTTTTTATTACCGACAGGATAAAACCTGTAAAGCTTATTATTGCCTTTTTGTAATTTCAGCCCAAAAGCAAATATAATATTGAAAGGTCTAAATGTAAAAAATCCAGACTGGAAGAATTTTGTTTTAACCCATTGAAAGAATCAAACCTCAAAGTTTATGAAAGATCATATATAATGTATGTATTACACTTTTGTTGTATACAGTACAACCTGGTAGATTTATTGCCATGTGGCAATCTCTTTAAATCTATCAGAAAGATGTTAAAGTGGCCTTAAGTGAAAATCAGACGCGATCACTTGCAACTCCCGGGTTACCAGCTAGGCCACGGAGGTTGTCACACTTTTGTTGTATACAATACAACCTGGTATGTTTATTGCCATGTGGCAATCTCTAAAGATATAAAGTGACTAGAAAGATATTAAAAAAGCCAGAAGTGAAAACTGAACTTTTTTTATAAAAATTAATTGTGTACCAACTGGAGTTGAACCCGCATCCTCCATGTCAGTAGGCGGGTGCCTTACCAACTTGACTATGGAGGATTCATTATTTAAAATAAAGAGAGTGAAAAATAAATTTTATATAAATAACGAAACATGGACACAAACCAATAGAATGTCATCTATGGATACAAAAATGAAATTACTAAAAGGTTTCGGACAATTTTTCAGATTTAATTTAGATTGTTTATAAAATAAATACGCCACTATTGTGTACGACACGTTTTTTTCATATTTGTTCAAACCATAAACAACGTTAATCCTTTCACTGTTAAATTTTTCTTCTTATAATTCGTCTTTTTTAAGTTTTTTTAATATTTGTTCAAACCATAAACAACGTTTATCCTTTCACTGCTAAATTTTTCTTCTTATAATTTGTCTTTTTTAAGTTTTTTTAATATTTATTCAAACCATAAACAATGTTAATCCTTTCACTGCTAAATTTTTCTTCTTATAGTTTACCTCCAGTGTTGGATTATCTGTCATTATTATGCTGAGTGCAGACTTCTGAACATGATGCAACACAACGGGATAACTCGGAAGGCAATAAATTTACATCGGGCCTCGCCTCGTCGCGACTCCACAACTATATAGTGCGACTATAACCGAAACCGGCAGCGAATCAGTTAATAAGAGTACACATTCATATATTAAACTATAATGTATTTTGATTAAAGCATTCTATTTTACATATTGGTCATTGTAGATAGAAGTCAATTAAAAAAGAGATATATTTGATAAAACGGTAACAGAAAGACCACTCACTCGCCTTCCCCGATAATAAAATCTTGTGGTAAAATGTCTTCTAAGAAATTATATTATATCTGAGTATTATGCTAGCCAAAATTCACGAGAATCGATATAATTTATTAACATATGTATTGCCATTATAATGGAGGTATAAGTTATGATTATTTTTATATAATTGAATATTTATATACATACAATATTTAGAGACATTTTATAAAAGTAACATAAAAGTTATCATTTCAATCGTCATAATACATTCTCTCACTCATTTCCGTTTCTTTTTTTTTTCTTTCTATAATCCGTAACACAGTATCATTGTAACGTATGACACAATTTACCAGTATCATATTTTTTAGCAGTAAAGGTATTCCTCGCTTTACGTGATTAATTAGTGTATTTATTTATTAAACCCTTTTAATCCCATCAGCCCCAACTGGTGTATGCGAAAAATCCCACGGGGCCGATCATCGGCCTCAGAGTTTTCATACAAGTTTTTATGTTGAATAAAAAAAACATAAAAATATATTTTTTAATGAAATCCGAAAATTATTTAATATTTTAACTCTACAGGGAGGTCTCCACACAAAAATTAGGTTTTAAAACTAAATATTAACTGAGATAAAAAATAAAATATAAACTACTGTTTTTTTTTTGCCAAAAAATGCTTGAGATTTTTCGCACATTTTATGCAAAATATGCTGGGATTAAAAGGGTTAAATGACAAGTAATTGTATGAACACATAATGAAAAACAAGACGACAACAAAATAAAAAGTGGTAATTTAAACACTACACGCTCGATTTATATTGATCTGAGTTTGTTGCCTTTCATTTGTCGTATCCCCAGTAAACTAGGTTTTTGCCTGTATCTTACTGAGGACATATAAACATGGAAAAATAAGTTGACGCTTCTAGAAAATTGAATCTAGAAAAAATTGCATAACTTGAAAAACGTGTAAAGTGAATTGACTTTAATCTAGGTGTAATTAGAAGACCTGCCATAGCTTATACTTTTCAATCAGATAAATATTTCAATATAATGCAATTTACTTGAAATTGCATTTTAGTGAAAGTGTGTAAAGTAGGATCACGCATAACGAGCGATACCTGTATATTCAAAAACGTCTATTCAAAATTGATTACAATCACGCAGTCAATCATTTTAATATCCTTCTCAATTAATGGATATAACTATCAGGATACAAAACTTATAACTCCTCTGCATTGATATATACTTGTGACAATATTTCCAATAGATAAAAAAAGTTAAACCATAAAAATAATGGGATTTTTGGAATGATTGTAAATCTATAACTGTGTTTGGTATCACCACAAATAAGAGCATTCAAAAAGTTTATGACACGCAACACAAAAACTCCATATGACTGTCTTGTCTTATATTGCTAGCGAGTTCTTCGGGAATTTGTAAATATTTTCCCATATTATGTGTAGATATCAAAACAGGAACTTGATTTCGGAAATCCGTCCGATTGTCTCTGTCCGACTCCACGAAGTCTGTATATTGGTTCAGAACTAAAATTGATGTGATGTACAGTTTATTCTCATTCAAACCCAGGCATAATAAAGTGTCTATCCTGATTCAGAACTTGTATTGATACAAATAGTTCTGTTTGGTTCAAAACCAAATTTGAAGAGTTTATCGCAGATCAGAAATAGAATTGATGTGAATTATCTAATCTGGTTCATGTATTATTGCTGTGAAGAGTATATCTTAATTTATATTTAGGATCTATATGAATCAATGTAGAGTATATTGTTGGCTTTGAACCAAATGTGGTGCAAGTCTCTCACGGTTCATAACCGTATATAATGTGAAGCAGATGTGATGCAAAGAGCCTATCTTAATTCGGAGCTAGAAATCATCAGGAGTGAAGAGTGGAGCTAAGTTCAGAACCAGGCATGATGCGAAAAGTCTAGTTTTATTCAGAACCAGGCATGAAGCGAAGAATCTACTATCGTGGCTTAGAACCAGTAGTGAGACCAGCGCAGAGCGGCGAGGGGGTGCGCCTGCAGTCAGTATGGAGGCGGATGAGGTGTAGGGGCGGATTGTCAGTCCACAGGGATGGAGAGTGGGCCGGAGCCTGCCGAGGAGAGGCGCGGCCGCTTGGCCTGGGTACCGTCTTCCAGGACGCCCTGCCCGCAGTACGCGTACTCAGGCAGCCACTTCAGCAGCTGTTGCTCGAAGAACTCCTCCAAACGTTTGGCGTCTTTATAGATCACGGAGTCAAGCTAAAAGAAAACAAAACATTAGGACCTTAAAACTGTAATAGAGTATTTAATATATTTGACATCAAAATTAAACACCAATAGTTCTAATATGTTGTCCGTATAATAATTTTTTATTAGATCAAATTTAAACAGAAAATTACAACAAATGCTCGTGTTTTTCGATATTTTCAGTATGTCAGTAATCTCTCTCATTTTAGAACTCTGATATTAGTCTTGATCAAAGCCTTAATTTCGTTATCATTTGTGGTAGTCAACCCTCCAGAGTGGACACCATCTTTGAGTGCCGTATCACCATTACGGAATGTTTAAACCATATTTGACTCACGATTACTTACTGCATTGTCACTATACATCAATGCTTCCTGAAGTGGGTGGTAGTAGCCTCGGGTGGAATTGGGGGGCATTGAATAAAAATAAGTGGGCAGTGCAAGCATATAGAAAGAAGAGAAGATAAGAAAATTTTAAAAACTGTTCACACATGTTTTATCTTTTGTAGATTTGTTGTTTATAGTTAAGGCATTAACATTGTGGAGGTTTAAAGACATTGTAATTTATTTTTATCAAACACTGTCTATTCCACTTTTTATGACGGTATAACCCTACCGGTTTCAAGGCTTTCACCTCATCTTCAGGGGAGTGCAAACAAGACTAAATGCTGTTCGAACTGGCACCGATATACACGCTTCAACGGTTGGGGGCTGGGGTGGAGGAGGGGAGAGAGGCATGGGATAATTTCGGCCAAGAGTGGAGAAATTTTGGGTAAATAACTGTTCAACAGATGTTCCGATCGGTGTACTGATTTAGAAATTTCTAGGGCCTCTAATCTGTCCAATTTATTTCCGTTACCACTGATATGTAAGAATTTGGCATCATCGATAGAAAAAGTATGATTCTCGCGGTGACAATGATTAGCCATTTCAGAATAAATTAGAGGATTTGTTAAGGCGGATTTGTGTTCACGATATCTCTTTTCAAAAGATCTTCCTGTCTTTCCTATATAGAAATGATCACAGTCAGCACATAAAAGTTTATACACACCACTGTTGCTAAGTATTCCATTTTTGCCTTTCCCATTAAATAAGAGTTTCCGGAGATTAAAATTAGTGTAAAAAGCTGGCTTTATGTGACTTGGAATATTTTTGGTTATTTCATATGATATGTTTTTTATAAATAGAACTTTGCTCCATTTATAGGTATGCTTATAGGTGTCGTTAAATATATAATCTTTTATAAGTTTCTTTTTTGTTTTGTTTTTTAAAAGTGAATCAATGAGGCTTCCAGGATAGCCATTGTAGATTACTTTATTTTCCAAATAAATACATAAAATGCAAGTTATAATCAATCAGTGGTCAAGTCCACTGAGAAATCTTAATAAGCAAGTGTTGTCAGGCGAGCGTGTCATACATTGTCGGGAAGTCCAGCGTGCGGCAGCAGGAATTGAAGGACTTGTTTACAATACGATATTATACTATAAATGGGCGACATGTATGAAATCTAATTTAGATTGTTTCTGTTCTCCTTCGTCATTATAATTTTCTGGGTGAAATGTGAATATTACTATGGTTGATTTTAAATTTAATTTTATAATTTCAAGCTTATTTACATTTTTCTTTACTACGTTGTATGGCGCAAATTTGTCACTGCATCTTTCTGTTCGTTAGCTTAAAGAAGGTAGATTTCTGAAAAGGGGGCAGTATGCCAAATAAGTATGGGAACCTCTGCTACATATCTTTTTCAGTTTATGCCGCATTATTTTCTTTGCAGTAGTAAAAAAAAGCATTAAGCAATTTAGGTAAACTAATGGCTGAAAATATGCGCTAAACTATTATCTTTCATAATAATACACATTCAGCACGTTTGAAATGAAGGTAGGAATGAAAATTTTGTTTTTACTTTCAACTTTTTGATAAACTCAAGCCTTGAAATACTATCGGATAATAAAACTTACCGGGTTGTACGAGTAGGCATTGGCAAACATGAGCCTGCAATCGGTCACCAGCTGGCTCACGTGCGTGTACTGCGAGGGGCTGCCTGGCTGCAGCTTCAGCCTGATGGTGTCCAGGGCCATGGGTCGTTTTATCTTGCCATGGTAGTCCGTGTTCTAGAAATGGCCAGGTCGTAATATTATTACAAATTATGTATCAGATCACCCTAATGTGTACTAAAAGGGCTTATCTCAATTTTCTGGTCAATACTTAAAACAGGAGTTCAGTTTAGATCCACTGGAGTATGCATGAAACTCGCCGTGTTTGGAATACTACTCCTGATGTAGAGGCAATGACATTTGCACATGTCTAATAAATAGGAGTATTATTAACAGATGAAAATTTTTGTCGCCAGATTTGTACTTTTATTTTTTTGGTACCATCGATACAACGCACATACTTAGAAATATCCAAATAAAGTACATAAATGCTAGAAAACCTCGACAAATTATCTTTATTGACCTGGAAAATGTATATGATAAAAGTCCCTGGGGAACTAATACGGTGGTCACTTCGCAGCTTAAATAATTCCGAGATATACGTCCGCCTTATCAAAGAAATGTACAAAGATAGAACAATCATTAGGATGACATGCGGATACAGTAACCTGATCACGGTTACAGATGGACTCCACCACCAAGGATCAGCTTTGAGGCCGCTCCTGTTTAATATAGTCGTGGAATGCCTTACAAGGAACCTCTTGAGAGAAACCCACAAGAACATTTAACATATTCTTGTAGATGATATTGTTCTACGAGATAAAAATATTGGAATATTCCAAAAACTTGAAAAATGGAGACAAATGTTGGAGGAACAGGGATTGAAAATAAGGAGAGCCAACACTTAACATATGGTAGGCACACCAAATACAGACATTGGAACGACCAAACTCCAATCAATAAACCTATTAAGGACATATTTATTCGAATAGCTTGGCTCAATCATTACAACAAATGGGGAGCTGCGCCAGGACGTAAAAAATAGAATAAAAATTGGCTGTAACAATAGCTGAGAGAAAAAAATGGGAGTTATGTGTGACAGAAGGCTACCAATAAAGTTTAAGAGCGAACAACTGCTTCATGTCGCGGAGATGCGTATACTACAGTGGTCACTGGGCGCCACTAGATTGGATATAATCTGAAATGAACGAATTCGTTCAATTCAAGTGCCGCCAAAAGTAAAGCTTGGGAAGCACGACTACACTGGTATGGGCATGTACAGCGGCGGGATGAAGGGTTAACGCTAAAGACAGTAACAAATTGGGAACTCCCGTATAGACGCAGAGGGAGACCCAAAAAGAGCGTATATAAGAAAATGGAGGAGGACATGATGAGACTCTGACTATCCCCGAGTTATTGGCAAGATCAAGGGAGATGGAGGAAGAAAGTCTAAGAAGCCAACTCCAAATTGATGGGATAAGGCAAGGGAAAAGATCATATGTACGAGTATGTATCCAATAATTTTCACTCTTCTACTACTTAACCTTTTACTCTCCTGTACTAGATTAATTATTGGTTCTACAGTTCTAGCACCATTTTTTACCTCCTTACCTTTGCCTTTTGTTTATGAACATATGAATGTTAAACTTAGATATTAACAGCATATATGTTGCCTATCTATAATAATGTATGTACGCACCTCTAGTGAAACGGGCTCCCGGAAGTGCAGGCTAGATTCGTACTGACAGTAAAGCTCCAGCACAATGCGCTCGATGAGTTTCTGCTGGCGCGCAGTCAGCCCGGGGCCTCGTTTCTCTCCTGGGCCCATTTCCGGGATGTTGGCAAAGTTGACACACAGCAGGCACTGCCAGCTCTCTGTCTCGCTGCAATAATACGGCTTGTTAAAATAGCTCCACCAAAACAGCTCACACCACCGCAATGTTGTCTATTTATTTAAAACTCTAGTGCAAAATATCTCTGCAACTGATATTTTGGAGTATCTATGGGGAATTTCTTATAACTTGACAATATAACTTATATGTAAATCAAATTTTATTTGAACTCTTTATATTACAGTTGGCATGGAATTGGCATCCCATGAAGAAAAAAGTGTTTTTTTTTAAAATTTATTTTATCATTAAATGTGTTATTTCACAATATTGCAGAAATATGACTTACATTATTTTTACAGTAAGAAAATAAGGCTGCGATGTTCCAGCCACTGGGAAGTGCTGCACAAATTCAAATTGTTTTTTTTAGTGATTGTGAAATTTGGTCCCCTGAATTTCAAATGAACGGACTTTTGACGTATAGCCTTCCTCTACCTCGAAGGACCGTCTATCACCATATTATAAACAAAGTACATAATTAAATGGAAGAAATGACTTACTCTGGCAGCTTGTCAATAATGGGGATATGACAGTACTGATGGAAGACCTTGGGACATTTGTCGCAGCACATGAGCTCTCCCCCGTCCATGCACACGGCGCACCAGTCCTCATTGGGGTCTGTAGCCGCCTCCCCTCCTTCAGCCACGCCGCTTTGCTTGTCTGCAATGCCATAATCACACTATGGTAAGAATAAGATGATATGTATTTGTCTACCTAATCCAGTGTCACAGGTTCTTTGACCTTGTAATAGTTAAGACTCGCTACTTATCAGGATGGCACTTAACACTTAACAAAGATATTGCCCACTGCCAATTTATATTTTTTACACTTTTAAATATTAAACATGTTTAAATATTTCAATATGTAAGTTAATAATAAAAAATTTAAGATAACATAATCGAAATCTTAAAACATTTTCTATGATAAAATATATTTGGTTGTAATATTTAAGTAAAATATAATGATTCTCCCTTATCTAGCTATATTCCGGATGTGATCTAAAACTAAAAGATTTATTCGAAGAAAGGCTCGTTCTATTACCTTGCAACATACAACTTATTTGCATATTGGATTTTCAGGCTTGTCTATATATTATAATGATTTTTTACTATTTTAAAAGAAATTATTCAGCAGTCATCATCTTCATGCCATATCCCTATTGGGGTAGGCAGAGAGAACAAATCTCCTCTTCATTCAATCGTGACACGGATTTTTCGATTCTGCTTCGTCTATACACCTCGTCACGCATCAGTATGTTATTATATGAAAATAAGGGCATCATACCAGAAGTCAAGGCGGGCGGTGGAGTGGTGTCATCAGTGCTGCTGTGTACCAGGGGGGAAGCTCCCTTGCCTCCCGCACTCCGCCCACCAGTCGCTCCGCCGCTTTCAGCAAGGACCTGCACATTGTATCATGCACTTCATCATTCCATCCCAAAAAATTCTTTCAATTTTATTGTATCACTACATAAGTTCTTTAACACATTCAATGCGATCAAATTATTAAGGTAATTTACGTCTGGCTGACTAATTATAAATTTTTTTTTTAAAATCACTTGACGTACATACGTTCCGCTCGAAGTATATTTGAACACTGGTGAATATTTGTGTGTGCTAATACTAATAAACTAAACATCCATGCGTTGCTACGCTAGGAATTAAGTATGTGTATACAATTTCCACGCACTAGGAGCGGTAATAGTAACATTGGTTTGCATAGGAAAACGCGTCAGGCGTGTTGTTAGCACCCAACAGTTGCCAAGAAGAACGCACTAGGCGCGTTGTTAGCATTGAACGTGTTAAAAAAATAACTTAAAAACCTATTTCTTGAATTCTTAATGTTGAAGAATTAAATTCCCACCTTAATCTGATGGAAATTTATATGATAAACTTCAAGTGACAGGCCTGTTTCATTCTATAAAAACATTTAAAAAATGGATTCAAATAGTTTAAAATCATTCTAAAATGCTTGTATAGAGCAAAATAAAGCAATTATTGTAAATTTATATATGTATACTATAGATATAGAATTTAGTCAAACACTTAAAATACCTTGTTTTGAGAAAAATTACATTTTAGTGTTTATCCTTCTAATGCTTTGTAGAAAAGACTGAAAGGAGCCAAACAATTAGTGTAGAAATGCGTGCACTGAGAATACACGGAGTGACCGAGTATGACAGAATACGGAATAAAGTGATTAGGGATGAATGTGGACTTTACGTTGAAGTGTCGAGTAAGATGAAGAAGAAATGGTTTGAGCACATAGAGTAAATAAATGAAGTAAAGCTAATAAAACAAATATACAGAGCAAATGTGAGTGGGAAGCGTGGTAAAGAAAGACCAAGAAAAGTATGTTTGGATCAAGTAAATGATATTTTGAAAGAAGGAAATGTAGATAGTAAAAAATTGTAAGAGCTGTATGAGGTGTTGGATGTAGAAGAGGCGAAGGATGTGTGACGGGATAGGAAAGTCTGGAGCTCTGTCCTCTCTACATGCCCTGACAGGGGAATGGTGAGATGGTACCCATATTATGTGTGTGTGCTACGCATTACTTTGGATTTTGCAACATTCACTATCAGATCTTTTTTTTTCGCATTGCTCATACAATTTACTTATCAAATTCTGCATTTCATCTCAATCTCCGCCAGTTAATAATAATAATAAAGACAATTTATATAGCGCCGTTTAGAGAGCGAACTCTCCTCAAGAATGCTCTTACTCAGGATTTAAACCCAATATTATTGGAATATTAAAAATATTAATAAAAAACAGATTGAATGTAAGGATAGGAAAATGGTAGTGGAAGTCATTAGATAAGGAACTTCTCTGCATCTGCATATGTTTGAAAAAACATATATGGATAAGGAGAGATCCTCTGAAAGACCACCTTAAGATGAGATGATAGCTGGGAGTAAGAGGAAGAAAAAGATGTAGATAAGGTGAGGGAAGGCAAGATGCACAGGTAAGTTAGGAGTGAAGGTATAATGACCTGTACCCCGTTGCTATCCAACTTGGCAATGGTGGCCATCAGATCGTTCACGGAGTCCTGGCATAACTTGTCCATGCTGTGTGCTGCTGCTTCAGTCACGTTCATGCCCTGGAATATAACAATATATTTGATGAATTTATTTGGCTTCAATACAAACTATTCTTAACTCTTTTAATTCCACGGGGCCGATCGTCGGCCTCAAAGTTTTCATACATGTTTTTATGTTGACTATATATTTTTTTTAACTTTGAGATTCATTCACTATTAAAAGAATACATTAAAAACTAAATATTAACCGAGATAAAAAATAAAATATAAACTACTGTTTTTTTGCAAAATTTTCCGGGATCAAAAAGGTTAATAGACATTGCTTTTAGAACGTATTTTAAATTTACAAGCTATTTTAAATCTCTTGAATAATCGGGAAAAATTATTTTTCTTCATTGAGCATGTTTTTCCCGGTTTTCCATCATCATTCTTTAAAATCTCCCTTTCCTTCTCGTGTTCATTGATGACCTTATTAAGGGGGTATTCTAGTGTAGAATTTTGAAAAAATCAAAAAATTTTTTTTTTCATATTTCCAAAGTTTAGACATTCAAGAATATGCATTTACAAGGATTTTTCAATATTCCTATTATTTCACAAGTTATAGCCGTTTTAGTGACGTGGCATCGGCTCCGGTCCGATTGCTACAAGTTGACAAAAGACGCTGGGCGTTCCCGAGCCCCTTACTTATGAGTGTCCTTTTCTATTGTATTGTATTCCTTCTCTATATTCCTTATCTATTGTATTCCTTATCTATATTTAATTGAAGGTCATAGAAACTGGTTTTGTTTGAATATTGTTCTTTTAGTTTCATTTTGAGTTACTTTTGTGGCAACTTTTATACTGAGTGGAAGTGCTAGCTCTGACAACGTGTTTATTTTTTAAGTAATAATTATTTTGTAAATTTTGTAAAATGGATAGAAAATCTTCGAAATTCAGTTCTGCACGGCCATGCAGATCAAAAAAAAGGAGATTTTCAGGTAATCAATTTACTGTAGAAGAAGAAATTAGTTTCACTAGTGCATCTGCAGCAAAATTAAAAAATTCGCAAGATGAGGAAGTTATAATTAATAACAATTACGGTTATTGTATTTTAGAATTTTTTTCTGTTTTTACCACGCTTTCAACATTGATCCTGTGCTCTACATGTAAAAAAGAGATAAAATTTAGTCGTGCAGCTGCTCGTGGGTTAGGGTTTAAAATTGCTTTACAATGTGAGTGTGAGCAAGTACGATATATTCAATCATCGCCCTTTATAAATAAAGCATTCGAAGTAAATCGAAGAATTGTGGCAGCTATGAGATTGCTAGGAGTTGGAAAGGAAGGTATAAACATATTTTGTAGTATGATGGACATTTGTCAAGGCTTGACTATTGGTACATACTACAGTTGTCTTGACAATTTATACACGGCCGCTTCAGCAGTTTACGATCAAATTATCTCAAAAGCCGTAAGAGAAGAAAAGGAATTAATATTAGAGTCTGATCCTCACGCTAATCCTAATCATTTGACTGTTTCTGGCGATGGCACGTGGAAAAAACGAGGCTTCAATTCTCTCTTTGGTGTTACAACGCTCATCGGCAAGTATATGGAGCAGGAATCGCTGATTAAAAATATGTAAGTATTCTGTATCATTCTATAAGTAAAATTGTCGAAAACTTGTCTTAAAACTTTGAACGCGTTTTTCTCGAAACTTCTTTTTTCGAGCTGGCGGTAAGGACATATCGAGTTCTAATAAACCGATTTACTTCAAATTTGGAGAGGATGTTCTTTATACATCTCTTCATCGTGTGGTCCTTGCCCAAAAATATAACTTTTCATTTAGTATTTTTAAAAAATTCGGAATTGTTAAAAAATATACAACAAGAAAATTTTTTTTTTCAAACTGCCGCCATTTTGTAAAAAAGTTTTTTTTTAACTTATCCAAAGGTGAAACGATAGCGACATCTATAATAATTAAGAATCCGTCTGGTTTTTGTTTTTCAGATCACCAGGAGGGTTGGTAGGATGCACGCCAGGACACCCTCTTTTATTTAGACCCTCCACTTTGACTGCTTGTAACTTTGTTAATTTAAATTTTTTTTTTTTATTAATTTTTTTATGTATGAACAACAAATCAATAAACAAATGATAAAAAAATTGATTGTAAAAATATTTTTTGTTTCCTTTTTACAGCGCTTCAAAAACCGGGCGAAATTCATGTCTCTACACTAGAATACCCCCTTAAATTTGTATTTTTGTTTGTTTTCATTTTGGTATTATATATTTTTTTCCTCTGCATCAAAAATGTAAATCCTCAACCTCAACTCAAAACTTTATAAAACAATTGTATGGTTGGTGAGAAGAGATAGTCTAATAGCATATTACACACAGTATAATAAAGTGTTAAATAAATAAAAATAAAATAAATAGATTTATTGTCTTGAAAAAATAGCAATTATACCTGTTGGTTAAGAACTGAACTGTTTTATCGCCCACTAGGGACTTGACGAATTGAATCTTTACCATCCACTTGAGTTACAATAAGAAAATTTGCAGTCTTGACCAAATGTGTGTGGATGTAAAGTGTTACGCTGTGGAACAGTTTCGATAGTTTGTGGCATTTCTGAATGGAGAGGGTGTTAGATACAGTCAAACCTCGGGTCACAAACGCCTCTAGTCACGAACAAATCGGCTTACGAACACAATTTCCGAACAAATTTTGACTCGACCTGCGTACAATGCTTCGGCTCACGAATTAGTTGTAACGGCACATTAGTTGTACTTGGTGTCCGCGTTGTGAACATTGTTTGTCGTTGTTCTTGATACAATTTTTTTGCTTTTTATATATATAATATACAGTATATATAAAATATATTTTGCATTAAATTAACATTCATTATGACTCCCAAGAAAATGAATTTCGGTTTGCGAACATTTTGGCTAGCAAACGGAATCAAAGACCGTATTAAGTTCTTAATCCGAGGTACCACTGTACATAGAATCCAACTTTTTGGGAATGCTAGAATGATGTGGGCAAAGAATACAATGTAGAGGATAGGAATGATCTGGAGAAAGACACATCTCTTATCATTTCTGTACACTTAGAAAATTGGACAATAAAGGCCAGAAAATGATCAGGGACTGACTCTTATGAGTGGTGTTATTGGAGATGATTGCTGGTGTTATATGGATAGAACGATGAACAAATTTATCTATTTTGGGAGAGTTTAACATCATCTTGAAGACTCATGATCACTGGTAATGTGGAAGATCGCACAAGTAGGAGTTCACCTATGAGCTGGAGCGAAGAGTGCTAGGGGCCCGACATTACCACAGGCTCTTCAGACAGTGGAATGCTGAGGAGTCAAGAAGAATGTGCACGATTTACAGCAGTTTTAGTGTGGGTCAAGTTCCTCAGCATTGAGTCACAATGCAGAAAAATTTGGAAACAGAACCCACCATTTTCAGAAGAAAAAGCTTTTTAAATATCCATGCATACATATCATCACGCCATGCACCTGTAGGCAGAGAGAACAGATACCCAAACTTTTCTTTCCAAGCACATAACTTTCGCATCCTCTTCTTCTTCTATTATTCGTCTTCTTTCAAAATCTGGTACATTTGATCCAGCAATGTTTTCCTCAGTCTAACTCTTCCACGCACACTCATTTCTGACTTGCATATTCCCATAGTCATTCCTTTATCATTTATTCTCTCCACATGTCCAAACCATCTTAACCTTTCCTTCCCTGTGTTGGGTATCTTCTACATGTTGCTTCTAATAACCATCAATATCTCTATAAATATAATAAATACAAGGTTAAGATTTTAGGTATTCCTCCATAATATATTTACGCATTGATTTAAAAAATAATATTAATAATAATCAGAATTTATCGACTACATCGTAGGTGTTTTGTGAAGATCGGAAACAAATTCGCATTTAAACGCTGTGAGTGCCTCGTCTTGACGATAGGTGAAGAGTATGCGGGAAGCGAGACACTATATTCGCATCTCACTCTTACATACTTCACTGAATTGCGAGGAGCTCAATTGTCTCAATCGTCGCAAGCGTAAGCCACGCCGGGAGTAAGCCACTACCGCTCCACGCCGCAGTAGCTTTTGGGCTTGCAACCAGATTAGACCTACGCTCGTTCCGTGAGCGTTGCCAGATGGTTTTTTAATGTTTTCAGCAAATAAATCTCAATTATTATAATTTTTAACTTCAATTATAATTAATTAAGGGGATTATCTATGAATGTTCTTATTTTTCCGATTTAAAATCGCTAATTTTTTATCGCGTACTCACTACCCAACGCCGGAGCGCGCGTTTCAATTTTAGCACCGTAAGGGAAGGGTTAAAGCTACTTCATCTTACTTAAAACATCCATTTTATTTATGTATTCATTTTTTACATCTTCATTCTTTCAAACATTGACAACACAAATTTTCTTCAGTGCACGCATCTCCACACCATTAATCTTACTCTTATCCTTCTCCTGCCAAGTTTAAGTTTCACTTCCATACGGTTGTTGATAGTACAGAAAAAAAGATCTGAGAAGTTTGAAAATATTCAGTATGAAAAATAAAAATCTCACATGCATATTAGGGCTGGGCGTCTTGGGGTTAGTTGATGTGACGGTGGGCGTATGATGGTGCCGTGCCCCAGGCGTGCTGAGCGCGCCTGGTGGTTGCCGGATGGTGATCTTGAAGGAGTCCCCCGCGCCAGCCCCGCCCCCTGAACCCCCCACGCCCATCAGCGACCCCCCCTGGTGTTGCTGTGGTTGCTGTACTCCATAGGTTCCTCCTCCCCCCTCGGGGAATACACCACCTGCAATATAGAGAGGTCTTTTATATTTTAAACATCAAACTGCCTATTGTACCGTATGATTGGCATAACAAAAATTGTTTCAAGTTATTCTCCGGCATTGGCTTTAGCAACAGTTTCAATGTATGCGAATAATTCAAACTCGGCATTTCAGGTTAAACTTTAAAAATCTTCACTGTTTGTGATCAAATGTCACCTCGGCTTTAATTCAAGGGCAAAGCTAAGCTTCTTCATAGAGTTGAAATAGAGCGCCGCCAACTAGGACAAGAACTAAACAAAAGTTTTTATCTTGAGCTGACCAGAAGCAATTAAGGCCTCGGCCACGCAGGTAGGAGCCTCGCTTGATGCTTAGAGCTATGCTGCGAGTTAGGCGACATATCCTAGCGAATCAACGTACCGCATCCTATCGCAATGGCCACACTTCACGCCACACATGACGATTAGTCACCGAGTGAATCTCCTAGCAAACAGACGTGTTGGTTAATTTTATTGTGTCACCAAGTGATTTTACAAGATGGCGGAAGTTTTAATAACAGCTGTCTATAAAAGGGAGCCTTTGTGGAACCCATCGAGCAAATTATACAAAAATGTACCTGTAATAAAATCACTTTGGGATTAAGTTGCGCAGGAAGTAAATAAAGATGTTAAGTTGTAATAAAATTGGTTAGTTTTGAGAGTGGCATCGTTTGTTGACTCAACTGCTCCCAACTGTCAAATGAATTTGTGCACTTTGGTGTGGCCAAGGATGAAGTCACCTAGTAAATTTCAATTATTATCACTTTTGACTTCAAATTTAATTAATTTAAGCGATTGGCTATATTTTTCCGATTTTGGTCCTTATTTTTCCGATTTTAAATAGCTCATATTTACATGTGTATTGATGTGTATTGAATACACAGCACCGGAACGGGCGGATTTTTTTAGCACAGGAAGGGAAAGGTTAATGTCACAGTTACGGTTAAAAAGCTAAAAAATAAATTGAAATTAGTATTGTCTCCAAATACGTAAATTATTTTCATAATTACGGTTTAATTAACGAAATAGGAATGGATTCAATCGAAAGAGCATACTGAATATATGTGCAACTATCGGATGCAACAGCGTGAGAAACAAACAACAGAGGAAGCAAATGAGTATTGGGCTTCACATGCTCAGCATGTAAAATTTTCGATAAGTGTAACAACAACAAGAGACTGAAGAAACCAATGAACCTCGAGCTTCCAAAGCTTATAGAATACATGACTTTCGTCAAACGCAACAACAGCTATCAATCACAAACAACTATACTATAAAGCAGTTTTTATTTTTAAACCTTTCAGCTTAGCAAGTCAATTTATATCCCATAATTATTGACAGGTTACAGCTAGTAGGAATATAAAACTATGTACAATAAATAACACAGATCTGAGGTTTGATTGTTTTTTAGATTCTTTCTTGTTTTAAAAAAATGCTAATAAACCTTTTTATCTTTGAAATCAGGAGGATAAACCAAAACACATCAATAAAAAAATTGCAACCTGATATAACCCCTACGCCTGAGGGTGTTAGCACAAGTAATTAATACATTAAAAGTCCGTTTATTAGAACGATAATTAGTAATTCAAATTTTCCCTCATTTTCTAGGTCCCGAAATTGACTTTTCTTAATAAATTCTACTGATAATACGAAAAACTGCATATTTTGTAATTCATCATTTTCTTTATACGCAAATAAGAATGATAAGTGTATTTTCCACGCAAATAACGGATCCACGTAGAATTAGGTAAGAATGATAAGTGTATTTTCCACGCAAATAATGGATCCACGTAGAATTAGGTAAGAATGATGTGTATTTTCCACGCAAATAACGGATCCACGTACAATTATGTAAGAATGATAAGTGTATTTTCCACGCAAATAACGGATCCACGTAGAACTAAGTAACAATGATAAGTATATTTTCCACACAAATAATGGATCCACGTAGAATTAGGTAAGAATGATGAGTGTATTTTCCACGCAAATAACGGATCCACGTACAATTAGGTAAGAATGATAAGTGTATTTTCCACGCAAATAACGGATCCACGTAGAACTAAGTAACAATGATAAGTATATTTTCCACACAAATAATGGATCCACGTAGAATTAGGTAAGAATGATGAGTGTATTTTGCACGGGAGAGTGGTTCAATTGGGATTGGGGGGGGAGGTTGGGGGAATCCCGAATAAATAAACCTCTATACCCAAAAATTCAATATCAAAATATCTCAAGATTTTCATTCAAAGTATGGGGAAACTATGTAAAAAGGATATCTTAAAAATATAATTTCAAAATTTTTTGAGTAACTGTTATTTTTAATCTTTCTATAAATTTGCAAATTTTCCCTCTTATGAAATTCAAGCGCAAACTTGTATTAATATAACAAGTACGGATTTGAGTATTCTTTTCAAGTAAATGATTACGTATTTTTTGATGTTTTTATTTTACCATTAATAATTTCACAACAGTGAAAGTTAATTTGTCAAAAACTTTATATCTTAGTTCATATCAAAACCGTGCGACCAAATACAAACAACTTAATCTGTGTAAAAAGTGAATATGTAAAAATCAAATAAGTGAGAATTATACCTTTTTTTAATTTCACAAAAAAAAGTAGGTGTTTTTTTTTTTTTTATTTTACCATTACATATGTTTTTATTCTCAATATTGCGTAAATAAGTTGACAAAACTTTACTTACATTATTTATACAGTAAGAAGGAAGTGCCGCCAAATTCAAATTGTTTTTTTAGTGATCGTGTAATTCGTAATTTGAAAATTTTTCTTAAATTTGGTCCTATGAACGGACTTTTACTGTATAAACATTTTTGTTGCCAGTGATGAAAATAAATAAAGTACTAAGAATATTAATATCCGCCACCTATATAAAAAAACTAACTGACTCTATATTATACTTACTGTGTTCATTCAGGCTGTTTTCTGAATTTATAGCAAGCAGATCAATGTATGTTAAAAGAGGTTCCACTTAAACGTTGACCGTTTCTTACTCATACGGGAACTATGCATTCGGAATTAGCTAGATGTATAGCGTGTGTTAAATATATATAGTAATAATGTTTTTACGGATATTATTGTAATCATCAAAGGACAATTTATAAAGCCTCGTTTAGCAAACAGATTCTCCTTAACCCTTCCTGTCCTGTGATGTCTAACTAGTACACATTGCTTCTAAAAACTTTAATATCTCTATAAATATAATCAATACTGGGTTCAGATTTTAGGTATTCTTCCGTAATACATTTACGCATTGATTGAAAAAATAATATTAATAACAATTAGCACTTATCGGCCACATCAGATATTTTGTGAAAATCGGGAATAAATTCACCAATACAATCAAACGTGTGCCAGTGTGTGACGTAGGTATATTCATTCTAAAAATGCGCTATGGGTGAGGAAGCGACGCTATTCACGTTTCACTCTCACACTACTTCGGTATATGGGAACGCAAGAAATAGAATCTCAGTTCGGAATTTTTTCTTCCTTCAAGGTATAACATACACAGTGTTAGTGTTCAGAGTCCCGTCTCAGTAGCTCGCGGGCATCCATATGAGGTGGTCTCTGCGCCCGTTTTGTGAATGTCGGCCGATGTTTTTTCATGTTTTCAGCAATTAAATTTCAATTATTATCACTTTTGACTTCAAATTTAATTAATTTAAGCGATTGGCCACGAATATTCTTATTGTTCCAATTTTAAATCGCTCATTTTTACATGTGTATTGATGTGTATTGAATACACAGCACCGGAACGCACAAATTTTTTTAGCACTGGAAGGGAAAGGTTAATGGAACTCTAACTTTGGATTTGAATGCACTATTATTGACACATCAAAGATATAACAAAATAAATATATTAAGGATAGAAAGGTAGAGGCTGCGGTCATTAGATTAGATATTCTTCCCCGCATCTACATATGTCCATAAAAACATATTATTGGTAAGAAAATCACAGAAAACTTACTAAGAAAAGACGAACAAGAATTAAATCTTTGCAGATCTTCTGATATGTGATATAAACACATTCGGCTTTAGCGTAGTGTTTATATACATCATAAATTCTGATAAGCCCTCCCAAAAAACTAAGATAAATTAAGAAAGAACTCTGTTTCGGCCACAATGGACGACTTGCGAAAGATTTACGAGATAAATATTATTTACCTAGAATAAATGGAGTGAGGAAGGAGATGGTTGGAGACATTTCAACTGACGGAATGGTAAGAAATGAGAGAAACAGGACAGCATGAACGGATGTGTTGATAGATAAAATGGTGTGGAGATCTATTCTTTCTGCGGGGTATGTATGTAATAATTATGTTTTTATGAAAAGCTTTGTAGTTTTTAACTTTTCGATGATGGTCATTGGTAATAATACAATTACTTAACTCTTTCACGGCTACGGACCACTTAAATGGCCCATACATAATACGTGCCGTCCTGGCGAGCGGCCTTTTAAGTGGCCACTAACTTTGCGTGTCGATATCTCGGCCAAAATTAAATCTTCTTTAAAATTTTTAACCTGAATATAAGACAAAACGTGTCCTCTAGTGACATCTCTTTTAAAATCATCAAAACTTCAAGTACTTGATCCATAAGAAGGATTTAAACAGACCCCTTGCAGGCCGTCGATATTTAAAGCATTTTGAATAATCGCGCCACGCGTTCGGGCGATCCGAAGGTCATGTTTCTAATGACGATTGCTCCCGATCAATATGAAGTATTATGCGTCGATATTTTTTTTGTAAGTACGCGTATTGCGTATTGAATTAATTGCCTTTTTCATTGTTTATGGATTATTGTTTTCTTTGTATAATAAACATACTTTTATTTGTGTAATAGTGTTATAAGAATATTTTCTAATATTACGTGTGTATAGTGTCAGCTAAAAAATGCATCGGCGCACAGTTCGACAGTACTCAGATTCGGGATAATGGTGAGTCATATTTTTATGTGGATACAATATAAATTTATTGACTTAAAACACCGCCGCCTGTGGGACACACGAAAGATACTCGAGCCATCGCCGTAAAAAGGTTAAAATATATTATTTTTTTCAGTACTGTAAAACATATTATAATATTACACAACGGAATGGTAAAAAAATTAGCCTACAAAGATGAATCTAATGAGAATTTGGAATATTTATTACAACTAACTACGGATGGACAGTTTGAGGAATGAAACTATTTAGATTTAAGATGACAGATGTATCTCGTATAATATGAAACTTCAAATTATTCTAAAATGTCAAACTAAACAATTGTCTACGTAAGTGAGAAACTAAAAGCAACTGGTGATAAAGAAAGATCAAGGATCTACTAGCAATCGACAAAAGGATTTCCCGTGGACCTAAACAGGGTGAAGAAAAAGCAGGGGGTGACCGAAGATGCGCAAAGGAATTCTAAAAATAAAATGACCAAACAACCCCAACCACGGAAGATGGAAAGAAACTACACTCTTGCCATTTTAAAATTCCCTATTTATTCCTTGTCTGGAAGTAAAGAAGTAATAGAAATCCATATTCATTTTATTTTATTGTTGGGAATTGAATAAAATAACATAAAAGTACTTTGCAGGGATTACAGATTCCTCGTATCATTCATTAATTTCAGTGCCTGGACCATGAGTTGTAAATTATGCCACTAGGAGGCAACAGAGGGCGGCCTATTATTCGCATCAATTAGGTTTTGAATTAGATCATACATTGTATGACCTAATTCAAAACCTAATTGATCATACATTGTATGACCTAATTCAAAACCTAATTGATCATACATTGTATGACCTAATTCAAAACCTAATTGATCATACATTGTATGACCTAATTCAAAACCTAATTGATCATGTATGACCTAATTCAAAACCTAATTGATCATACATTGTATGACCTAATTCAAAACCTAATTGATCATGCATTGTATGACCTAATTCAAAACCTAATTGATGTTACTGTCTATAATTCATAAACTGATACTATCTATAATTTCCCTAAGACAATTATAACAAATAACATATATACCATCACTTTGTTTCGGAGAGGATAGAATTCCAGACTTTCCTATCGTGATACACATATTTTTTACCTCTGCATCAATACACCTTTGCATACAACACCTACGATTTAGATAACTTTTTACAATTCCTTCTTTCAAAATATCATACGCTTGATCTTAGTCTTCCTTTACCACCCCTTCCACTCGTATTTGCTTGTATATTTGTTTTGTTAGTCTTCATTCCTTCATTCAACATGCCCAAACCATCTCAGAGTGCTCTTCTTCATCTTACTAAACACATCAGCCTTAAGTTCACACGCATCCCTAATCACTTCATTCCGTATTCTGTCATACATTATCACCCCATGCATGCATGCATGCAATTATAAGACTCCTTTTATTATTTTCTCCATGTCAACGTTTCACTCCCATAAATCAAAGTTGGTACTAAAATACTATGGTGGACTATCATCTCAGCAGATTTTGATACTGTCTGGTTCAAGTATGCATGTTTTAGTGGCCCATTGACTTTGTTTCCTATAGCCACACGCCGTTCGATATCCCTCTTAACTACCCTATCATCTGAGAAAATACTACCTGAATAGCAGATTTCCTCAACTAGTTCCAGTAGTGATGGTAATGCTATGATAACCTTCCACCAGTGAAGATTAACCCACAGATAAGAAGTCATGCCATTCTTAATAAAATAACTAGTGTACAATAGAGGCAAATGGGAAATAGTGCGTAGACTGAAACCGTGCATATTAGCCATTACACCGTTACGTAGTTCTACCAAAAGTGACCATTAAGACAAACCGTTTGTGGTGGCATTCTGCGGGATGTGCCACTTAGCTGCGGCCGCCGCCGCTGCGTGTTGCTGTTGTTGCTGTTGTTGCTGCTGCTGCTGCATCTGGTAGTGCTGTTGGATCTGCTGTTGCTGGTGCTGGAGCTGCTGTTGTTGTTGCTGCTGGAGCGTGTGCTGTTGTTGCTGTTGCATATGCGGCGATGACGGAGGCCTACCCTGACCCGCGCCCATGCGCTGTCCGTACACTCCCTGCGAAGGTGGTTGACCGTATCCTGCACTGCCTGCAATGTTTATTTTTATTAATTTTCATATAACTGGGACATCAAGCAGAAAGAGCTTGATCCACATTAGCATAGAATAAGGAAATCACGTGAGGATTTTTATATTGTATATTTATGAACACCACACATACAATTTTTACAGAACAAAGGGTATTATTACCCAAAATTTCGCACCATGTAAAACTTCGCACGGTGTGCAATCACAGAAGCCTCAAAACAATAAGGCAAGAATATATTCTAATACTCCTACTGAAGGTTCTTCAAGGTAGTTTTAACTGTCCTTTGATACTAAAAGCACCACATTCCCGATAAATATACCTGTCCAAGGAATCACCCTGTGTTCCACATATCAACTTACAGAATGAAGATTATGATTAAACACTCAGTCACGCATGGTATTTAGAGAGATATTGAACCAACTGAGTGACACTGTGGATATATTCTTGGCAACGCCTACAGTAACGCAGTAAAGTTAAAAGGAAAAGTATACCAAACGATTGTCAGACCCGCAACTTCTCTATGGCTCCGAATGCTGGACGATGTATAACTCTTACTCTAGGCAACTAGAAACTGCTGAAATGCACATGCTAAGATGGTCAGCTGGTGTGTCCCTTAGAGAGAAAATAAAAAGCTCACGCATTCGTGCAAGCCTAGGTGTTACAGACATCAACAGTAAGATGGAGGAGAGGCGATTGAGATGGTATGGGCACGTTGGACGCAGAGCACCCGATCACATTGTGAACCAGGCAATCTCCATGAATCTTCCTCGAATAACAACCAGAGGAAGACCAAAGAATTCGTGGGTGGTGCAAAAAGATAACCTGATGCAGAGGCATGGCCTAGGGGACGTAGTCGGGGACAGAAGAGCATACAACCTGAGGACGAGGAGAGCTGACCCCAACAGTCTTCGCAGACAGTGAGTTGGGATGGAGCCAGGGAGAAGAAGAACGCCTAGCAGTATGAAAAGAATTATGGGTGATATTCTTCCTTATAAATAAACTAACCAGCTTCAGACCCTCTTTGTGTAACTAATCTGCAAGGGCTTTCGATGACTTGAACTTTCGACCTGGTAAGATTTCAGTGTTGTTTTTTTACCAAAGATGTACATAATATCACGTGATCTTAAATTTTTTGATTTTTCAAAATGCAAATATCATCTGTTCTGTTTTAAAAAAAATCAACAATGTGATCCTTTAGGGAGGTGCAGAAATGAATCCAAAAACCACCATTAAAGACTTAGGTGTTTAAATCAACTTAACTAAAATTGGAAATAAAGAGTTTGGGTAATGCATGAACTCTCAGACGAAAACAGAACAGTTTGAGTGTAAAACTCAATGCAGATCTTTATTTGGAACTTGTACAAGTATTACTCGTATCGAGAAATGGATCATTTAGCTGAAGTTTGGAAGGCACTCACCCTGGTAGGTCTGCATAGCCTGCAGTGCCTGGCGAGAGTACTGCCCCTGCTGCTGGTGTTGTAGGACTCGCTGTTGCTGCTGTTGCAAGCCAGACTGCTGCTGTTGAATGGCACCAGGCTGCTGTCCGTAAGAAGGGCTGGCACTTAGCAAGCCGCGCAGGTTCAGTTCTTGCTGGAAGTTGCCTGACAGGAAGTTAACTCCCTCCACTGGAACACCAAGAAATTGTATTAAACATAAGTTCAAGAGACTCAAGACAAAAATCCGTTACATATGTATTTTAGAAATCAAAAACCTGAACTGTCTTCTCCAATCAGGGTGTCTGGTGCTAACTCCTGCATGCATTCAGAAAACACATAAAGTAGACAATTGTTTACGATGTGGTCCATGCTCTGTATCTCCCAACCATCAGAAAAAGCCAACCCTGCTAGGCCCCACTTGTGCATAACACACGCAGTGTGGCCCACTCCCCGCATCTGATCCTATTCCGAGTATGTCACTCCTTCCAAGGTAGAGAAAACCCAGGTAATTCTACAGTTACAAAGCCTACAAGATGCCTGTTTTTTAAGTCACATTCGGTCCCAACGGAGCCGCCATTTTTGTATTTAGTTTTTTTTAATTAATTTTAAATTTTCTTATTTGAAATGATTAGGGATGAATGTGAACTAAAGTCTACTCTGAGATGGTTTGGGCATGTAGAATGAAGGAATGAAGACTAACAAAACAAATATACGTGCAATTGCGAGTGGAAGGGGTGGTAAAGGAAGATTAAGGAAAGTATGGTTGGATCAAGTGTATGATATTTTGAAGGAAGGAAATATAAAAAGTCAGCTAAAGCGTAGGTATTGTATGAGAAGATGTATAGATATAAGAAAGTCTGGCATTCTTTCCTCTCTCAAACAGCATGATGGTATGTATTTTATTTGTTATAATTGTCTTAGGGAAATTATAGACATTATCAGTTAATTAAAATGATTAATTAGAGCGACAGCTGAGATGGTGCGGGGACACTGTAAATCAGGCAATGTCTGTGGATCTTCCTCGACAGCCATCCAGAGGAAGACCAAAGAACTCCTGGATGACTCATCAAATCCTGCAGAGAAACAGCCTAGATGAAAGCGACACCCAGAACCGAAGAACATACAGCCTGAGAACGAGAAGAGCCGGCCCCAACAGAGCCTACCTAGGCAATGAGTTGGGACAGTGCCAGGAAGAAGAAGTTAATTACAATGATTACTTACAGTTGTTTAAGTGACACACTATATTTAATACTGTAAAGAATCGAGTTTTGTAGTGTTGTTGTATGTGTCGATCTAGTGAGGAAACTGAAAGTGATTGTTAGTTTATATCTGTATAGATATGTTTCTTAGAAAGATATTTTATACAAATACACTTTCTCAGATAAAATTCTTATAAATAATTTATCCATGTTCTTCCATTACTAATCTAACGCAAATATTTAGAAAAATATATATCTATATAAACTGACTTAGCAAATTTACAATGCAAGCGAGACTGGGAGTCATAGACAAGGAGGACTAAGAAAAGTATGGTTGGACCAAGAGAATGAAATTTTGAAAGGAAAGGTAAGGAATAATTGATACAGATAAGAGACCACGATTCGAAAACCCTCCGAAAGTTATTGAAAATACAAGAAAATAATACACACAAAACTAGAACACACAGCTAAGCGATGTGAAAATACAAAATTGAGGATATCAAATATGAGTTAATAAACAATTCAAATCTTTTACGGGATTTCCGATTGAAGACATTTTCGCAATTTCGCAAGTTTTATTTCAATTACATATTATCAATTTCGCCAGATAAATTTTCTAATACATAGCATCAATTCCGCCAGTTTTATTAACTGATACATATTATGTATTCATTTCTGAGTGGTTTTTTTTTTCATAAATATTATTACGTATTTTTAAGTTTTTAGTAAAATTTTACTTTTAATAATTTTGCAACTTTAACATTTGTCAAAAACTTTGAATCATAGATTACAATATCATAATCAAGTGCATAACCAAATAAAAATCAGTTACATCAACACTGATTTTTATTTGGTTATGCACGTATGCTTTTTTATTTTTTTTACGTATGCAAATATAAACTACTTAATATGTTTACACTGCATACATAATATATGTATCTTAATATTAACAGTGTAAACATGTTAATATCTTAACCCTTTTAATACCACGGGGCCGATTATCGGCCCCAACTGGTGTATGCGAAAAATCCCACGGGGCCGATCATCAGCCTGAAAGTATACAAGTTTTTATGTTGAATAAAAAAAAATTTTTTTTTTATGAAATATGTAAATTACTTATTATTGTACACTATACAGGGAGGTCTCCACAAAAAAAAAATGCTTTTAAAACTAAATATTAACTGAGACAAAAAATTAAATACAAACTATTGTTTTTTTTGCAAAAAAATGCTTGGGATTTTTCGCACATTTTATGCAAAATATGCTGGGATTAAAAGGGTTAATATTAACAGTGTAAAACATGACTATAACAATATCAAATAAGTGATAATTATAGTTTTTTTTTTTATTCATATGTGTTATACCCCATGAAAATAATACGTATTTGATTTATTTTGCCATTAAATATGTTATCTCAATATTGCAGAAATATGTCGAAAAACTTTACTTGAAAAGCATTAATTTTATAGTGAGAAAAAACGGACAAAAATGGACAAGTTGCGTGACACTTCCCATGAATAATAGTCCTTTACTAAATATGTTTCCCGGTCAAAAGCCACCCTCTTGATGCCTACCCACTCCCTTGCCCTTGTTAGCTACTCCCCCCTCTCTCCTAAACTTACTGAAATTATAAAATATATTTTACTTAGTCTTCAACTGACGAAAAAGACGGAGGTCTTTGAAACGGGTAGTGAACTCACGAAAATAAATACAGTGCTGAATACAAAAGGGAAAAATAAGTGACATATTTATTTTATTAAAAATTAATAAACATGACACCACAAAGTGAAACAAACATCTTTTTTAAGATTCAAGAGATAAATATAAATTATAGTAATACCCCAAATGTGGAAGAGAAAGTGATAACCTTAGAAATTAATTGGTATTAGTTAATTAAGCGGTCCATCCTATAGAGGGGATGACAAATTAAAGGAAAGGGGGATTATAAAAATATGTGGAAACCTTAGAGATATAGTAGTACACAGATAATCATACTTCAAGTTATAATACAGTCCCATTTAGAGAGCAAACTATGCTCTAGCTTGGGACTCGAACCCACCATCATTGACAGATTAAAAATATTACAAAATAAATATAGATAATTTGAGTGTAAGGATAGGAAGGTAGTGGCTGAGGTATAAAAATTTTAGACATAAAAGGCGATATTATTTTTTATACCTCAAATGTGGAATATAAGATCATACTTAAAAAGATGTACACAAAGTCATAACCCAAATATGCTATAAAAGGTTATGTCTACAAGTTATGACACATACATATATGCAAAATGTGGTACTAAAGGTACTTACTAAAATGAGTTATACCTCAAATAAATTATACCTTCTTTCTTTTTGTTTCTTTCAAGCTTTTCAAGTGAGATCTTTGTAAATTGATGAAGTTTCGATTTGTTTGTTTTTTTAGTGAAATGGAGAGGATGAATTGCAATGAATATTTTTATTTTTCTTATATTGTTTTTTTTTTTGCATGTTAGGACCTTAGATTACCTGAGCCTTGACCTGTATCTGGTTTGTATTTTATGTATGGTAGGTGGTATGCTTTCTAATATTGTTTTGTATATGATTCAAATAAATGTTTATTTTTATGACAAGTTGTATTTAAATTCATGCGCACTCCAAATTTTTATTTGAGTATTATTTTTGGACCTTATTTTTTAAGACCGTACATTGTAATAAAATAAAATGTATCTAAAAAGTAGAACACGGATAGTAATACACCAAGTAACTAAAAAGACATGCACATATAGCCAAACTCCAAATGAATTGACTCAATACGATTCTACATTTGGATAAAACGCCATTAATAATGAGAGAAAGAAGTGTTCACCTGCGGCGGCCATGTGGTGAGGGTGTGTTGAGGAGGTGACGTGCGGGTGACGGATGATGCCCCCCGTTGCTCCGGCGGCACCGCCCGCTCCCACGCCAGCACCTCCCCGCATCTGGGGCACCTGCAGCATCACACCGCCCAGGGGGCCCAGCATGCCACCTGCCGCACCAAAACAGATCTCCTCATTAAAACTAGTTTAATTTTATTTTTCTTCTGATGATATTTAATTGATTTTATTGTTTAATCTGCACTAATTTTATCATGTTGCTTCAATCCTTTTAAGGTTTTCTGTAATGCGTATATTTTTTATTTTAAAATCCACAATACATAATTAATATTTAAAATGTTTTAATGGAAAGGCGAACTATTGAGTACAAGTCTATTACAAAGCAAAAAATTCTCTATTGAGTGGATATGAAAACCACAACTTTGTAACAAAGTGGCCTTATTCCTTAACCACAAATTTTATATATCTGTCCTTAATATTTAAACACTCAGCTGAAACATTTACACTCTGCATTCGCATTCTTAGGCATACTTAATAATAATAAAAAAGGGAAATTTGTATAGCACCATTTAGAGAGCAGACTCTCTTCAATAGCGCTCCGACTTGGAACTCGAACCCACTATTATATATAAGTTGAGTGCTATAAAGAAACCTTTGTCGATTTTCCGATATGTGATGGTAACACATTCAGTTTTAGGTGTAGTGTAGTGTATGTGTGTAGTGTTCATATATATGCAATGATAAATTTTTATTTCAAAAAGCGTTGTCTTCAAATGCTTCCTAAAGCTACACGCACCACCGAGAATACAAGTTCATGACAATGTAAAAAAGCTTCCATTTTGTTGATATAGAGAACCAGTTCACTAGGCATGGCCTGTGACAAAGTGGTCTCATTCCTTAATTATATTAGTCTTGAATACTAAAATACTCAACTGAAACATTTACACTACATTCATATTCATACACACACTTAAATCCCAAACTACCCCATACACAACTCAAACTGTATCATAGTCTCAACAACCATGTCAAACTGTATCATAGTCTCAACAACCATGTCAAACTGTATCATAGTCTCAACAACCATGAAACTGTATCATAGTCTCAACAACCATGTCAAACTGTATCATAGTCTCAACAACCATGTCGAAATCATGTCCAACAACACCTCTTCAAAGGTTACATTCACTCACATGCCTATGTGGAGACTTCCAAACTTACTCCTCGCTCTCTCCCTGTCAAAGAGACACAATGTTACATATTTTTTTAAATTTGAAGGCATGACATAAAAATCACCACTGTCCCTGATAAAATGTTGCAAATTCTTAACGCAAGAAATTACACATTTCTCTTCACAAATGATGCATGACAGGGTGGGTTCAGAATCGGATACACTTATTTTCCTTCTTCCGTATCAGATCTTCCTGCTATCTATTTTACATTTAAATTTGCCACTCCTGATGTGTGATCAGTTCAGAGCACTGAATTATTCTTCACTATATGGATATTACTAGGTTAGTCAAAAAGTTTTGAAAGCGGAAATGAAAATACATTTTTTTTTTGGGGGAAATCACTTTTATTGCTCAGTATAGTCTCCCATAAGATCAATACGCTTGGTCCAACGATCTTCCAACTTTGTTTTCCCATCACGGAAGTGACTTTCTGGAAGGCCTGCAAAATACTCCTCTAAGACGGCTATAACCTCTTCGTTTGATGAAAAATGCTTTCCACGAAGGAATTTTTTGAGGTGTGAGAACAGCCAGAAGTCAGAGGGAGCTAAATCTGGCGAATAGGGTGGATGCTGCAACAATTCGTACCCCAATTCACTGATTTTCGCGATGGTTTTTTGAGCTGTGTGAGCAGGTGCATTGTCATGATGAAAAATGATTATTTTCTTCTGCAAACCGGGTCTTTTTTCACAAATTTTTTCATCCAACTGGTCCAAAAGGTCACAATAATAATCAGAATTGTCTTACCAGTTTGGAGATAATCTATTAATAAAATTCCTTTTGCATCCCAAAAAACTGACGCTAACACCTTCTTGGCCGATTTCTGGACACGAACTCGCTTCGGAGCCAAAGTGCCTGGTTCACACCACTCCTTAGCCTCTTGTTTTGATTCAGGATCATGGTGGTAGACCCAAGTCTCATCCATAGTGATGAATCGACGCAGAAAATCCTTTTTATCCTTTCGAAATTGCTCAGAAAGTCGCATTCAAACGTGTTTTTGTTGCATTGTTAGCAAATGCGGCACCCATTGTGCACACAGTTTTTTGAAACCCAAAACTTCAGCCAAAATATGCCATGTTGTTCCATGTGAGATGCCTATGGTGTCAGCTATCACATCCACAGTCGATCGATGATCTTCCAAAACCATATCCTGTATTTTCGCTATGATTTCTGGTGTTGATGCACTTTTTGGACGTCCTGAGCGTGGATCGTCTTCAACGCTTGTACGGCCACGCTTAAACTCCAAAACCCATCGGTGAACGGTTGGAAATGAAGGAGAAGACTCCTTTAATACTTTCACCATCTTTGCATGGATCTCAGTAGCCGTTAACCTTCCTTAACAAAGAATTTAATCACTGCACGATATTCGGATTTTTCCATTGTTAAAAAATACACTGACACGTCAACTTCAAATAGCTTGTAAACAAAGAATGAATTGACAGATCGAAATGAAATTTTGAGTACGTTCTTATGAAAGATGAAATATTAAAATGGCGTAGAAATTTTGGTTTTTCTACTGCTCCATAGATGTCGCTTTCAAAACTTTTTGACTAACCTATTACACATGAAATTATATAAAACAATGTATTGGGTGTTAACATAAGTTGTGTCCGTTTTTTTTTTCAATTTAAAAATGATGGCAAACAATGTTTCCCATATACTCTGGAGGTCTTTGTCGAAAGTGTGATAATCTAACAATATCGAGACACGAACAGAACAAACAGTAAATGGAATGGGAATATAAGTGAAGTGGTTGATAATATATGGGAGAGGAAATGAAGAACCAATGGAACCATATATGTTATAGTTGGACCAAGTGATATACGTGTATATAAGGAATAAGAGACAAAGCAGAGGACCAAGAAGACATTCATTGTATTGTATTATCCTTCAGTTGTATATTTCAGCATGATGGACTTACTGTCATATTGCAATTTATTTCAATAAACTTAAAAACGTCTCAATTAGACAGCCTGGCTGGAACTTTATTTTTTTTTTATACCATCAAGAATTAATCACAACCCCCCCCCCCCCCCCCCCCCCCCCCGAGTTGTTCGACAGACATCTTACCAACTAGGCCGCAGAGGTTGTGAAAGTCTCGAAATTTGTTTCTTCCATTAAACTCTACAGAAGTGGATTCATTTGGAATATATATGACATATAACATCCGTTGCTTAGTTGGTAATATACCTATTTGGCTAACCAGGGATTGTGGATTCGATTCCTGTTATACTTGAGAAAATTAGGATGGCCCCTGTGACATTTGAAATGTCATGTCTCAAAGGGATGGGATAAAATCGATATTTTTTACAAATCGAATAGTTTTTTTATAAATCGAAAAATTGTTTTTCTCTAAACTGACGTTTTTATTCCTATTGTTCATTATAATTCTACTGACTTTCTAATGTACTGTATGATTTGCATCTATCTTTAAATAGGCCAAGATCCACTATGAATTGATACTAATTACGAACATTTAATTTAAGGTATAAAAAAATCGAAAATCCAATTATCGTATACCCCATCCCTAGCCAATGCAGACTAACATAGTGACTCTTGACAAACGTCACCAACTATTATTCGATTTTAACAAACTGCCACATTTTTGCTAATTTGTAACAAGATGTATTAATTTGTCATTATTGTTAGTTTTATGTAATGTATTTACCTAAATAACTTGCTATTTATTAGAATCAAGGCTTATATTAAAGTTGATAAAATAATTAAAATTACTGAATGTCATTACAAGGTTGTATTGGAGCAAATTTGTGAACTGTCACAGGGACCATGCTACATTTTCTCAAGTATAGCAGATAATTTTATTTTAAAAATATTTCAATCTCATTTTCTTTAAGGCCTCTTTAACAGCTTTCTAATTGTTAGGAATAGATAACCATATGTATAATAAACCCGCCTGGTTGTACTACATACAACTAAAGTGTTTCATACTTTTTTTTAAATTTTCATATTATCTATCAGCCCTCGGCTCCAAAATTCGATCCTTCGGTAGATTTAAAACTAATAAATAAAAATATATACGAGGCATATCCAGAAAGTAAGTGTACTGAATTTTTGTAGGTTACAATTTTTTTTATTTAAACAAAAAAATTACGTGGTTACCGTAGTACATATGTAAGCTATTTTTCGACATAGTTGCCATTCCTCTCAATGCAGGTGGTGAAGCGGGGTATCAACTTTTTGATGTCTTCCTCGAAGTAGTTTCCCGCCAACCCCTCTGTCCACTTCTCCACCTCCTCCTTTACCTCCTCGTCGGTTGAAAACCTTTTTCCACCCGTGTGCAGCTTCAGGGAGGAAAAGAGATAGTAATCTGAAGGTGCTAGGTCAGGGGAATGCGCGGGATGGTTCAGGACATCCCATTTAAACGAGGCGAGCAGTTCCGTCTGGCATTGTCGTGCAGCAGGCAGACTCCCTTTGTCAGCATGCCTCTCTTCTTGTTCTGAATCGCTCTCCGCAATTTTTTTAGGGTCTCACAGTATCTTGCAGAGTTGATGGTCTCCCCGTGAGGCATATATTCAATTAAAATTATGCCTTGACAGTCCCAAAACACGGATGCCATGATTTTCTTGGCTGAAATTGGGGTTTTGAACTTTTTGGCGGAGGGTGAAGAGGTGTGACACCACTGTTGAGACTGCCTTTTGGTTTCAGGCGTGTAGTGTGCAACCCAAGTTTCATCTCCAGTAACGATGGAGCGGAGAAATTCATCTCCATGGAGTTTGCAGCGCCTCAAAAACTCTTGCCTTTTTACAAAATTTAACTCTTGGCGGGAGATTGGGTTGACATTTTTCACGAAACGTGTTGTCGCGTCGACACTTCTCAACGTACTGACCTCGAACCGGTCTCGTTGCGGAGGAGAAGGGTCAGGCTACACGGAAGTGTAGCCAACATGTCGAAAATAAAATCCATCCGGTCGTGAGAGCCTCAGTACACTTACTTTCTGGATACGCCTCGTATTTATTATCTTCTTTTTGCCTCTTCCTCGTTCAATATGTCACATGCTGTGCATTATGAATTGAGTGAAATTCCGGTTTTATATTTACAGACCTATGTTTATATTAGGTGTTAACATAAGTTGTGTCCATTTTTTTCCAAATTTAAAAATAAGCAACAAAAGTAAAACAAAATGGTAACGGTTATACGTCATTCGAAAGAAAATTTTCTGCTCTACAAGATGTTGTGTTTGCTTTTACGTTATATATATTATTTTATTTGATTACAAGCCTTCAAAATGGAATGTCAAGTAGACAAAAGTGAGCATTTTCGACACCTACTTCTGTTTGCGTTCAATCGAGGGAATAAACCTGCCAACGCTGCTCGCGATATTTGCGAAGTGTACGGAGAAGATGCTATGAATGAAAGGACAGCTCGTCGATGGTTTTTGCACTTCAAAGACGGTAAAGCCATTGTATATTCCTTATATACAATGGAACTGTATTACAGGCTTTTTAGTATAGCAAAGGCAAGCCGATAGATCGGAATCGAATCGAGGCTATAAAGGTAAATGACCATATGGATTTGGCCTTGGTCTAATGGTTAACATTCATCCTAAGCAAGCGGGCATCTCAGATTTGATTCCTAGCGGATTCATTTCCAGATTGATTTTACTCTTAGACCACTTTACATCTGAATTTAGGTTTATCTGTAACTTACATATATGCTGCTTAGTTATTGTAGCGCTATTAAATAACAACAAAAAGTAGAGCTATATAAAAGTACTGCATAACGAATGTCTGCAGCTGATTAACCCTGCCGGTCATCTTGGAGTTAAGTCTTCTTTCCATCAAAACTTTGGGTTTAATTGGTCAAGAATGTGTGCTTGCTGCACACAATAAATCAAAACAAGAACAGGCCTTTTCCATTCACAGGACACCTGACTATCATACTCAATCACGAGGGATAGCCGACATCGTAATCAAAATCAAACTCACCGGCATTGCTCTGTTTCTGCAGTTGTGCCGACATCTGTGACAGTTGCGCCAACTGCGAGGGAGGCTGGGGAGACGGCTGCTGGTTCAACTGGGCTTTTGCCACTCCCAACACAGCTGCAGCTGTTGCCATAGCCTGGAAAAAACAACATCAATATCAACAATATGTTCCAAGTGTGACAGTCAACAGATGTCCATCGTTATTGTCAGCAAGGAAACGCAATAAGAAAGAATCTCCACACGTTAAGACCCTATTCTATTTATTTTTTATTTATTATTACACATGACAAGAAATATACATCATTTGCGAAAAAACAACAGGTAATTTAATTTAGACATACATTATTTTAATGGATCTGGGTTTATTGCCTATCATTTGTCGTATCCCCAGTAAACTAGGCTTTTGCCTGTATCTCACTGAGGATATTTAGCATGAAAAAATAAATCGATACTTCTTTCCGATTTTTTATTACACAAAAACAAAGCCCCGTTGCACGTTCTTATCAACCTGAAAAACACTGACACTCAATTACAACTGGAAATATCATGCGGAATCAAACTCTTCACACATCATCACTCCAGAAAGACCAAACCTGTTCATCCCACAATATACCGCACACAATCATAAGAATAAAAACAAAAACAAAAGTAAAACCAAAAATGAACCCAAAATGAAACAAAAATAAAACCAAAAATGTTCATCCCATAATATACCGCACACAATCATATACGAGGGTGGTCCGATAAGTACTTAGCCTACAAAAGAATAACAAAAATTTTGGAAAAGTGGCGATTTATTTCTCAACATAATCTCCTTTGAGTTCGATACACTTGACCCAGCGATGCTCCAACTTCTTTAACCCGTCTGAAAAATACGTTTCCTGGAGGTCTGCAAAGTAGGCCTCCGTGGCGGCGATAACCTCCTCATTCGACTCAAATTTCTGCCCAGCGAGTGACTTTTTCAAATTTGGAAACAAAAAGAAGTTGCACGGGGTCAAATCCGGAGAATACGGTGGATGGGGCAGCAGTTCGTAGTTTAATTCTACCAATTTGGCAGTGGCGACGGCGGAGGTGTGAGCCGGTGCGTTGTCATGATGGAAGAGCACTTTTTTCTTCGCCAAATGGGGCCGTTTTTTCTGCCATTTCGGCGTCGAATCGGCCCAATAATTCGGCATAGTAGAGTCCTGTGACCGTTTTGCCCTTCTCCAGGAAGTCTCCAGGAAGATGTAGATCACACCTTTTGAATCCCAGAAAACGGTGGCCATCACCTTTCCGGCCGATAGGACAGTCTTCGCCTTCTTCGGAGCACGTTCGCCGGGTGAAGTCCACTGTTTCGACTGTTCCTTGGTCTCGGGTGTGTACCAGTGTATCCATGTTTCGTCGACGGTCACGAAACGACGCAGAAACTCCTTCGGATTGCGCTTAAACATCGTCAAACACTGCTCTGAAGTGGTCTCACGGTTGCCCTTGTTGTCCGGAGTAAGCAAACGCAGCACCCATCGCGCCGACAGCTTTCTCATGCCCAATACTTCATGCAGGATATGACCCACACGGTCTTTTGAGATGCCTACTGTCTCAGCTATCTCGCGCACCTTCAATCGGCGGTCTGCCAATACGAGATCGTGGATTTTCGTCACATATTCCTCCGTGGTAGCCGTTTTCGGGGCACCTGGGCGTACCTTCCACTTTCCACTCACATTTGCACTGCATATTTATTTTGTTAGTCTTTCTTCATTCATTCGTTCCACATACTTAAACCATCTCAGAGTGTTTTTCTTCATCTTACTCAACACATCAGCCTTAAGTCCACAATCATCCCTCATCACTTCATTCCATATTGTCATGCATTGTTACTCCATCTACTTGCACGCATTTCTATAGCATTTATTTTCTTATAAGTAAAAACAAAATTAACGAAACAAGAATCACATTAAAACCAGCCAAGACATGATAAAAGAATACAGCAAGTAGAATGGTGCATTACCTGCTGCTGGTGTATGGCTTGTAGGGCATTGGTGGCGGAGGGTGAGGGTGCAGGTGGGTGATAGGGACCCTGTCCGGGTGAAGAGCCCTGTCCAGGAGAAGGACCCCCTGACTCGGGTCGTGTGGGCGGTGGGTGAACTTTGCCATCTACTACCACGGCTCCAATAGCTGATATTACTGTAAAATCACACATTCACATTATAGTATTATTGTATACAATGCTATCTAGCAAAAACTTGGTTTCAACAAGTAAAATATACCAGAATAGAAAAAATCACCATTTTTTTTAATATACAATACATGACTAAATTCATGACATTTTCAGCCTCTTTCAGTCCAATGGTGATCATAATCCTCTTCCATGGTCTACTATCTAAGAGGGTCGTCTAGAAAGTAAGGTTACAAGGGCTCCTGAGGCCGGTGGAAATTTTTTCTTTCAAAGTTGACGCACCTGGCGTGTAGGGGGGATCCTAATGGTCAGTTTGTTTGGTCCCGCGTTTTTGTCGGCTATTTTGTTCAGTCACAGTAAATTCTTCCGATGGAGAGGTCGTCGCGCGCTCCCGCCACCTCCCGTCCGTGCGAGATCCGCGCAGTCATCCGTTTTTTGAGTTTGCAGAACACTACCGCCGCGAATATCCATCGGAAGCTCGCGGAAGTTTATGGTAGTGATGTGATGAGTCGAAAACATGTTACGAAGTGGGTTAGGTTGTTCAGAGAAGGCCGTACTGATACAACGAGGCAAGGCAGCGATTTCTGACTAACTTGTGCAAAAAATTGAAGAACAAGTGCGAAATGACCGCTGTATGATGCTTGACGACCTTCACGAAGAATTTCCTAACACGTGATATTGTGTCAGAAAAACTTGGTTACAAGAAGTTGTGTGCGAAATGGGTGCCCAGAATGCTCACACTAGAGCACCATCAAAATCGCGTGACCGTCGCGCGTGAATTTTTAGATCGTTTTGCACAGGAGGGAGAAGCTTTTCTGGACTCTATCGTGACGGGGGATGAGACGTGGGTGTGTCACTACACTCCGACAATTTTCCAACGATCAAGAGGTCGAGGGAGCTGTGAAGAAGTGGCTGAAAGAGCTGGCGGCGGAGGTCTATGACACTGGCATACAAAATCTGGTGCCCCGACTACAGAAATGTCTCGATCTCGACGGCGATTACGTTGAAAAATAGTTTAATATATTTGTGAAGTATCCTGTGAATTTCAATTAAATACAAGCATTTTTCGATCCTACATAAATGTTGTAACCTTACTTTCTGGATGACCTTCGTAGATCTATCTGCTGCCTCACGGGGACATCTTCTTATTATCACAGTCACACAGTCATGAGTCCCCACCTGGCTCGTGATTTTCCATAGATTCGTTATCCTATCCAGTGTCCATATTTTCATACTGTAGCTCCATTGTTTATCATCTCAACTTATGAGAATGCTTATCCATTGGCACTTCAGTTATGTTGAACAGTGTTGGTAACTTAATATTTTATACATGTTTACTCTTTAATCTGACACTATTCCAACCAGGGGATTGTAGATTTGATTCTCGTTAGTACCCAATAATTGAAAAAAAAGTTTTCACTTAATGCATCTATAATATATTTCTGGTTGGTTGGATGGAATATCTTTCAGGCATGCTACAAGGCAATAAACCCACCTGGTTGTTAATACAATACAACTTGGCCTAGTCTGATATTTTCCATTGATAAAATAGTGGTTATCGCTTAAAGTTCACCTTGAACATTGTACCAGTTGCTGACTGCAAAAAAGTCAGCATAAAATGCAGGAATTCAATTTTACAAAAAAAGGAAGAACCCGCATCTCTTGGCTTAATAACTTTAGAGAATGATTAGGGTGCAGTTCTATTGGTTTTTTCCAGACTTCAGTAAACAAGGTAAAGATTGCCATGATAGTGGCCAACTTTCGATAGAAGATGTCACCTCTAGAAGATCAAAAATTTTGGGAAATATTTATATGAAATGAAATCAGGTTCAAATATTTTAAATAACACATCGATCAATAAGTCCCGGGACTAACCAACTGATGGCACCTCTAATAACAAATCCATACAATTCTCAGTTAGTACCAGTCTTTAGAAGTTATGTGTCAAACTTTCATGACATTCTGACATTGTGTCATTGAGTTACAGTAGTTTTAGTGACGCTACTTTTGCTATTTTCAAAACAATGGAAAAAACCAAATTTCGTGTGTTGATAAAACATTGCTTTTTAATGGGAAAAAAATACCGTTCAAACTCAGCGATGGCTTGAAAAGTGTTATCCGGGCTCTGCTCCGTCGAAAACAACCATTTGTCGGTGGTATGCTCATTTCAAACGCGGTCGTACAGACACAAATGATGCTGAACGCTCTGGTCATGCAAATGAGGCTGTTACACCAGAAAACATTAAAAAAACCCTCAAAATCATGATGGAAAATTGCAAAGGAAAGTTGCGGGAGATAGCTGACATCCTGAAGATATCATTTGGTACTGTTTACACTAATTTGCATGAATGCATGCTCACAATGGAACAGAAACAACAACGCATCGATGATACAGAGCGCTGTTTGGCACTGTTTACGCAAAATAAACAGGAGTTTTTGCGTCGGTATGTGACAATGGATGAAACTTGGATCCACCACTATACTCCGGAATCAAATCGACAGTCAGCTGAGTGGAGAGCAGCTGGTGAAAGTCATCCGAAGCCACCAAAAACTCAATAGTCGACCGGGAAGGTTTGGGAAGGACCTCCGTATTTTGGGATGCGCATGATATAATATACATCGATCACCTTGAAAAGGGAAAATCATCAATAGCGAATGTTACATAGCATTATTGGAGCGTTTGAAGGCAGAAATTGCAAAAAAAACGAATGAATAAAGAATTTTTTTCAAACAAATGTTGTTTTAGTAGTTAAGCATTGGTTTCCTAAGAAAGTGGTGTCGTTATATAGCGCACATAACAAAACATTGTCTATGCAAACCACATGGCGTGGATACCTAGAGTGCGTTGGTTGTGTCGTTATATAGCACACGTAACAAAACATTGTCTATGCAAACCAATGGCGTTGGTTTCCTAGAGTGCGTTGGTTGTGAGTGTAATGTCAAATAGCAATGCTGCCATTTGCATGATGGCCGTGATAGCGGAGCAAACAGTCGCGGAACGATTTTTCCCGTGTAGCGGACACCGTCTTACAATAATAAATGAGTGCAAACGTAATTAGACCAGCGAAAATGACGAAATATTGATTGATTTTGTAAGAAATAATGGAACTTTATATATAAAGAGCAAAGGCTATAGAAAAGCCCAGTTGAAACAAAATATGAGGAATCAGATTTGGTTTCCACTGACAGTCGTGGGTTCTCATTTCTGCCGTCTGGCGGCGCGCGCCAGGCGGATGCGACGCAAACGTAATTTAATTTCGACCAGCGAAAATGACGAAATATTGATTGATTTTGTAAGAAATAGTGAAGCTTTATATAATGTGAAGAGCAAAGACTATAGTAAAGCCCAGTTGAAACAAAATATGTGTAATAAAGTTTCCAACTGACAGTTGTGGGTTCTCATTTCTGCCATCTGGCGGTGCGCCAGCATCACGTCATGTAACAGGCGCTATATAAGGAACCCGATTTCTTAGGAAACCGTAGCTTTAGTCCCGGGACTTATGGATCGATGTGTTATTTATCATGGTAAAATGTAAAATGCTACCATGTTCACTAGTATTTTTCCTCTGAATACTTAGTATTTCCCTCATACTCATGTTTTCTTGTGAAAAATGTAATTAAGGAATTTATGTATGTCCAAATATATCTGTAGGAAAAAATATGTTTGAAAATTCACCTTTGATAAGATCTGGCACTTTGTCCAGAGCGAGATGGATTCGGACGGGGATCTCAGGGTTGGGTATGTCCGCTCTTCGACTCTTGATCCTCTGGAGGTGTGAGGTCACCTGCTTCTTGCTATACAATATTGCTGTGTCACTTCCCTGAAAAATATACATATCCTAAATTAAAATCACTTGTACAAGTTAATTTCTATTTGGAATATGACAGTGTACAATTTATATTCTTTAGAGCCAGATTGTCAGATTTCCAATGGACACCTGAAATAATCCAGTGGTACCCACGAAGAAGCACAAAGAGGCCCAGAAGAAGAACGTTAGGAAGCATGGCAAGAAATAAATATTTAGTCTAAAACACCTAACTCCCATTACTACGGAAGGTTATAAACTCGTTAGGTTAAAAAAAAAAAAGTTGATATATAGTACATCCTTTAACTGGTTCATGCCACGAGCGCGTTGATGCGCTCTCCGATTCAGTGCTCGCCAGGCCGCCCATACAAAATGAACGCGTAAACGCGCTCTCTTTTGAGCTTGTCATAAGCTAATATCAAATCCAATTGTAATAATTTATAAATTGTAACACATAGTGACATCTATTGGGATGGTCAAGAAATATTTAAATATTACAATTTACCGATATTATCAAAGTTACAGTCATCTTTCTAAAAGCTTTCACTGACAGTCAATACGTGTCTCTGATACAGGGTTACCGACTACAGTTTTTTGCGACGATTTATAATGACTTCGTTTGTAGTTTTCTTCAATGGTTGATTTTTAACTTTTGTGTGTTATTTTTGTTAATTTTTCAAAGTATTTATTTACAAAGTGTGTTTTCATGTATTCTTTGGTTATTGGCGGTAGTTTTGCGGCATAATACGACGTTTATATAGACTTTTTACGGTTTTATTTTATAGTTTATTTACCTTTTGTGCTTCATTATACATCATACAGATAATTTGTTGATTTTGATTAGGTTTTATTTTTGTTGAAAAAATCCCGGCCTACTAAGTACGACCATACTAATAACTTCCGGCACTTTATGGGTTAAAACCATTTTATTAAATATTGGAGCTGTCAATATCTCAGACCCCATTAAAACGAGATATCCCGTGAAACAAAGGAGCATTTGGCAAGTTAGTTCTACTTATTGGCAGTCTAAACAAATTAATATTCATATTACAAGGAGAAAAAATAATGAACAGCATGAAACCAGTCCAGATACTCCAGGAATCGAGCCTTATTAGACATCTATGGTACAGAACAATGGGCGATTACCCAAAATATGCTCACCATGCCAAACTTCTCACGGTGTGTAACTATAGAAGTCTCGAAACAAGAAGGCAAGACTCCATTGCGATATTCCTACTATAGTAAAGGTTTTCCAAGGTTGCTTTAACTGTCCCGCGATTCTAGAAGCACTAAGTTTATATGTACCCAATAAATATAGTCGTGCAAGGAATCACCCTCTGTTCTACATACCAACTTACAGGACGAATATCATGGCTAAACACTCAGTCACACCACGCGTGGTATAGAGATATTGAACCGACTGAATGACACTTTGGATATATTCTCGGCACCGCCTAGCAGTATGAGAAGAATCCTGGCTGATATTATTCCTAACGAATAAGCTAACGTTAGAAGCAGACCCTCTTTGTGTAACAAGAGAAATCCGTGCAAAGTGGATAAAAAAAAAAAAAAAAAAAAGATTGATTAGCAAACATTTTAACAGCTTGAATGTGTGAAAAACTAGACTGGGCCAATTTTATTATCTCACCAACAGGAATCAAACCAAAAACCTCCATATGAAAGTCAATTCTTGTATTTTATTTATTACACTTTCAATGTATACAGTAAAACTTGTCAGATTTATTGTCACATAGCAATCTCTTATAACCAAACAGAAAGAAATGCAAGCCATACATGGAAATTGAGACTTTAAAAAATCTAGATTCCAATTGGAATCGAACTCACAACCGTCGAATTGGAAGACAAGTGTATTATCAAGAAGACCACGTAGGTTGTCATTCTTCCACAGGGCATTAACGGTTGTTCATTATTATTAATACAATATATAATACATTACCTGTTCAAGTGCAGAGTTGACAAACTCGATGCAGTGATCCGTGATGGCGGAGAGCTGCTCCAGGGCTACTTTCTTCTCATTGAGAGTCTTCTGCTTGGAGTCGCACACCTCGTTCAGCTGCAGCACTAGCTGCTTCCCTCGTGTGTTAATGGTATTGGTCAATCTGGTAGAAACATCCAAACATTATATCAATAAATCAACATGACACGTATATAAATTCCAACAAGATGTGATACTCTGATAGGCAATCCCTCATGATCAAGAATGATTGTCAGTCATCCTGTGTATGGAAAACACCTGAGCGTGTATTGGTTTATTGCGTACAAGCTGTTGCATTTCAGCAAGCATACAGTTTTGACAGATCAAACTAAAAGTTACAATGGTAAGGAGATCAAAGTTGTATTGTTTTAGGCCTCGGCCACACAGGTAGGAGCCTCGCTTGATGCTTAGAGCTACGCTGCGAGCTAGGTGACATATCCTAACGAACCAACGCACCGCATACTATCGCAATGGCCACATTGCACGCTAAGCTAGTCACCTAGTGAGTCTCCTAGCGAAGTCACCGATTAGTCACCTAGTGAGTCTCCTAGCGAAGAGACGTGTTAGATAACTTGATTGTATCACCAAGAGATTTTACAAGATGGCAGAAGTTTTCATAACAGCTGTGTATAAAAGGGAGCCTTTGTGGAACCCATCGAGTTATACAAAAATGTACTTGTAATAAAATCACTTTGGAATGAAGTTGGACAGGAAGTAAATAAAGATAAGGTAAGTTGTAATGAAATTGGTTAGTTTGAGAGTGGCACCGTTTGTTGACGCAACCGCTCCCAAATGTCAAATGAATTTGTGTGAAGCACTTTGGTGTGTCCAAGCATGAAGTCACCTAGTCTATTAGTCACGTAGCCCCTAGCGAAGCACTTTGGTGTGGCCTTAGTCTAACACTTTTGTATATACAGTACAACCTGGCAAGCTTATTTTCATGTGGCAATGTTTTCCAACAAACCAGTAATATGGTAGAGGCCTTTAGTGACAACCAGAGTGGAATCCTTTTTAAAATTATCTGGGTTCCAGCGCGATTTGAACTCGCACGATGTCTGCTCCGGGCTGGGAGCAGACGTCTTACCAATTAGGCCACGGAGGTCGTCCAAGTTCCGAGACGATTGACAGGTTTAATATGCTGCAGCTTTTGTTAGGCCTTAACAGCGCTATAAGAATTTATGTAAAGCAGTCTATAAGCAACAGGAAAACATAAAATCAGATAATAAACAGCCTAGGAGTAAAATCAGTCTGGAAATGAATAACCAGGAATTGAACCTGGGGCGTTCAATTGCTTAGGCATCCGTAGTTATATTCTTTCAATTTAAAATGATCTCAAAATAGTTAACAGATTTCCAATAGCATCCGCTGTTGAAATGTTATCTATTGCTACAATAACCAATAAATTATAGCATAATATTATATACTTAAAACAAAAATCTGACATTTACTCACTTGACGACAGTCTGTGTGATCTCATGCACAAGAGCCTTCTTCTTGTCAGCGATGAGAGTCTGTCTGTCTCGAATGACTTTCATAGCACTGCCCAGCAGCACCCGTTTGTAGGACACCTCCGACAGTAGTGCTGCAATACTAGCACGCGCCGCACTGGCCATCTCTGCACTGAATTGGTAGCGATGGTCACGGTGCCGAAGAAGTTGACAGTCGCGACATGTCAGCCGGTCGCAGGTCTCGCAGAATAACGACAGTCTCTCCTGAAAATGAAATATATGTATCAGTGAATTTTACGATAAATTGTAATGCTTTCTGAAGTCTATTACTAACATTTCATCATTTGGAAAAATGTCGGGCCATTACCCATGACAAGTATTATAAAAGGCAGAATACAAAGTGGAGGATACTCATTTTTGTAGGCGTATAATTAAATTGGACAAGTCACAATTCCAATCCAACTTGGGCTGCAACTCTGCAGTGGTTATCCTGTGGCACAGAACTGAGATGACAAAACCATCCACAAAATTTGGGCTGCCCTCGGAGGAGTTATTTCATTCTGCTTATATGCGGAAAGATATTCGTTTCCACGTATAGTTATGCCGCTGTTACTCAGTCGTTAGGGCCTTGTCAATTCACTAGCAGGTGAGAATGACTTTTGGGCTCTTGAGATGTCATTATAACTCCTTAAATTTAAAAAAATATTTGGAAAAAATACCTCCTAGCCTAACCACACACACACTTTTTATGAAACATGACAACAGTTGCTTTCGCAACAAGTCCAGATCATTCGGCTTGAAGATAGCCTCGGAATAGAAGTTAGAAACAGGTGATGGAACAATAAGTAAAATAACAAAGTAATTTCTTGTTCAACACTCCATAAAATAACCCCTCAAAGAACTATTTCCACTTGGCCGTGTCATCACGTTCTTTGCAATATACAGGGTTTGCTTCTATAATAATAGGAAGTACCAAGTAGGGAATAACTTCCTATTAAAGGAGTCAAAATATAAATGAGAGGAAAGAAAGGGTGGAAAAAACAATTCTTTATCTACTCAGTAAAAATAGCTGGATTGTCTTAAGGCTCTATCCACTTATTACAATATAATATGATAGAAAATTACATCGAGCCCTTTTTGATGCATTATAGTTCAGAAAATCTAGGATGAGTCGTATGACAGCTCACAAATTTGCCCCAATACAACCTTGTAACGATGTTCAGTAATTTTAATTATTTTATCAACTTTAATATAAGCCTCGATTCTAATAAATAGCAAGTTATTTAGGTAAATACATTACATAAAACTAACAATAATGACAAATTAATACATCTTGTCACAAAGTAGCAAAAATGTGGCAGTTTGTTAAAATCAAATTATATTTGGTGACGTTTGTCAAAAGTCACTACGTTAGTCTGCATTGGCTAGGGATGGGGTATTCGATAATTGGATTTTCGATTTTTTTATACATAAATCGTAATTAGTATTAATCCATTGTGGATTCATACTATTTAAAGATATTTGGCCTATTTAAAGATACATACAAATCATACATTAGAAAGACAGTATAATGAAAATTAGGAATTAAAACGTCAGTTTAGAGAAAAACAATTGTTCGATTTATAAAAAACTATTCGATTTGTAAAAAAAACGATTTTACCCCATCCCTTTGTGACATGACGTTTTAAACATCGCACGGTTCATCCTAGACTTCCTGAAGTATAACTACACACAATCCCTTCTTTCAAAATAACTCTCAATTGATCCAACCGTACTTCCCTTGAGCTTCCTCTACCACGCCTTCCACTCACATTTGCACTGTATATTTGCTTTGTTAATCTTTAAAAAAACAAATATACAGACTGACTAAGAAAACAAACAGTAACATCCTTTATTAAAAAAAAACATCAGTTAAAATGTAAGAAATAACTGGTTTGGAATTAAAAATGACGCTTACCTGCGTATGTTCCTTACAGAACATTTCGTGACTAGTATTACCCGGGCTGTTGGTGGCCGACTGGATCTCGTTCACAGCTTCCTCTTTAGACTTTATTGTGTGGTCCTTTGTGATCTTCAACCTAAAATTGCATTAAGTAATTAATGAAAAAACTAATAATGGAATTAAAGTTCATATATACAGTGAATTCTCAGAAGGTTTTGACAAATTTATTGGGGTACAAAAACGTGATCTACCATCAATATTGTTCCATTTGCTCATTGAATATAACCCCGATAGAAACAAGGTGTAATGGTGACTGGACTGAATTAGCTTGGCATACAGAATGAAATTCAGAGTTAAAATTATGCAAGTTACTAGATGGTGATTATGTGCGGAAATGGTATGGCCTTTTATAACCATTCTCATTCCCTAAGCTCGGGGCTGAAAAGCTTAATAAATTGTATCACACCCCCAAACCAAAAATGATGATAATCTGTTTATCAGGCTACATGTTCCTTGTAGACCCACCCAGCAAGATATTTTATTCCACAATGATGTAGTCACAACTAATTATTTGTATAACTCATGGCAATACTACACAGGTTTTCAGTCATTCATTAGTTACAGTGCCTGGACCATCAATTATCAACTATGCCACGTATTTTTAGTAGGAGTCTACATAGATTGCCTCAATCAGGTCCATTAGCATTGTAGGATACCTACCTAAATAATTGTCAAAATAAATAAGTGAATTGTTAAACATAATTAAATTAAATTAATTATTGTTAAAATAGTAAACATACAGGGTCAATGACCGATGAAGTATTTATAGATTGTCACACGCCAGGAACGTCAACAATGTTTACTATTTTATAGTATTTGCGACCTGTCTAGCCGTCTTCAAATACAAATAAATATCTACCCGCCAATGCACGCGCTAGAGTAAGACAGAATATGTATCGCGAACTGGTTCACTCATTTGTATAAATTACCCACGCGCCGAGAAATAAATATTGATTATTATTGTTCATTCAACTGTCAAGACTTGTTATTAATTACCCGCTGTTCACTTTCGAAAACATCCGCATTCCTGAGTATTTATATTTAAATAAATATAAATCAAGATCATCACGACATACCAAGATAAGCAACTCGCTACATTGATGACCCTGAACGGAAAGGAACGCAGAATTCGACTAAAACGAAGATAGCGATGTCAATATCAACATCATCAGCACATCCTAATAGGATACATGCTACATTGATAACGACCATCGCTACAGCATCAATCAAGTCCTGCCCAGAGCATGTAGTTCCGATGCTCGGACAAACCAGCATGCGTTATGACTTCTCTATATCCCCACAATCAAATTCAGTGCTACTTTCCATCAAGAATCTCCCAATCCCAGTCTCTCCATATTCACCTTGCATCTAGTCATCCCTACTCGGAGTCTATTCAGCGGTCCCCACATGAGCACAATTGGGTAAACAGTATGGGCGGCATTGTATAGAATTTCATATAACTTTGACTACTTACAAAGAGTAAGGTAAAGAATTTGTTCTTGCCGAGAAAAATAAAGTAAATTATATGGAATTGGCTTCGTTAATGTGTTAGTTTTGTCTTATACTGAATTTTTCTATTGTATGTTCTTCTTCATCGCATGTTCAATGCTGAGAGACATTGTTCCCTTTCCCTGCTATCTCTTGAATTCGGCATACCACCTGTCTCCAGCCCTCCAGTTCCTCGGCCATGCTGAATGCTGCACTTAAAGTGATTTAGTTTATTTTATTCGTCTATCTCATAGGACACCTCCTTCTTGCTTGCCTTCCCTCAACTGTGTCCGTGATCACCAGTTTTCCCAGACTTTCGTCATTCTTTTTAGCAACATGCCCAAAATAGTACGGTAGGATTCTTTTTCTCCTTGTTGTCGAAAGTTTTTCGGTAATCTTCAATTCTTGGATAATAGAGACATTGGTGAGCATTGCAGTCCACAGGATATGAAGCATTTGCCAATATAAGACTCGCTCCGTTCTTGGCATGCTTTAAGAAGCGACTGAAAAAACTCTTAATTTCTTGTCAGTAAAATAACGTGTTTCATTCCTAATTTTTCTATTCCTTTCCTCTCCACCATCCCTTCCTTTCCTTTTGATTGATGATATCTCACTTTATATGAAAAAGAATGTTCGGGTGATGGTCCGTCTTTGTGGGGTTCGTGGGTATATGTTCACGTATGTGTTTATGGATTTCGTGGGGATGGATAGTCATTTGAATGATTTATGCGACCACGTAATTTGCTTCATTTACTTTTGTCTCGTTAGTTGGACGAGATTGCCGCCTGGTAATAAGCCCGTCAGATTGAATTTACAATAAAAGTGTTAAATAAATAAAATGAACATTGATATTTAATTGTTAATTTTTATAGTGTAAATAAATAACATCTGTACCTTTGATGCGCTTGCACGCAAACTTCGCAGATGAACTCAGCACACTCGCAGCACCACGCGGTAGCCGCATTATCCTCGGAGCAGCTGTTGCAGCGCTGGTCCCCACCAGCTGCTCCCCCACCAGCGGTACCACCACTCGCACCTGCTCCGCTCGCCGCTCCCTCACGCCGTTCTACCACAAACTGCTGATCTATCATACCTGAGGCGGAGCAGTTGACTTTGCATGTCGGGCATTGGACAACTATAGCTTCCACTGTTTCTGGAATTTGAGAGAAAATATTTCTTAATATCAATTACATAATAGGTACCAGCTTTAAACAAATTTTGGTAAAATCAAGACGTGCTTGGTCATGTTGTTCTCAACAGCAACTTGAACACATGTAGCGCGTGTGAATACTTCATACCATATTTAACACATCTTCATTTGTAGTTCACTCGGCACAACTGTGGAATGATCTTCGAAGATTTATCAGTTGTGCAACATCCTTATTTACATTTAAGATAGGATTGAAAAAAATATAACATCACTAAGAATAATATCCTTTCACCCTAATTTTCTTTTGATTCCCTTCCATATCCTCGAACGAATTGCTTTCCTTTAGTTCTACCATTATTTATAGAGATTATTAATATTTGTTAATGAAATGAAAATGAACCTTTTTTGTAAAATCAGTTGTGGATTAAAAGTTTAATGTATCCAAGATGAGATGGTTGGTTGGAAGAAATTTCTATATAGCAATACGAGTAAGCCCGTTAGAAATACCATACACCATTTAATCATGACACAAATTAATAAAAAAATATATATATTTTTACTGAGTAGCTCTTCTTCAAACTGGGACTGTTTTTTTCCTCTATGGTAAAACAATTTTCACCATAGAGGAATATTAGAATACCAGGTCTGTAAATTGAAACACGAATTTGCTAATAGATTACTCTAGTTGTCAATGTAGTGACTGTCAAACCGCGTCATTGGCGCCTTTTTCTTTTGTTTACATTTGTCAAAGACTTTTAACTTGCAACAATTTATTTATTTATTATTACACATGACAAGAAATATACATAATTTGCGAAAAAACCGGTAATTTAATTTGGACATACAAATTTAATGAATCTGGGTTTGTTGCCTTTCATTTGTCGTATCCCCAGTAAACTAGGAAAATTGAAGATGCCTAATTGCAAGCATTTTTGGATGAGGATGACGCTCAAACGCAACAACAACTCGCGGATTAATTAAATGTGATACGAGAAGCCGTCTCGATATGTTTGAAAGCCACGGGAATGATCTAGGTGGGAAAATGGGTTCCACATGAACTGAATGAAAGACATAAAATATTTGTTACCATTTTCATACAATAAATGTGTATTTTCTATAAAAAAAAATCCGGTTTCATATTTACAGACCAGATACACCGTTGAGGATAGGATTTAACTTTTAAGAAACTGCAGGAAAGTTTGTTTAGTGGGGAGTGGACTATATATAATGGCATCTCAAAATAAAAAAATTGTGATTAAGGTGTAAAAGTTTAGGTCAAAGTTTACCAAGATACAGTTCTGGAAGCTATTGTGAAACCTCTGAACACGACTTTCAAAAGAAGTAACTGGATATTCAAACAAGACCGCACCGGCCCACAAAGTGAAAACAACACAGAGTAATGGTCAGAAAATAATGTTCCAGACTTTTATTAGTGCTTCCGAGTGGCCTTCCGAGTGGCAGCCCACATCTCAATCCCCAACTATAAATTGTGTTCAGTATTAGAGGAGAAGTTGTGTTGTGAAGACATCCCAATATTGAGTCATGAAAATTTGTACCTAATGATGAGAGGTATGTACACTTTTCTGTTAGAAAAGCGACAGGTGAACATTTAGAATAATGTATCTTTTTAATGATTCTAATAGTATTTCTTAGTATAAATAAATTATTTTTTTGATATGCCAAATTGTAATTTTTCAATTATACTTCTAATAATGAGTGACAGAATGAATATATGGCAGGACTATACTCAAGAAAATGAAGCACGGTCCCTGTGACATTTGAAATGTCATGTCTCAAAGAGATGGGGTAAAATCGATTTTTTTTACAAATCGAATCGTTTTTTTATAAATCGAAAAATTGTTTTTCTCTAAACTCACGTTTTAATTCCTAATTTTCATTATACTGACTTTCTAATGTATTGTATAATTTGTATCTATCTTTAAATAAGCCTAGATCCACTATGAATTAATACTAATTACGAACATTTAATTTTATGCATAAAAAAATGGAAAATCCAATTATCCTATACCCCATCCCTAGCCAATGCAGACTAACATACTGACTTTTGAGGAACGTCGCCAAATAATATTTGATTTTAACAAACTGACATACTTTTGCTAATTTGTAACAAGATGTATTAATTTGTCATTATTGTTAGTTTTATGTAATGTATTTACCTCAATAACTTGCTATTTATTAGAATCGAGGCTTATATTAAAGTAGATAAAATAATTAAAATTAATGAATGTCATTACAAGGTTGTATTGGGGCAAATTTGTGAAACGTCACAGGGACCATGGCATTTTCTTTAGTATAGGTACATGACAATGATGAAATACAATAACAACTCAATAGATTTATAACTATGGGTGCCACAACACACATTGAGACTTGAAGGGCAGCTGAAAAGATTAAGTGATAAGTAGTCAACTTTAATTACTATTTTATTAAATAAAGTACACAATTAGTTTGTATAACAACAGTACACATTTCTTTAGTTTTATTAGTTTGCTTAGAAAAAAAACATAGTGGTAATAACAGCAACAAACTTTAGATAAGGAATGAACACTCTTTTGTTAAAACAATAATATTCCAACTTGATTTGTTTTCCTGATGAACAAAGGGTATTTATTGTTCTTGCAAAAAATTTAATTACAACATTTGTTATTTTTAATGCCTGCCAGTTTATGTCAGTTATGAGATTTTGTATTGGAATATACAGGCGTCAGGCTCTAATAAAATTTGTCTGAATTGCACTCGTTGTTCTCGGAAGAAAAATATTATAATTCTGTCAATTCTTAAAGCTCATATGTATTGGATGTTTTCTTTATTTGTATGGGTATTCTATGTGATATAAAAGTCATTGTGTCTTTCCCTAAATCAATTTTTTTTATACTTGAACAGGAGAAAATACGACATACATAGAACCACTTACATACATAGTTATCATCCTGCCAATTCTCTGTCAAGGTAGGCAGAGAGGACCGAGTGCCAGACTTTCATATTTCGACACGCATCCTTAGCCTCTTCTACATCCATACACTTTCTCCGATTACTCTGATTTTCTACGTTTCCTTTATTCAAAATATTATTCACTTGATCCAACCATACTTTCCTTGGTCATCTCACACACCTTCCACTCACATTTGAACTATATATTTTTGTTAGTATTTCTTTATTCATTCATTCCACATGCCAAAACCATCTCAATTGTTTTTTTTTTATACTTGAACAGGAGAAAATGCGACATACATAGAACCACTTACATACATAGTTATCATCCTGCCAATTCCCTGTCAGGGTAGGCAGAGAGGACCGAGTGCCAGACTTTCATATTTCGACACGCATCCTTAGCCTCTTCTACATCCATACACTTTCTCCGATTACTCTGATTTTCTACGTTTCCTTCATTCAAAATATTATTAACTTGATCCAACCATCCTTTCCTTGGTCTTCTCACACACCTGCCACTCACGTTTGAACTATATATTTATTTTGTTAGTATTTCTTTATTCATTCATTCCACATGCCAAAACCATCTCAGCATGTTCTTCTTCATGTTCCTCACTCAACACATCCTTAAATAAATACAATCTGTCAATACATTTCAATGAGGAGTCATGAGTTTAAAAAATTAATTGATTAAAGCTCTATTTGTTGGTCTATTTTGTGTCACCATAAATAGACATACATATCATTACGCCGTGTCCCTTGCGGGGTAGGCAGAGAGAACAAATCTGCAAACATTTTTATCCAAGCACACAAATTTTGACTCATCCACGTTCATATATCTGGCCATGCACAATCTTCTATTATTCACGCTTTTCCCTTTATTTCCTTTCAAAATGTGGTCCATTTGGTCCAGCCACATTTTCCTCAGTTAACCTTGTGGCGGTCGTCGCACACTCAGTCGCCCACTCGGAACACTGTGGGCGTCCATACACACGGTCAATGACCGATGAAGTGACCTTTGCATTCCTCGACAAATCTAAATAAACACGTCCAAAGTTCACACGCCGGCCATTCAACCCATAGCCCGGAGCGGACCGCATTCCATACTAGAAGCGAGAACGCACCACGATTGTCTCGCCAGTTCCGTAAATAAATTGTCACCTACATACGACATTAATCGTTTTGCTAATGCAGAAACGAGATGAAGGATATCTTGCTCGCATTCCCGCACACACGCGGAAATAGTATAAATACCTACGTTTACTAATAAAAACATTTTTTTTCCGCATTGCGATCTAACGAGTTTTATTTATCAACAAATCATCATCATCTCTTCCCTTAAGGACTAGCTCCTAAAACCTCTACAACTTCTGATTTGTATATTCGCTTAGTCATTCTTTCAACATTCATTATCTCCACATATTCAAACCATTTTAAAGCTTCATTCCCGCCTTCTTTCAAACATTGACGCTCCAAAAGTTTCCATTGATGTCACTTGTCACGTCAAGTAATGGTTGCACTCACGGTTATACTCCTGTGTCTTTTCCTTGATCTTGGCGTTGATGCACTGCTCGCAGGCAGAGTGCAGGCACTCCATGAGGCGAGGTGTGCCGGGTGAGTCTTGGGTGGCGAGCCCCCGCGAGCAGAACACGCAGCGAACGCCCGCCCAAGGGCCGCCCGCGGGCGCGCCGCTCTCCGGTGAGCCGGCGCCACCATCTTCCTTGCCCGCGCCGCCCTCCTGTCCGCTCGACTGGGCGGGGACTCCGCCCCCGCCCCCACCTTCACCAGTGTCACCACCGCCACCGCCACCGCCTGCATCTGATGTGTCGGTCGCTTTCTGCAAAAGAAGAATAAGACGAAATTAGTCGGTTTAAATTGCAAAATTTAAAAAATTATAATGCGCAGTATGAGAGATGCGAAGGAAACTATTCAGATTTAATGTTGCAAAATCTTAAGTATTGATGATCGAAAAGTACAAGTAAACGCGATATATGGGAATAATGAAAGATTGGAGCAGTTGAGGAATTCTGCTATTTATTAGTATTTTCTCAGATGATGGAAAAGTCAAGCTGGATATCGAACGGCGTGTAGGAAACAAAGTCAATGGGGCACTAAAATATAAATAAATAAATTGTAAAATATAAATAAATAATTGATATTCCTAATAAAGGTTTTCCAAGGTTCCTTCAACTGTCCCGCGATTCTAGAAGCACTAAGTTTATATGTACCCAATAAATATAGCCGTGCAAGGAATCACCCTCTGTTCTACATACCAACTTACAGGACGAATATCATGGCTAAACACTCAGTCACGCGTGGTATAGAGATATTGAACCAACTGAATGACACGGTTGATATATTCTCGGTACCGTCTGGCAGTATGAGAAGAATCCTGGCTGATATTATTCCTAACGAATAAGCTAACGCTAGAAGCAAACCCTCTTTGTGTAACAGGAGAAATCCGTGCAAAGTGGATAAAAAAAAATAAAAAAAAATACAGGTTTATTGATAGCAACATAGTATGTACATAATACATTTAGACACATTTCAAGAACACATTAAAAAGATAATGCATTAAAAAACAGAAGCTATCAAAAGGTCTGGGCTCATCTAGTAAAAACCCCCCGGCCAAGATACACCCCACCAATATAGGGCGAGCCCAGCCACGGGGGCACCAGATGTTTTTCAGCACACGCCCTTGAACACGTAGAACAAGAAGATAAAAAAAACACAGAAAATAAATAGATGACAAAAAAAATACAATACATTCAAGAGAGAAGACATTAAAAGGTCCGGGCTCATCCCACAAACATTCCCCCGGCCGAGATAAACCCCACCAATGTAGGGCGAGCCCGACCGCAAGGGCATCGGGGGGCTTGCATGCCACACCCCCGCATATCTAGATTAAATAATAAATAAAAAAAACACAAACGTATGGCAGAAAACAAAATAAAAAGTAAACCCACATATACCACCTCAGGTTAACTGTCAGCAAGAACGAAAAAAAGAAAAGCCTCAAAGGAGTCCAAATTTTATAAAATGAAAAATGGGAAATGAAATAGTTGAAACAACATATATACTCGAACCAGACAGTATCAACATCTGCTAAGATGATAGTCCACAATAGTATTTTGGTGCCAACTTTAATGCATGCGAGCGAAACGTGGGCGTGGTAAATGACTGACAGAAGCCGAAAAAATGCTGTAGAAATGCGAGGTGATACAGGGGATTATAATGTATGACAGATTATGTAATGAAGTAATAAGGGATCAGTGTGAACACAAGGCTGATGTGTTGAGTAAGGTAAAGAGCACGCTGAGATGCTTTGGGCATGTGGAACGAATGAAAGTAGATTAACAAAACAAATATACAGTGCAAATGTGAGAGGAAGACCAAGGAAAGTATGGTTGGATCAACAGAATGATAATTTGGAAGATGGAAACCTAGAAAATCAGAAAAATTGTAGCTATTGTATGACAAGATGTATGATTGTGGAGGAGGCTAAGGATATGCGTAGAGATAGGAAAGCCAGGTGCTCTGTCCTATCTGCCTACCCCGACAGGAAAATGGCGCGATGATGATGTATGTATATATGTATAATGTACAGTGATGTACTAGTCTGTCCCACATGTGAATCCTGTACCTCTTCAAGGGTCCAATTCGTATGTTGGGTCCGAAATAATCGTTTCATCTCATTGATTGTGGACAACAATGGGTTTTTTACAGCTACTCGACCATAAAGATCTCCCTCTAGAAGTCTTCGTTTGACGGTTGAAACACTGACGGGTTTTATCAACACGTCGTGTTGGTTAATTTTATTGTAACCGTGATTTCACAAAATGGCGGAAGTTTTAATAACAGCTGTGTATAAAAGGGAGCCTTTGTGGAACCCATCGAGCGATTTATACAAAAATGTACATGTAATAAAATAATTTGGAATGAAGTTGCACAGGAAGTAAATAAAGATAAGGTCAGTTGTAATGAAATTGGTTAGTTTTGAGAGTGGCGTCGTTTGTTGACTCAACCGCTCCCAAATGTCAAATGAATTTGTGTGAAGCACTGGTGTGGCTATGCATGAAATATATTCGTCACGTATCACCTACCGAAGCACTTGTAAAAGCGGTGTGGCCACGGCCTAAGAAATAGTGATGTTATTGCTACACTGTTGACCCTTTAACTGAACACAAATGATATCATATGCATCTATTTTTTTTAATATTGTGTAAAACTAGTTTCACCTATTTGACAAGTTGACTACTGTAATACATGTTTACTTATATCCATCCATTGCCTCACCCAAAAACGACGTTTCTTACGATTTTTGCTCATGTTAAATAAAATTGTTTTTAGTTCTTCTTTTAACAAAATAGTTATTGTCTGCACAACTTCACGCACAACTGCTTTCGACGCCATTTTTAACTAAACTGAATAGTTTCAACTTGAAAGCAAATGGCGGATGACTCATCACTTGAACGATAAAGTTTGACTGGGTCAATTTTTAGTTGATCAACTCTATTGAAACAAAGGTTCTCACTACAAATATCATTCAACTTTTGTTGATCAACTTTTATCGGCCAACTAAACTTGAACAGTGAGAACGTGCCTTTACATATATAAATATCACCACGTCGTGTCTCTTGGGGAGCAGGCAGAGAGAACCAATCTCCAAACTTCTATACAGGCACACAATTATCGCCTCCTCTACATTTATACATCTCGTCATGCACAATCTTATATTATTCATACTTCTTAAATAACCTTTTTTCAAAATCTGATCTATTTGTCCAGCCACATTTAAATTGTACATTTATTATTACTATAATTGGGAAAAGATTTTGGTAATATTTAACAATACCATATGTAAGTACCTAATCTAATGGCCGCAGTCACTACCTTCTTATCCTTATACACAACTTATAAATATTTATTTTGTAATATTTTTAATCTGTCAAAAATGTTGGGTTCGACCCCACGAGTTGGAGCACCCTTGAGAAGAGTCTGCTCTTTGACCTTCTTCTTCTTCCCCCTGGCTCCATCCCAACTCACTGTCTGCGAAGCCTGTTGGGGTCAGCTCTCCTCGTCCTCAGGTTGTATGCTCTTCTGTCCCGGACTACGTCCCCCAGGCCGTGCCTCTGCATCAGGTTATTTTTTTGCACCACCCACGAATTCTTTGGTCTTCCTCTGGTTGTTATTCGAGGAAGATCAATGGAGATTGCCTGGTTCACAATGTGATAGGGTGCTCGGCGTCCAACGTGCCCACACCATCTCAATACATCCGCCTCTCCTCCATCTTACTGTTGATGTCTGTAACACCTAGGCTTCCACGAATGCGTGAACTTTTTATTTTGTCTCTTAGGGACACATTCGCTGACCATCTTAGCATGCGCATTTTAGCAGTTTCTAGTTGCCTGGAGTAAGAGTTATACATCGTCCAGCATTCGGAGCCATAGAGGAGTGCGGGTCTGACAATCGTTCGGTATACTTTTCCTTTTAACTTTATTGTCATTTTCGGATCACATAGAACTCCTGTCATTGATCTAAACTTCATCCATCCCACACTAATTTTATGTGTTACATCTGCTGCACATCCTCCATCGCTATGGATGAGTGACCCAAGATACTTAAAGGAGTCACAATTTGGTAATGTTTCCATCCATTTGCATTACGGGAGTGACAGCATTTGTGTTCTCGAATGGTAGGTACAGATACTCTGTTTTCTTTCTGCTCAATCTCAATCAAGAGTCTGCTCTTTGACCGGTGCTATATAAATTACCCTTCTATCATTATTATTATTTCTTGATGGCTGTGAAAGAGATTGCCCCGTGGCAATAAACCCGTCAGGTTGTACTGTATACAGCGAAAGTGTGATGAAACAGAACATACATTTTATTGAATAAGGATATGAAACTAATATCGGGAATACTGTTTGCCGCACAACTTGGATACGTTGGCTCAAAGCGCGCTGGGTCGATGAAACGAGAGTTGAATGGGCGAGGGGGAGGGGGGCTGGAACACAGGCGGTGGAAAATGATGAAAGCAGCCACTCGAGATTGCGCTCACGGAGAAAGTACTAACTCTCGGATCTGGTCCCCGCTCACTCCGATTGCCACACTTCTACGGCAACACGCCGGATTGCAACTCTAATGGTGTTGCAATGAATAAATCATAAAGCGCTGGAGTAATCTCGTTACACTATCAGAACTGCTGTGCAACCGATTCGGGTGCATTTGATTCATGGTCCTGCACGTTAATACCATCACGCCATTTCCCTTTTGGGGTAGGTAGAAAGGACAGAGCGTCGAACTTTACTATTACGACACGACATTCACTTGTCGGACTACACGTTCCTTGTAGAGTCATTCAATATTTGAATGGCGTTTTGGTAAAGAGGTATATGTCATCAATCACTTATTTTTCAGGAGAACCAAAGGAAGTTTTGCAACATTTGTATTCCCGAAATACAGACCTCAGGTAAATTTTAAAGGTAAACTTTGAATACATAAATAATTTACGTATTCAAAGCTCACCTTTAAAATTTACCTTAGGTCCGCACTTCAGGAATACAAGTGTTGTAAAACCTCATATGGCTCTCTCGATAAACAAGCAATCGATGACATATATTCTAACTCTTTACCAAAACGCCATTCATTTTATTCCACAATGACGTAGTTACAACTAATTATTTGTATTAATTCTGCGTAAAAAGACCTCACAGATTAGTAAGCTTCGATATACACATTGTATGGATTTTCATATGACAGTTGTGCTCCTGATGATGAGATGAAAGCCTTGAAACCGGTAGTGTTACACCGTTACATGAAGTGAAATAAACAGTGTTTGTTAAAACAAATTACAATGTCTTTAAACCTCCACAATGTTAATGCCTTAACTATAAATAACTAGTTGCAACCTGTGAAATATTTATGAAAATATATATTCATAAATGTAAAATTTGTTTATATATATATCATTTATACATCGTCCCCTTTACACCGGTTCCAAAATTGTTAGCTAGGTATTTAAACTTCGTTCAGTATCACGGACCCACCGAGATCCAAATTTCGAATTACTTTCGGAGAGAATCCAAGTATTCGACAGCCGTACGGGTTTTGTCCTATTTATACTATAATACATAAAAGTGAAGTAGTGGCTTTTGACGGGATGAATTGAGTCAATTATCTGGGTTTGCTTTGTTATTGTGTTCGTTTTACACTGGATTTTGTTATTGAATCTCAATGTTGATTTATTGTAATGTTTTGTGTCAAAAATGTCAAAAAAAGTGGAATAAACAGTGTTTGTTAAAATAAATTACAATGTCTTTAAACCTCCACAACGTTAATGCCTTAACTATAAACAACATATAATTACCCATTAAATAAACACTTATCTCGCTTCTTCAACATATTCTCACACAATTCCTTCTGTTTCTTTTACTACTTAATTTTCTTTCATTGAAAATTTCATAAACTTGGTCCAACTATACTTTTCACTGTCTTCCTTTACCACGACTCCTACTCTCGTTTGCGCTGTAGATTTGTTGCCATTTTTTTTACTATCCATCCATTCAACATGTTCTAAACCCTTCCTTCCCTGTGATGTGTAACTAGTACACATTGTTTCTAAAAAAAATAATATCTATATAAATATAATAAATACTGGGTTCAGATTTTAAGTATTCCTCCGTAATACATTTACGCATTGAATGAAAAAAAATAATATTAATAATAATTAGCACTCATCGGCCACATCAGAGATATTTTGTGAAAATCGGGAATAAATTCACCAATACAATCAAACGTGTGCCCAGTGTACAAGACATATGAAAACCCACACAATAACCATATCGATTGTCATATCTTTATAGTCTTGTTTTGCAGAAGTTAAAAAATTAATTTGTTGTAATACGTAATTATATTGTAGAGAAACCATTATGCCGGGCGGGCCTACAAGAAACGTGTACCCTGACAAGCTGAGTTACTTCCGTACTGTTGAAATATGAGCTGACTATATAAAATAATGTTGTGAGGTCAAACGTGTTCCTTTTGTCGGACAAGGTTGTAAGACTCGTCACTTGAAAAAATAAACCATCCTATGGTTCAATTCAGTACTTGGGATTTACAGTTTATAAAACTTCCAATGGATATGTTATATTTAACCCTTCCTGTCCTGTGATGTGTAACTAGTACACATTGCTCCTAAAAACTTTAATATCTCTATAAATATAATAAATACTGGGTTCAGATTTTAAGTATTCCTCCGTAATACATTTACGCATTGAATGAAAAAATAATATTAATAATAATTAGCACTCATCGGCCACATCAGAGATATTTTGTGAAAATCGGGAATAAATTCACCAATACAATCAAACGTGTGCCCAGTGTGTGACGTAGTATATTCATTCTAAAAAAACCAATGGGTGAGGAAGCGACGCTATTCACGTCTCACTCTCACACTACTTCGGTATATGGGAACGCAACAATAGAACCTCAGTTCGCTCGCTTCTCTTGCTTCAGTAGCTCGCGGGCTTTCGTTTAAGGTGTTCGCTTCGCCCGTTTTGTGAACGTCGTCCGATGTTTTTTTTTTTTTCATGTTTTCAGCAATTAAATTTCGATTATTATCACTTTTGACTTCAAATTTAATTAATTTAAGGGATTGGCTATGAATATTCTTATTTTTTCGATTTTAAATCGCTCATTTTTACATGTGTATTGAATACACAGCACCGGAACGCGCGGATTTTTTTAGCACAGGAAGGGAAAGGTTAAGCTCATAATAACTATATTTATTTTTATCATTCATTATCTCCACACGATCATACAATTTTAACTTGCTGTTAAGAATGACAGGAGCCGACTAAATGTTATATAAATGCGTGCACTGAGAAGAATACATGGGGTGACGACAATTTATGATTGAATACAGAATGAAATGTGAACTTGAGGGTGATGTGTCGAGAAAGACGAAGTCATGTAGAACGAATGAATGAAAAACGACTAACAAAACAAGTACAAATGTGAGTGGAAGGTATGGTAGAGGAAGACAAAGGAAAGTATGGTTGGATCAAAAGACTAATATTATGAGAAAAAAAACGTAGAAAATCTGAGAAATCTTAGATGGTGTATAGGTGATGAAGTGTCGAGATAGGAAAGTCTGGCGCTCTATCCTCTACCTACCCCGACAGGAAAATGGCGTGATGGTATGTATGTATGTTTAATTCATATTAATAATCAAGACACCCACTTTATCCATGCATTCATTCCTTATTTCATAATTTCTCACAAATTTTCCGGAATGTGCGCGTCTCAAAAGCATTAATACTATTACAGTATTAATGCTTTTATCCTCATTTTGCCACGTTCAAGTTTCACTCCGATAAATCAACGTGGGACCTGGCACGGGTTTGACAGTTGGGCAGCACCCGGCATGGGATTGACAGAATATGCGCGTGTATATAAATGCGCGTGAGTGTGGATATGAAATAACTAAATGTTAGTAATTGTTTTTTTTATATCTATGAAAATGTTCACTAAAATACGTGTCGACCCAGTAAAGTGGGTTTCATTAATTTAAAAAGAAAAAATAAACTAATAAAAAAATACGGATATAAAAACGTTAACAGGCTATCAAATATAATGAGAGAACATCGTTGAACCAAGCGAATGAGATTTCAACAGAAGGAAAGGTCAAGAATAAGAGAAACAGAACGAGCTGTAAGAAAATATGCATCGATGTGTAGGAGGCGAAGGAAGTGTGTCGTTATGCCAAAGTTAGCCGCGCTGTCTTATCTGCCTACCGCAACAGGGAAATAGCGTGATGGTATACGTATGTATGTATCAAATACAAAATGCATTAATTTGTCCGTTTTAACATAACTGAAGTGGTTTGTTTACAGTGTTTACACTCCAAGATCCAGCTGACCTCATTATAGCAAATATCTCCGAGGACATGACCTTAAAATACAGTCTCGTCACGTAATTAATATCAGGTATCAAATCATTTTAGCTTTGAATACCGCAAGAGCTACATTATTCTGCCGTCATAAGCAAAAACGCAGCTAACGGAAGAAAAAAAAAGAAATTTAACTAAGTATGAGGCAATATCCCATATCAAATTCTGAACGATCCATAAAAAAATACAGAAAACCATTTACGAGTATTTCAAGACAAAAATCGACATAATGTCTTCTTTAATTTTACAAAATGCTAGGTTTTTTTAAGCAAAACAGCAGTCAAATGTGATTCATAAGCAAAAAGACATCAAGTGTCTATGCGTTTGCTGCGTTTTTGCTTATGAATCACATTTTACTGCTTTTTTGTTTATGAATCACGACATTTTTAAGCAGCAATGAGAAACATGAAAGTACAGTTTTCTCAAAACATAACTTTTGCCATTGGCTGCGTTTTTGCTTATGAGGGCAGTATTACATTATTTCAGAACATCTGAATATATGGAGTTTTAGGCGAAATTTGCTACCATGAAATTCAATAGTCTAAGTTTCTTCTCATACCAGATTCTTCAAGATCTGAATATCGGGCTGTTAACGACATGTAGACGGAATATTATTGTCTATAGTCTATCAGTCATAAATAACACGACGAAAAATAAAGAGGTTGGAGAAATGCTGGTCATCATGGATATCAGCATCCATTTGTGGTGAGCGCATAATTGACCAACCACAGCTACCGCACCGAATGCAACTAACGTGCAGACGTTAGTATTTTCGCTGCGGTACAGTGCACAATATAGCCATCCGTACCATACATTGTTGCATTTTAACGAAGGTTGCAAACTCGCGGCTATGTCGTTTCGCAACACTAGGCTTATGGGTTACGAAGTTATAGTTTCGTAATCACACGTGACTCTTGTAGATTCTTGTTCGCTTGGTGACTAAAAAAAACATTTCTCGACCCTTTCCCATCCTTTTTTGATAGTGCGCACCTTCAGTAAACAAAACCACCTATTTTAGATTCTCGTTCGCTTTTCATGACCATTCTAGGCCCTTCTCATATCCTTTGTTAATAGTATACTGTCAACCGTAAGTACATGAATGAGTGCCTGCGTTCATTGTAGATTCTCGTTCACTTTTCATGACCAAAATATACGTTCCTCGAACCCTTTTCCCATTATTTGTTGATAACACAATGCCCGCCTTAGGTAAATAAGTACCTTCGTTCATTGTAGATTCTCGTTCGCTTTTCATGACCAAAATATACGTTCCCCGAGCCTTTTCCCATCCTTTGTTGATAACACAATGCCTGCCTTAAGTAAATAAGTACCTGCGTTCATTGTAGATTCTCGTTCGCTTTTCATGACCAAAATATATAGTACGTTCCTCGACCTTTTTCCCATCCTTTGTTGATAACACAATGCCTGCCTTAAGTAAATAAGTACCTGCATTCATTGTAGATTCTCGTTCGCTTTTCATGACGAAAATATATATTCCTCGAGCTTTTTTCCATCCTTTCTTAACAACACAATGCCTGCCTTAAGTAAATAAGAGCCTGAGTTTCATGTAGGTTCTCGTTCGCTTTTCATGATCAAAAAATATTCCTCGGCCCTTCTCCCATCCTTTGTTGATAGCACAATGTACACAAATGCCCGTGTTTATTGTACATAACAGATGTTAGATTCTCGTTAGTTTTTCATGACCAAAAACATTCATCGACCTCCTTCCTTTATTTATTGATATTATGTACAAAGCTCGCCTTAGTAAATATTGTTTACTAGACGAGTTAACCCGTGCCATGCACGGTTTCAGAATATTTTTTAACGTCTCTGAACTGTTATAAAACCGCAATGTTATAAAATGTATATAAAATATTTACGGGGTTAACTACTTATTGCTCCTTTCAACACATTATTTACCAATTTCCCAAATTAAAGACCCCATTAAAAATAATAATACCATCCCGATATATCAACTAACAGCTTAATGTCAAAACTATAAAGTTTTCCAATTTAACACATCATGAGGTGGATGGAAAAAATAGCATTTTATATTTTAATTATTAGAGTGTGTGGGTGGATCATTTTAAAAATAAAACTGAAAATCGTCCGACATCTGTTATTGAAAATTAGAACTATCTAAATTATCATCGACAATAATGTTCTCTTTGGGCGATACCTACTTTTAGACTTGATATTATTTTTCACTTCGGACGAACTTCAAAGCGTTACGGATAGATCTGGATAATTATCATTATAATGCCTCACTTCTTCTTCTTCTTCCTGGCACTGTCCCAGCTCATTGCCTAGGCTGTATATTCTTCGGTTCTGGGTGTCGCTTTCATCTAGGCCGTTTCTCTACAGGATTTTGGAGCATTGAGTCATCCAGGAGTTATTTGGTCTTCCTCTAGACGGCTGTCGAGGAAGATCCACAGGCATTGCCTGATTTACAGTATGGTCTGATGGTCTCCGTCTTATGTGTCCGAACCATCTCAGCTGTCGCTCTTCCCGCTTACTATTTATGTCAGTGACTCCCAGGTTACCACGAATGCGTGAGCTCTTAATTTTATCTTTCAGTGATACTCCTGCCGACCACCTAAGTATTCGCATTTCTGCTGTTTAAAGTTGCCTAGAGTAGGAGCTGTACATAGTCCAGCATTCTAAGCCATACATAATTGCGGGTCTAACGATAGTCTGGTATACCTTTCCTTTCACTTTTATAGGCATAATGCCTCACTGTATATTACATTTTAAAACACGTCTTATATTACTCGTCAGTGAAGACTTACTGCGAATCTAGCTCTAACACTAAAGTGCACAAACGTTTCAGTCTTAGGACTAGTATTTTCGGGTGCTTAACCACGGAAGTCGGCCCTTTAATCGAGAATAAGCGACGTTCCACGACACGAGATTGCCGATATACTGAAAATATCGAAAATCATCGTTCACAATTGACTTATAAATACGAAATTACTTTTCGGACAACATATTTCACGTCAAATCCTATTAATACATTCAATGCGATCAAATTATTAAGGCAATTCACGTGTGGCTGAAAATTAAAAGAAAAATGTTAATTACGTGCGATTTAATTTGGTGTTGTCTAGTAGTATCCCCTCCATTTGAAACGAAACATTGAACACGAACTTTGCATACGAAAACGCGTCAGGCGCGTTGTTAGCACCCGACGGTTGCGAAGAAGAACGCACTAGGCGCGTTGTTCGCATTGAACATGTTAAACGAAATTCATAGTACCATTAAAAATATTCCGTTGTACTGAAAATGGAAGAAAAATGTCAAATAAAAAAAGTTTTTTCTACGAGGCGTATCCAGAAAGTAAGTGTACTGAGGCTCTCACGACCGGATGGATTTTATTTTCGACATGTTGGCTACACTTCCGTGTAGCCTGACCCTTCCCCTCCGCAACAAGACCGGTTCGAGGTCAGTACGTTGAGAAGTGTCGACCCGACAACACGTTTCGTGAAAATTCAGAACAAGAGGAGAGGCATGCTGACAAAGGGAGTCTGCCTGCTGCACGACAATGCAAGACCACAACACACGGCCAACGCCACGAAGGAACTCCTCGCCTCGTTTAAATGGGATGTCCTGAACCATCCCGCGCATTCCCCTAACCTAGCGCCTTCAGATTACTATCTCTTTACCTCCCTGAAGCTGCACATGGGTGGAAAAAGGTTTTCAACCGACGAGGAGGTAAATGAGGAGGTGGAGAAGTGGACGGAGGGATTGGCGGGAAACTACTTCGAGGAAGGCATCAAAAAGTTGATACCCCGCTTCACCACCTGCATTGAGAGGAATGGCGACTATGTCGAAAAATAGCTTACATATGTACTACGGTAACCACGTAATTTTTTTGTTCAAATAAAAAAAATTGTAACCTACAAAAATTCAGTACACCTAGTTTCTGGATATGCCTCGTATCATAATAAAAAAATACACTTACAAGTACCCGGCGGTAAGTAATACTGTCGGTCATAATCGACTAACTTCGGCTTTGTAGAGCGTCGTCTCTGTTGTTATGGCCTTTTGCAACGAAAACACTTTTAGAATTTCAACTATGTAATTGTATTTGTATAATCGTTGAATTACAGTGAAGTATAATATTAACAGTATTATAAAAGTAATAATAACGATGATGTTAACATCGTTAACCTGTACACCGCGTTAAAAATCAAATTCCACGAATCCTGTGCGCGGCACAATTTCGGCGTTTTTTTTAATTTCTGAGTTTAAACGCGTATTTTGTTTAGAACCACTGATATTTGATTACACCACCAAGTAAACATGACATTCAAGTAATTTTCTGATAATAAATAATTGTCATTACTCTTAAGGAGACTCATTAAATAAACGAGATAAACTTAACATTACGTAAAATACACAAAGGAATGCTACAGATCAGATCACAGGCGTTTGTGCTTCCCGCGAGGAACACGCTAAGGATAATGATTGCTGCGTCTGATATGACGTCCTATTTAAAGCAAAGATAACCATACGCACGACCCTTCGATAGATTAAAAAGGATTTTTTCGGGTATGTTATCGATGCCCTTAAGGTCAAATCGATATCAGGCGATTTATCTCGTTCGCAGTTTACTTCAAATCTTTATTGAATTTGGATAGATAACCGCCAACGAGATCATAAATTTAAACATAATACATTGAGTTAAGTTTGACATACATGTGATAACACTAATATTTATAGGTTCTAGATTACATGGTACAGAGATATGGTTAACATTGATAAGCTTAACATTGGTTTGCATGATATATTGGAAGTGGATAAGAGTATATGATAAGATAACATTGGTAGGGATACATTACACTGTCATTCACACACGTATTCCGTCGCGATTTGTCAGTCGTTGTCAAGCGTTCTAGTCTCTTTCTTAATCCCGATGTGTATTACTTACCGCCGAGTACAGTACAGTACCCGGCGGTAAGTAATACACATCGGGCTTAAGAAAGAGACTTCGACTTTGTAGAGCGTCGTCTCTGTCGCGCGACAAATCGCGACGGAACACATGTATGAATGACAGAGACGATGCTCTACAAAACCGAAGTCTGTTTCTTAAGCCCGATGTGTATTACTTACTGCCGGGTACTATACTTATTTTTTTTCTTCAGATAATCATGTTATTTTGAATTAACTGAATTTTTATTAGCAGCATTCATAATAACATTTTTAAGAACAAAATTGTTGAATTTTTTTCCGAGATATCAGTGATACACGATAGATAGGCCCGAAACTTTGTCAATCAATTATTAGCTTCCGAAAGAGAAACCTTCATATATCAGGTGGTGTAACTCCATTTTCATCACCATCTTGTTTTCTCTCAAAAGTTAAGATTGTATTCGACGTATTTATTTATTTAACACTTTTATTGCAAATACAATCTGGCGGGCTTATTGCCAGGCGGCAATCTCTTCCAATCAACCAGACAAAAGTAAATGAAGCAAGTTACGTGGTCGCATAAATCATTCAAATGACTATCCATCCCCACGAAATCCATAAACACATACGTGAGCATATATCCACGAACCCCACAAAGACGGACAATCACCCGAACATTATTTTTCATATAAAGTGAGATATCATCAATCAAAAGAAAATGAAGGGATGGTGGAGAGGAAAGGAAAAGAAAAATCAGGAATGAAACACGTTACGAGTATTTTACTGACTTAAGAGTTTTTTCAGTCGCTTCTTAAAGCATGCCAAGGACGGAGCGAATCTTATATTGATTTATTATTATTATTTATTTATTATGTATTCTAAGATGATTGCAAATGTCTTTTCCAGTCAGCTTGCTCGCTATCATTAAATTACAATATTATCTTCATCATAATTTATACTGGTATCAGCAACCACATACTCCACAAATCTCTTGCTTCAGTTTCCACTCTCATTTCATCTCTACTTTATCTATTTGAGTCGTCTGGATACCGTCATCTCTAACTTCAAAAATTGAGGCCTTCGTCCAACACTTAAAAACTGCCGACCCTTTGACTGACCACCAAGCAGCACAAATCAAATCACATGATTTTTAAACATTAAAAAAAAATACATTACATTTTTTTTTTATTATTATCCAAAACTAGGTTCAGTAATAGCTTTTTGATAAGTTGACTGACTACTGTACTGCATTTTACTAAGGTGAGGTGCATGGCCACGCGGTAACATACTGGACTTCTGGTCACGCGGTAACATACTGGACTTTTAGTCACACGGTAACATACTGGATTTCTGATCACGCGGTAACATACTGGATTTCTGATCACGCGGTAACATACTGGACTTTGGGTCACGCGGTAAGATACTGGACGCGGTAACAGACTGGATTTATAGTCACGCGGTAACATACTGGACTTCTGGTCACGGGGTAACATACTGGACGCGGTAACATACTGGACTTCGGGTCACGGGGTAACATACTGGACCTCTAGTCACGCGGTAACATACTGGACTTCTGGTCACGCGGTAACATACTGGACTCAGTGTGGAAGGTCTGCGCTACTCTCCTCGAATGACACATATATTTTTCCGTCTGTATTCGGGGGTATAAGAATATCTATGACTTCGGTCATATCTGTTCTTTCAAAAAAAAAAAAAAGAGAGAAAACATACCGGTGGGCTCCGATCGTCCCACTTCAGGTGTGCCATCGGATTCAGTACAGTGTAGCCAGTGGGTTTGCTGGTGTGCAACGGTTACTCGCTTAAATATGAGAAACAGGAAAAAAAGAGAGGATAAGTCCACGGCACAGCTTCACTTTTTTTAACTAAATTGAGGTTGGAATGTCGAGAGGATCCTCGATTCGAAAGGGCTCAGCAACAACGAAAATAAAAAAACGAACATTTTTACCGCACATAAAATTCCCATATCCAAAGGTTGCAGATACGCTACACAATTTGGAGATAAAAATGTAACTTAAGCGTGTTCTATTTTCGGATGTTAAATTATGTGCTAAGCAACTGTGAACAAAATTAAAAAAAAAACATTTAAGCGTCCAAATTCATTAAGCCATTCGTAAAAGATTTCTAGTGTCATCCAAATTCGTTGGTTTGGATCCCTTTAGCGGTTATTTTCGGCCGAAAATTGTTCATTACTTTGTGAGATTTTTATTTTTTTGTAATTTATTTTTATCAAACACTGTTTATTCCACTTTTTTGCGACTGAATAACCCTGCCGGTTTCAAGGCTTTCACCTCATCTTCAGGGGAGCGCAAACAAGACTGAATGCTGTTCGAACTGGTACCGATATACACGCTTCAACGGTTGGGGGCTGAGGGATGAGGGAGGCATGGGACAATTTCGGCCAAGAGCGGAGAGATTTTTGGGAAATAACTGTTCAACAGATGTTCGGATCGGTGTACTGACTTAGAAATTTCTAGGGCCTCTAATCTGTCCAATTTATTAGATTTTTATTTCGTTAAAACGTTAAAAGTGAAATTTTTATTTCGTTTAAACGGGATTAATTAAACATATTTTTTTTAAATACGCTCGTTTGATTCAACAAAAGATACTCGTTATTCTGAGAATTTAGTTACTCCGATATTCGTTATAACGAAATCTTGTCCTGTTTATTGGTGAAGTATACTCGACAGTTGGAGGGCCTCTGGTTTAGTGGATATTTTTAAAAAACTACTCCAAGTGTCCAAGAGATAAGAGCTGTAAACGACCGCTTGGTAATATTTGACGATGCGAGTATATCTGTCGATGTAGAACGCTTACCGCGGCGGTTATCGTCCTTTCCTGCCTGAACGGAGATCCTCCGAGGGTCGAGGTCGAGACGAACGCTTCACTAAACTACGACTAGTACACGTATCCCCTAGCTCTAGCTCTAACTCTGACTTCTCAAACTTTTTAATTTTTAAATGTATTTATGTTTTTTTTTTATTTAAACCCTTTTTACCTGGAGAACCCGTGTCAATTCGGATCATGGACTTTTCTTTCTGATCATTAACTGTTACTGTCTCTTCGATATGGTGACGACAGAATCCTTTGTATTCTACTTAATTTTTGTTGTTGACAATATAATACTGCGGGCTTATTGTCATGTGGAAATATCTTTCAACTAACCAGAAAGACGTTTAAGAGACCTGAAGTGAAACCCTGAAGACTGGAATCGTATCCGTAGCCCCCGGGTAACTTAGCTACGAGTGTCATTTTTGCATATCAACTCTTCACACATGATCTTTTGAGGTTCATTCGGTTCGACATTGGAAGGACCTTCCTGGGTCAATCAGATGTGCTTCCTCCTTTCGATATTCAAGAAAAAAGTAAAAAAATCTTAAACTATTACTCGCCCTTAATTCCCACACAATTCCCATTATAATCCATATTTCCTTGAGATTTATATTAGGTGTTAACATAAGTAGTGTCCATTTTTTTTCTATTTAAAAATGAGCACCAAAAGTAAAACAAAATGGTAAAGGTTATACGTCATTCGAACTAAAATTTTCTGCTCTACAAGAATTGTGTTTGCTTTTACGTTACATATATTATTTTATTTGATTACAAGCCTTCAAAATGGAAGGTCAAGTAGACGAAAGTGAGCATTTTCGACACCTCCTTCTGTTCGCGTTCAATCGAGAGAATAAAGCTGCTCGCGATATTTGCGAAGTGTACGGTGAAGATGTTATGAGTGAAAGGACAGCTCGTCGATGGTTTTTACGTTTCAGAGACGGTAATTTCGGCCTGAAAGACATGAAGCGTTCCGGACGACCAGTGGACTTCGATGAGGACCTCTTAAACCATATTATTCATGAAGATCCTCTTCAAACCACCGTAGAATTGGCTGAGCAGATGAATTGTAGTCACATGACTGTATACCGCCATCTTAAATCAATGGGAAAAGTCCAGAAGTTCGACGCTTGGGTTCCACATGAGTGAAAACAACAAAAATGAACTTTCGACAATTTCTGCTGGTTTGCTCGCGCGTCATCGAGCTACGCATGGCCACAAGCAAAGGTTACTTTACCGCATCATTACTGGTGATGAACTGTCCTTTCATTTTTTGTTGACGAGCTTTTTTGTCCTTTCATTCATAGCATCTTCACCGTATACTTCGCAAATATCGCGAGCAGCTTTGGCAGCTTTATTCCCTCGATTGAAAGCGAACAAAAGGAGGTATCAAATATGCTCACTTCCGTCTACTAGACATTCCATTTTGAAGTAAAATCAAATAAAATAATATATGTAACGTAAAAGCAAATACAATATCTTGTAGAGCAGAAAATTTTCTTTCGAATGACGTATAACATTTAACATTTTGTTTTACTTTTGGTGCTCATTTTAAAATTTGGAATAAAACGGACACAACTTATGTTAACACCTAATACTCGTACTTTATAATAATTTTATTAATTTAAGAACCAGGAATATTTTTAAATAATGCTACTTTAGTTTATTCTTAAATATCGATGAGGATAAAGCGCGTGAGTCAGGAAAATAATTTCAAAGTCGAGCCGAGTGAACCGCTAAAGATGATGTATAGAATATGATGTGTGATGCGTTTGTAAACAAAGGATTCAGCCGTCACCAGATTGTCGATGATCAGAAGAAAAAAATATTGATTGATTTTCCATGGATTTTTCTTTTTGGTTGGAAGGAACTGCCGTACGTTTTGCTTCGTTAAAAAGTTGAAGCTAGAACATAGTGCAAATGTGAGTGGAAGGCGTGTGAAATGGAGACCATGGATATTATGGTTGAATCAAGTCAATGATAATCTGAAAGAAGGAAAAAGAGAAATCGTAGAAGTTCTATGAGACGGATGTAGAAGAGGCTAAGGATGTGTGTCTATATAGGAAAGTCCGGCATTTTATCCTCTCTGCCTACCCCGGCAAGAAAATGGCGTGTTTGTATACAAGTGCTAACATTTTCTGTTACATTCAATTTTATTGGTGATTTGATACTGAAAAAAGTACAAAATAATACAAATATGGTGAGAATATTACGGTTTTGCATACTTTTTATGATTCTGTAGTTGCGGCTAAAATATACTTTAAATGTTTAACTGAAAAGAGAGTAAGATGAACACTGGTTTAACAAATAAAATAATATGCAGATGCAGTATGGTACCACCACCGGGCAGGGCACTCTCAAGGGCGCCAGGTTTTGCAACGGACCGAACCTCGAAAGAGACGTTGTGAGGTGTCCTCATGCCTCTACGCTGAACATCGTTGTTTGTTTATGTTACTATATTTTGATGTATGACGAGATGTTAATATAAAGTAGGCGAAATTTGTGTGGTTAGATAGAAATGTATAGAAGTCTGTTCTCTGTGCATGCCCCGTGACGGACACGACATGATCATATATGTAAGTAAGGTGAGCACTCTGAGATAGTTTGTGCATGTTGAACGAACTAATGAATGAAGAAAAACTAAGGCCGAAACCACACAGGTAGGAGCCTCGCTTGGTGCTTAGAGCTACGCTGCGAGTTAGGCGACATATACTAGCGAACCAACGCACCGCATACTATCGCAATGGCCACACTGCACGCTTCGCGCCACGCTACATGACGATTAGTCACCGAGTGAATCTCATAGCGAACAGACGTGTTGGTTAATTTTATTGTGTCACCATGATTTTATACAGCTGTGTATAAAAGAGAGCCTTTGTGGAACCGATCGAGCAAATTATACAATATGATACAAAAATGTGTCTGTAATAAAATCACTCTGGAATGAAGTTGCACAGGAAGTAAATAAAGACGGTAAGTTGTAATGAAATTGGTTAGTTTTGAGAGTGGCATCATTTGTTGACTCAACCGCTCCCAAATGACGAATGAATTTGTACGAAGCACTTTGGCGAGACCAAGCATGAAGTCATCTAGTTATATTAGTCACGTAACACCTAGCTTAGCACCTAACGAAGCACTTTGGTGTGGCCTCAGCCTAACAGAACATACAGTGTCAGTGTGGTAGGAGACCAAGAAAAGTATATTTGGATGAAGTGAATAATATTTTGAAAGATTGAAATATAAACATGAGGAATTGTAGTTTTATGAGAAGGTCAATAATGGATTTAGAAGAGGCGAGATATAAAAGTGATAGGAAACTCTGGCACTCTATCCTCTATGCCTACCCCGACAGGGAAACGGCGGGCTGGTATGTGTGTATAATTTTTACTATTGTTATTATATGCCTGTATCCTGGATGCTTAATAAACTAAGTTCATTTTTATCAAAATTCACTTTTTAAATGTGATTAAGAGAAAAAAAGTGCACTGTCGTTGGATGCAGTAAATATGTGGCAATCTCTTCCCACCAACTAGAAAGGTGTTTAAACAAGCCTTAAGATAAAACCATAATGGAACCCTTTTAAAAAAATGGGAATCGAACCCGCAACTCCCGAGTTGGAAGACACGCGTCTTACCAACCAGGCTACAGGTAGATATATCTAAGTTTCAATAGTACTACAATATTTATATATTTTTTTCAACAAATATGTAACAATAAAAGGACGATTTATACAGCGCCGTTTTAAGAGCAAACTCTCGTCAAGGGCGTTCCAACTTGGGACTCGAACCCACTATTATTGGGCAGATGAAAATATTACAAAACAAATACATATAAGTTGAGTGTAATAATAAGTAGGTAGTGGCTGCGGCCATTGGATTAGGTATTTCCTCGCATCTGCATATGTGCAGAAAAACATATTTGGTTAGCAAACCTTAAAAGATTTACCGAAGGAAAAACGAACTATAAAGAATTCTTCGTAGATCTTCCCAAATAAACCAAAATTCATACCATTGAAATTGCATTGTTTAGCCTGTCTTGTTTTTTTTTCATTGTATTATGTATATTTGTCATGTAAATACCATAAATAAATATAATAACAATACAAAGGCTTCTACAATGGTTTTCATTTTCCTGTTCCTGCCCTTGCTGTGTCTAGACTTTTGTTTATCGGTTTCCAAAATCCAATTGAATTCTACATTCTTAACTTGTATATCATAGCTCTTTCATTCGCCATACCTCATCATCTTTAGTGATATCTTTCTTCATTATCCTGCTTAACCTTTCCCTTCCTGTGCTAAAAAATCCGCCCGTTCCGGTGATGTGTATTCAATACAAATCAATACATATGTAAAAATGAGCGATTTAAAATCGAAAAAATAAGAATATTCATAGCCGATCGCTTAAATTAATTAAATTTGAAGTCAAAAGTGATAATAATTGAAATTTAATTGCTGAAAACATGAAGAAAAAAAAACATCGGACGACGTTCACAAAAGGGGCGAAGCGACCACCTAGAACGAAAGCCCGATGGCTACTAAGCGAGCGAACTGAGTTTCTACCATATTTCTTGCGTTCCCATATACCGAAGTAGAGTGAGAGTGAGGCGTGAATAGCGTCGCTTCCTTACCCATAGCGTTTTTTAGAATGAATATACCTACGTCACACACTGGCACACGTTTGATTGTATTGGTGAATTTATTCTCGATTTTCACAAAATATCTCTGATGTGGCCGATAAGTGCTAATTATTATTAATATTATTTTTTCATTCAATGCGTAAATGTATTACGGAGGAATACCTAAAATCTGAACCCAGTATTTATTATATTTATAGAGATATTCAAGTTTTTAGAAGCAATGTGTACTAGTTACACATCACAGGACAGGATGGGTTAACCACTAATAAAAAATGTACTTTAAGGATACGATAGCAAGGCACATAATTCTGGAATAAAAATAACCGTGAACGGGTTATGCCTCGTGGTGCCCTTAATCTCCAGGTGGCTAGCTGGCTCTATTGACAGTTGGATCGCTTCTTTATGCAATTAGATCGGCCTAGATAAAACCTGTTTTCTGATACTCTCGTTATCTCGTTGTTTCCATCACACCCTTTCATATTCCTCTTTACAAGTAACATCACTTTGTTTCATCGTCTGCTGTATTTGATTCGTTGTCTTCTTATTTTAATATATTATTATTTCTCGGATAGATATATCGTTAGCACAACATTTTCATTGCTAACTTCATTCCAAACGTGCTAACATACATATTTTTATGAAACTTTTAGAGCATTTTTCGGCCATTATTTACAATTGTTTTAGTACATTGTTAGTGTAATTTTGAAAAATGAAACACCATAAATTGTTTTCTCGGTGCTTGATACTTTTTACTAAACAAAAAAATATACGTACAAGTGTATGGCAACGATGCAGCAAGCGATCATATACGTCAGATGTGGTTTGAAAAAGTCCGTAATGGTGATACGACAGCCGAAGATGTTGTCCGCTCTGGAAGGCCGATTATCATTTTTGGCAACCAAATCAAAATCTAATCAAGAAATAACCAGCGTTCTACGGCACGAGATTAATGAGATACTGAAAATATTCAAATACGCCATCTACAAGATGTTGAGTTTGACATAAAAATACGAAAGTACTTTCCAGACAAATGTACAAAGTTGTCATGAAAAAAAAATTTAATAAGGAAAATTAATACGGAGTCTTATGCCTCGGAGTGCAGATATAATCGACTTTATGCAGATATAATCGACATAATCGATTTTATGCAGATATAATCGACATCTACAAGCTTTTGAATTTGAACTAAAAATACGAAAGTACTTTCCGGACAAATGTACATACTTGTCGTGAAAAAAAAATTTAATTAGGAAAATCAATACGGAGTCTTATGCCTCGGAGTGCAGATATAATCGATTTTATGCAGATATAATCGACATCTACAAGCTTTTGAATTTGAACTAAAAATACGAAAGTACTTTCTAGACAAATGTACATACTTGTCATGAAAAAACAATTTTATAAGGAAAATTAATACGGAGTCTTATGCCTCGGAGTGCAGATATAATCGATTTTATGCAGATATAATCGACATCTACAAGCTTTTGAATTTGAACTAAAAATACGAAAGTACTTTCTAGACAAATGTACATACTTGTCATGAAATAAAAATTTAATTATGAAAATCAATACGGAGTCTTATGCCTCGGAGTGCAGGTATAATCGATTTTATGCAGATATAATCGACATCTACAAGCTTTTGAATTTGAACTAAAAATACGAAAGTATTTTCTAGACAAATGTACATACTTGTCATGAAATAAAAATTTAATTAGGAAAATCAATACGGAGCCTTATGCCTCGGAGTGCAGATATAATCGATTTTATGCAGATATAATCGACATCTACAAGCTTTTGAATTTGAACTAAAAATACGAAAGTACTTTCTAGACAAATGTACATACTTGTCATGAAAAAACAATTTTATAAGGAAAATTAATACGGAGTCTTATGCCTCGGAGTGCAGATATAATCGATTTTATGCAGATATAATCGACATCTACAAGCTTTTGAATTTGAACTAAAAATACGAAAGTACTTTCTAGACAAATGTACATACTTGTCATGAAATAAAAATTTAATTAGGAAAATCAATACGGAGTCTTATGCCTCGGAGTGCAGATATAATCGATTTTATGCAGATATAATCGACATCTACAAGCTTTTGAATTTGAACTAAAAATACGAAAGTATTTTCTAGACAAATGTACATACTTGTCATGAAATAAAAATTTAATTAGGAAAATCAATACGGAGCCTTATGCCTCGGAGTGCAGATATAATCGACATCTACAAGCTTTTGAATTTGAACTAAAAATACGAAAGTACTTTCTAGACAAATGTACATACTTGTCATGAAAAAACAATTTTATAAGGAAAATTAATACGGAGTCTTATGCCTCGGAGTGCAGATATAATCGATTTTATGCAGATATAATCGACATCTACAAGCTTTTGAATTTGAACTAAAAATACGAAAGTACTTTCTAGACAAATGTACATACTTGTCATGAAATAAAAATTGAATTAGGAAAATCAATACGGAGTCTTATGCCTCGGAGTGCAGATATAATCGATTTTATGCAGATATAATCGACATCTACAAGCTTTTGAATTTGAACTAAAAATACGAAAGTACTTTCTAGACAAATGTACATACTTCTCATGAAATAAAAATTTAATTAGGAAAATCAATACGGAGTCTTATGCCTCGGAGTGCAGATATAATCGATTTTATGCAGATATAATCGACATCTACAAGCTTTTGAATTTGAACTAAAAATACGAAAGTACTTTCTAGACAAATGTACAAACTTGTCATGAAAAAAAAATTTTATAAGGAAAATTAATACGGAGTCTTATGCCTCGGAGTGCAGATATAATCGATTTTATGCAGATATAATCGACATCTACAAGCTTTTGAATTTGAACTAAAAATACGAAAGTACTTTCCATACAAATGTACATACTTGTCATGAAAAAAAAATTAATTAGGAAAATTAATACGGAGTCTTATGCCTCGGAGTGCAGATATAATCGATTTTACGAGTAAATTTGCTATTCATTATCGGCATCCATACTTAAAACATACTTTCAGACATTCCACCTGAATTTATTCAAAAGCGCTTATGAACTGGCTTTATCAAGTCAAAAACAAAGCATGGACGGAAATTTTAAAGAAGGAAAAGAAAGAAGAGATACAGGAGCTGCAAGAGAAGATGAATAGTTGTGGAGGAGGCGAAAGAAACATGTCGTGATAGGAATGTTTGGTGCACTGTCCTATTTGCCTACTCCAACAGGAAAATAGCGTGATGTTATTTATTTATTTTTCTTTTGTGTACATGGCTAGCTATAAATTTACATCTGCGAGCTTATAGATATACAGCACTTTCTTCCAACTAACCTGCATTCATATAATATGTGAAAACTAATTAATGTGAAACAAATTTAAGAAACAGCTATATACTAGTACAAATATTTAATTTATATTAATTATTAAATTAACATTGTTTGAATTTCTTTATATCACAAGAATATATTGCCTGGTTGTAGTGGAAATGGGCGGGCCATATTACATCAAATGATAGATGGACAAATCGTGTGTTGGAGTGCAGGACGAACGAACCATGAACCATTTAAATGCCCCTTGGACGTCCTCTAACATAACAAATGGATTATTTCAAGTGGTTTGCCAGGGTTCGGTGGATTAAGGGCGCATGGCACCAGGAGGCATGGAGAAGACAAGAGCCTCATTTCCTGGAAGGGATGGATACAGACTAAAATTATTGTAAAGGGTCTTTCGAATTGAGCGTTTTTTTTTAATTCTTGGAAAAAACGCAGATGGCGTCGCGAACTTGCCTGAGTCTTGTGACATTTGAGAAGTGTAATGTAAGACATTTATAAAAATGGAGTCGTATACAATATGTTACAACAACACGTTCAAATTGTTGAATTATTTTATGTATTGTAATATCCGGAAACGGTGATGTTAATTAACTATTGTAGGTCTCATGTTGATTTTTCCGGAAAATTTCAATGCGCTTTCTTAGATCATAACCTGGAGGCACCGAAGCTACCCTCCGTTACAAATTGTATCTATATATTTAAGTATTACCGCCGTATAATGAAATGTAACCGATAGAATGACGCGATTTCTTCGAGAGAAATGGTCGAGTACCTAACAGGGTAACATAAAACAGAAAACATCCTTTCCTTTCATACACAGACGAAATCTGACAGATTCTTGCGACCAGTGACGGAAAGGCTTTTCTTTTTGATTTTTTGACTATACATATAAACCTCAAATATTTCTAGTTTTTGCTTACACTTCAAGCAGGAATTCCTAGTTAGTCGGCTAGCAGATTTACGGTATCGAAGCATATAACATAAATGAAGCAAAGGGGTCGTTTTTGATAATTATTAAGGCGTATGTCTTGAAATTGTAGCTTTTTTATTATTATATATTTCATGTTGCTTTGATATTCTTCTTCTTCTTCCCAGTGTCATGTCAGGTCCCCCCAACGTTGAATATCACCTGAGAGTAGGCATATTTGTCCCCGGCAGCTCGTAAAAGATCCCCAACGCTCCTTACACCACTCCAATCACGTATATTGCGGGAGCCAGGAGATTTACCTCTTATAATTAATATATGTAAAAAATGGCACAAAAAAATCTCTCTAAAATACAATACATAAAGGGTCTTTCAAATTGAGCGGTTTTTTATTCAATTTTTTTAAATTCTTGAATAAAATACATAATTTACTTTGCTTTCAAAAAACTTTTTATTGGTCATTGAAGTATAACGTATGACATTTAAACACAATAAAAAAACAATATCCGCCAAATGTCCACCTCTTGCAGCTCCACAGATGTCCGCTAAATTCGTCAAAAAAATTCGATGACATTTTGGCATAATTGCGGTTCTAACTCACCAATAACGTGAATAATTTCGTCCTTCAGCTCAGGAATTGATCGGGGGTCACTTTTATAGACTTGGCTTTTCACGTAACCCCAGAGAAAAAAGTCCAACGGTGTCAGATCACATGATCTTGGTGGCCAATTTAACATCACCGTCTCCGGAGATTACAACACATAAAATAATTCAACAAATTGAACGCGTTGTTGTATTGTATACGACTCTATTTTTATAAATGTCATACATTACACTTCTCAAATGTCACAAGACCCAGGCAAGTTCGCGACGTCATCTGTGTTTTATACTAGAATTTAAAAAACCGTTCAATTTTAAAGACCCTATAGTACAGAAAACAGAAAAAAATCCGTGTAGCTGGTGACATCGTGAGAGATTTTTATATACGACTATATCACTTCATTGCGTTAATGTACAATCGACGGGTTTCTTGCCCAAAGACAATATTTTCCAACCAACCAGACAGAAATTACACGTGTACAAATGGGTAGTTAAGGTTACAAAGTTTTTAAGCTACACATTTTTTTAACATCACCAATCCCTTGGAGAGGAGAGGAATAGCGAAAGAAATGGTGTATCATTGAAGAGAGATATAAGTCGCTGTTTAACATCACCAATCCCTTGGAGAGGAGAGGAATAGCGAAATAAACGGTGTATCATTGAAGAGAGATATAATAAGTCGCTGTTTAACATCACCAATCCCTTGGAGAGGAGAGGAATAGCGAAAGAAACGGTGTATCATTGAAGAGAGATATAATAAGTCGCTGTTTAACATCACCAATCCCTTGGAGAGGAGAGGAATAGGGAAAGAAACGGTGTATCATTGAAGAGAGATATAATAAGTCGCTGGTTAACATCACCAATCCCTTGGAGAGGAGAGGAATAGCGAAATAAACGGTGTATCATTGAAGAGAGATATAATAAGTCGATTTTTTAACATCACCAATCCCTTGGAGAGGAGAGGAATAACGAAAGAAACGGTGTATCATTGAAGAGAGATATAATAAGTCGCAGGTTAACATCACCAATCCCTTGGAGAGGAGAGGAATAGGGAAAGAAACGGTGTATCATTGAAGAGAGATATAATAAGTCGCAGGTTAACATCACCAATCCCTTGGAGAGGAGAGGAATAGCGAAAGAAACGGTGTATCATTGAAGAGAGATATAATAAGTCGCTGTTTAACATCACCAATCCCTTGGAGAGGAGAGGAATAGGGAAATAAACGGTGTATCATTGAAGAGAGATATAATAAGTCGCTGGTTAACATCACCAATCCCTTGGAGAGGAGAGGAATAGCGAAAGAAACGGTGTATCATTGAAGAGAGATATAATAAGTCGCTGTTTAACATCACCAATCCCTTGGAGAGGAGAGGAATAGGGAAAGAAACGGTGTATCATTGAAGAGAGATATAATAAGTCGCTTTTTGAGACATGCCAATGAGGGTGCTGGTCTTACAGCAGACACCTTAAGATATGGAAGATAAAAGAATACTAGCTTCACCACGGCAGAATTATTGAAACCATAATTCTTGATGTCGTACGTCTGAGCAACATCGCTGGCAATTGACCAACCAAAGATATTGATTTCCAGGAATGATGGGCGTGTAAAAATCAAGATCTACATATCGTAATTATAAAATGACTATATCAAACTCAATACCTTTGTTCTTGAAATTTTAAAAAGCAGCTCATATACACATACCATCACACGGTTCCCTTGACAGGGTAGGCAGAGAAAACACAAAAATGTCCTAAAGCGACATACAAACTTCGCCTCCTCTACATCTGTATCGGACGTATGAATACGTCACCCTTTTATACGTTAATAATATTAGTAATTTGAAGAATAAATTATTGATATAGATTGGTGTTATATTTGATATTTGTTCATTTCTTTCACGCGGCTTTGAACAATTTAAATGCGGACCTTCAATCGATCTCGGAGTGGACTGGGGAGCATGGCTTACTCATAAATCCTAAGAAGTCTCAAGCGATCCTCATTGGCAGCCCTCAGCTTCTCGGTAAATTCAACACTGACTTACTTCCTCCAATATTACTTGATGGCTCTATCATACCATTACATAAAACTGTTAAAAACCTAGGAGTTCTAATAGATAACACTCTCTCATGGCGAGATCAAATAAATTAGGTAAGCCGAAGGATCTTCTTCAGCCTTCATTCCTGTTTGCAAAGATTCCTACCAACTAAAACCAAAATTTTACTCGTACAGTCTCTGCTCTTTCCGATTCTGGACTATGCGGACGTCTGTTACTTGGATGTTACAGAGGAACAGCTGGACAAATTACAGCGTCTTCAAAATGTGTGTTTAAGATTTATTTTCAACCTACGAAAGTACGATCATATAACTTCATACCAGAAGGCATTGAACTGGTTGAATGTTAGAAATAGACACCAAATTCACATACTGTCTCTATTGTATAATATCCTTAACTGTCCCGCCGCACCCTCTTATCTCGCCGAAAATTTTCAGGGTCTTTCCAATCATGGATTAGCGCTACGCTCAAACAGAGATTGTTTATTGGCCTTTCCAGTTCATCGCTCTTCTTTCTTTACGTCGTCCTTTACTGTCCATGCAGTGAGACTCTGGAATCAGTTACAAACCAATATAAGACTCGCTCCGTCCTTGGCATGCTTTAAGAAGCGACTGAAAAACCTCTTAATTTCTAGTCAGTAAAATAACGTGTTTCATTCCTGATTTTTCTTTTCCTTTCCTCTCCACCATCCTTTCCTTTCCTCTTGATTGATGATATCTCACTTTATATGAAAAATAATGTTCGGGTGATTGTCCGTCTTTGTGGGCATGTTCTCGCGTATATGTTTATGGATTTCGTGGGGATGGATAGTCATTTGAATGATTTATGCGAACACGTAACTTGCTTCATTTACTTTGTCTGGTTAGTTGGGAGAGATTGCCACCTGGCAATAAGCTCGCCAGATTGTATTGCAATAAAAGTGTTAAATAAATAAATAATTTGGTGTAAATTTGATACTTGAAATTCTTGATATTTGTATGTTTGTTTGGGTCCGTGCGTTGCGACCGCAATGGAAATGTGGACTTATGGACGGGCTTAATGGGCCGTAGTACCTTATCATTGTCAATGAGCCGTAGTGCCTTGTCATTTGTCTCGCAGGCGCGTCTTGATCCATCCTGTACATCCCCCCTTTTTATTACTTTTTACCCGAATTAGGCAGTCGGACGGAAGATTTATTACCTTTTATTGCCAGTACCAGAAAATATCCCCCTTTTATTACCTTTTACCCGAATTAGGCAGTGGGACAGAAGATTTATTACCTTCTATTACCAGTGCCAGAACATACCCTCTTTTTTATTACCTTTTACTCGAATTAGGCAGTGGGACGGAAGCCCCTTTAAATACTGAACCAACATTGGGAAATGGTCGGTATTATTTGGCATTTTGTTGGACTATATATGTATTTTTAAATATACTCTCAGCACTCTACCTCGTGTGTTTTACTTGAGACCTGCTACAACCTGCCATAAGAGGAATCTCTTCACCATCGTTACCTTTTCATCGATTTACGCCTTTGAAATTGACACTGAATTGCCCGAGCATTGCGCAGCAACCATCGCACCTATTTACAGTTCTTTGTGCCCTGTCCGGTACAACATCCAAAGACATTCTCATGCAACCCACACGAATATTCTGGCTTTTTACATTTCCTTCATTCTAGTCTTAATATCGCTGAAAACAAATATCGTTTGAATTTAATAATATTGCGCTGGATTTCCATTTAGCCGCGATCATACGCAAGATACCCCCGAGTCGACGAGGAACTGACCGTAACCAATCTGATACAGGGGGGTTTGTACAGTTCTTTTTCTAACAGCGTGCAAAATCAGATAAGTTTCCTGCCTTTCTGTATTTTTTACTATTGGTGAATCGTTGTGAAGTTTGCGCAAGCAAGCGAATGGTATTTTTTTATTTATACGTGACTTATTCTTCTTCCCAGTGTCATGTAAGGTCCACCAACGTTGAATATCACCTGAGAGTAGACATCTTTGTCCTGGGCAGCCAGAAAAAGATCTCCCAACGCCCATTATGGTAGTCCAATCACGTATATTGCGGAGCCAGGAGATTTGCCTCCTGCCAACACCTCTTCGGCCTTCTATTGTGCCTTGGATGATCAGGTACAGTAATTTGTACTTTGCTCCTCTAAGTACATGATCCAAGTAGGACACCTTTCGGATTTTAATATTAGTCAGCAACTCTCTATCAACTTTGGCTCTTTGAAGAACCCTCGTGTTGCTGACCATATCCATCCAGGGTATCCGTAGCATTCTCCGGTGCATCCACATTTCGAAAGCTTCCAGTCGGTTCATACTACTAACTTTGAGGGTCCATGATTCCACTCAATGTAATAACACTGACCAAACGTAGCATTTGACTAAACGTTGTCGAAGTTTCAAGTTTAGATTATCGTCGCAGAATACGCTTCTCATTTTATTAAAAGCCGCACCAGATGATTCAATTCTGCACTTGACTTCGGTCAAGAAATCTATAAACACACAATTTGCGAAAAAACAACAGGTAATTTAATTTGGACACACAATTTTAATGAATCTGGGTTTGTTGCCTTTCATTTGTCGTGTCCCCAGTAAACTAGGCTTTTGCCTGTATCTCACGGAGGACATGACTGCTGCCAAACGATAACCCAGCCTTAGTGATTGAACAAGCAAGTGAATGTTTCTGGTATTTTGTATGCCAGCTCGCCTGGTAAAAAAAGCTCCTGAAAGATGTGTTTTCACTGGGAGAGTGAGCGATCGAAAGTTATGAACATGTTTGAGCTACCGCTCCCAAAGTAAAAATGCATTTTTACACAATATTTTAACTGTGATTTAACAAAGCATGTAACACATATACACGGACATTAGGTTAAACTACGTAAAGATGAATTATTTCCACACATACCCCGATCGAAAGTTATGAACATGTTTGAGCTACCGCTCCCAAAGTAAAAATGCATATTTACACAATATTTTAACTGTGATTTAACAAAGTATGTAACACATATACACTGACAACATTGTGTTAAACTACGTAAGATGAATTATTTCCACACATACCCCGATCGAAAGTTATGAACATGTTTGAGCTACCGCTCCCAAAGTAAAAATGCATTTTTACACAATATTTTAACTGTGATTTAACGAAGTATGTAACATATACTATATATGCACTAACAACATATATAACATTCCTCTAAGATTAATTATTTCCACACGTACCCCCGCGTGTTCAGATAAGAAATATGCATATCATATTAAACGTTATCGGTTATGCATTCCAAATGCATTCAACAGGGACATGGAAATAAAGGAGAGTTCCAGGAATTGCAGATAAGCCCACGCTTATCTTATAAAGGACTGGGCACGATAAAATGTGTGATAAGATCCGAAGACACCTAAAATAAACATGGTAGTACCACAATAAAATCGAAGCGACAACTAACAATAAATAAAAATGTACAATCACTTCGTGGTGGGGCGGAATCATGCGCTAATTCGTGATGGGGTGGAATCATGCGCTAACGTTACGGTCGCGAGTAGGGACGGACTCATACGTTCATGTTACAGTTGAGACTCCGCTGTAGGCCACGCGGTTTCCGACGCGCATCAATTTATGGCGAAATTGCCTACAAACTCTGAAGATTAAAATTGCAACGTTTTCGAATATATATTATACTTATTTTTCTTTTTCCGTGCGTCTGATGACTTCTTCGTTGTGCACTTTGTCAACCCAGAAAATCTTTAACGTTCTTCTGTAGCACCACATTTCAAATAATTAGTGTTTTTTTGGCTTAGGTAAGTGTCTAAATCTCTACGCCATAAAGTACTGAAAATATGTAACATCGTGCAATGCGTATTCTTCGTTCGGGATTGAAGTCTCGAATACAAGATTTCATTTTGAAGAAACAGTGACGTGTCATCTCAATCCTGGTTCTGATATCCCGAGAACGATCCCACTGATAACTAAGCCGGCACCCCATATTATTATATGTATGCACTTCTTCAATACACCGGATTCTACTCTCCGCAACGCGTCTAGTTGTTGATTCACGTTACTGATAATCATACATTTAGTATTTGCAATAAATATTGAGAGTCCTTTATCGTGTGTGACTTTTGCCTTGTGTGACCCAAAAATGCCTATAAAACTGAAAGGAAGTGTATATCAGACTGTCGTTAGACCCGCAATTATGTATGGCTCAGAATACTGGATTATGTACAGCTCCTACTCTAGGTAACTTGAAACAGCAGAAATGCGAATACTTACTTAAGTGGTCGGCAGGAGTATCACTGAAAGATAAAATTAAGAGCTCACGCATTCGTGGTAGGCTGGGAGTCACTGACATAAATAGTAAGCGGGAAGAGCGACAGCTGAGATGGTACGGGCACATAAGACGGAGACCACCAGACCATACTGTAAATCTTCCTCGACAGCCGTCTAGAGGAAGACGAAAGAACTCCTGGATGACTGAATGCTCCAAAATCCTGTAGATAAACGGCCTAGATGAAAGCGACACCCAGAACCGAAGAATATACAGCCTGAGAACGAGAAGAGCCGACCCCAACAGCCTGCCTAGGCAGTGAGTTGGGACAGTGCCAGGAAGAAGAAGAGTGGGAGTCCTTTGTCGCATGCCACGCCGATTGACGATATTCGCGTAATCTTTATTTAGTCTCCTTAAATAAAGATTGCGTAGTTACTTACACTTGGCATTTCAGTTAAATATCATTTTAAAGTCGCAAAATGGCGAAAACTCATTGCGCAAAATGCTTCGCCTCTAAAAATATATTAAAATAATAACATTTTATAAAGACGTCGAGAAAATGAGGAAGATAAGTTAAATGATCAACGTTGAGCCGAATACCTTTCTTAAATATTGACGGTTCAATAATTGTATGATATAGCTCAGTTGTTAGAAGAGCTCCTTGGAAAAAGAAAGTCGTGGTTTCGTATCGCGTTAGCAGCTTTTTTAAATGTCATCATCTTATTGAGGCGATCAGTAATACGAGTTCTTGGTTATTGGAAATAAAGCACAATGGTTATTTCGTAACGCTAATATATTTTTTAAACAAAAGTAATAGAAATGGTTTCATACCCCGTAACGGCAAGCTGCCGCGTATCCAGCGAGAAGGCGAAAATAGTCCAATTCCACGCTTTTTAGACCCATCCTACAGAAATCAATATTTTTGGAGGGCAACATTTCAGTTCCTAGCCGTCTATGATTGGCAATAAACACAACACTTTTCAACAAATTTATTTAGGTTTTGTATTTAACTTTGTGACACTCCATATTAGAATACTAAGCGAGAAATAACGTGGTTTTTTTCTATACCGAAGCTCTCTTTAGAGAGAATGATCTTGGTTTATTACGAGCGCAATTTTTAGATCGGACTGGTGTTATGTTTCATCAGAAATGTGATAAAGGAAAAATTTGAAAGAAGGAATAGTGAACTGCGAGTTAAGTGCATATTCAGTGGACTGCGAGTTAAGTGTCTATTCAGTGGTTTTTAACCCCAAGATAAGATTATTGGGGCCTAAAGCAATATTGTCTCCCGACCACGCTGAACATGACCGAATATGTTGAAGAGTACATACATAGATACGTACACTCTATATGTTGAGATGTACACATGTGTACATATCACGCCGTGCACCTTGCTGGGTAGACAGATCTCCAAACTTGCATATCCATGCATACAACTGCCGCTTCCTCCACATTCATACATCTCGTCATGCACAATCTTCTATTATTCATACTTATCCCTTTACTTTCTTATAAAATCTGGTCCACTGAATCTAGCCACGTTTTTCTCGGCCTACCTCTAAAACACACATTATACAATTCTGACTTGTATACTTGCTTAGTCATTCTTACGCCATTCATTCTCTCCACATGTCCAAACCATCTTAGAGTTCCTATATTCACCTTTCTTTAAAAAACAATTTAAAAAATAATAATTAAAGGATTTATACAGCGCCGTTTAAAGAGCACTCTCCTCAAAGACGATCTTATTCGGAATTGAGTCAATTTTTTTATCGATGCATTCATTTTTTATGTCACCGTTCCACCTTTTTTCATGCATTGACACACCCCAAATGTTTCTTAGAGCACGTATCTTCACAGCATCTTTCTAACTTGTATCGTTCTTCCAAATCCAACGTTCCCTTCCATACGTCAAGATGAGAATCTTACAAATAATAAGAATAAAACTTGGCATAAAAACATTATTTCTAGTTTAATGTGTTAATATAAAAGATATTTTCATTCACAAAGAATGCCGATGACACAAAATACACTTTATTTATAGCGATACGGAAACACGATACTCTTCGAATGGAAACTTAAGATCGAATAAAAAGAGAACACTCACGAGCAAGAACAATTTTCTTTAAAATTCAACTCAAGAAAGTTATTGGTGAACGAAATAACACTTCTTGGCTCCCAAAAGACACTACTTTGGTATCCTGCGTTGTTAAAACCCGATATCAACACTTCCTCTGATTTAGGGGATCTTGAAAATCCAACGCCGATCACACGACAGATTACAAAGCCGAAAACAAATTAAGGTTGTCTTGGAATACACGATTATTGCAGGATCAGAGGATAAGTCGAGAGTTGACAACGAAACAAGACCAAATATCTTAAATAAATAAAAGTTAAGTGCAATTTTATCGAAATATGTTTAGATAGAAACGCAAGAGAATACTCTATTTCCAGTTTGTAACATGCCAAATTGACGTTTATTGACCACAAAGCACATATATTTCAAAAAGGTTATTTGAAAGCACATAATCAATTTGTAAACACTGATAAATCAATGCAAATACACTAAAAGGTATAACTTTCTAAGGCAAATTCAACATGTTTTATGTGGTCCGCACGTTGTTGGAAAAGAAACTATTAAAAGCAACCGTAAATACTTCTAAACTCAAGATCGGTTTCCGTGCCTTATCGATTTTGAAACGACTGGGTGCGGAAACAATACGAAAACAAGAAGTCATCGGTTTCAAGATAACATAGTCATATTGCTCAGGGGTTTAAAACTTGACTGAAAAGTGAAATATGTTTACACGAGCTTAGTACTTGTTATTAGAACTTATCGTTTGTACTAAGCTGCTTAGTGACAACAAGCATATTAGTACTAAGATTTAATAATTCTTAGTACTAATATGCTTGTTTACACGTGGATACAAGTGCGAGTGAGAAGTACTAAGCTCGTGTAAACATGGCAATAATAGCACCGTTTAGAGACAGATAAATAAAATAAAAACAAGTTGAGTGTAAGGATATGAAGGTAGTAGCTGTGCCATTAGGGAAAACGAATTACAAATAAATCCTGTAGATCTTACGATATTTGAAAATAGCACATTCGGATTTAGGTTTAGTGTAGTGTTCATATATTATCATAAATTTTGATCAAGATCTACCAAAAAGGGTTGTCTTCAAGTGCTTCCTAAAGTTGCACACGCCACTCAAATATATAACACCGAGAAACAAACCATTCCATGGTCAGAACCAGCAATGGCAAAGATTATATCATAATACTCTGAAAATTGACAAAATCAGTTTCGTTTAAGTCTGACGAAGATATAGATTAACCGGTTCAAGTCTGACGAAGATATAGATTAACCGGTTTAAGTCTGACGAAGATATAGATTAACCGGTTTAAGTCTGACTAAGATATAGATTAACCAGTTTAAGTCTGACGAAGATATAGATTAACCGGTTTACACTTAGAAGAACCAAAGTTCGCCTATTTAAATCTCTATTATTCTCCATAGCGCTGTATGACAAAATAAAGAAGGAAAGAAAAATGATAGATGCCTTCGAGATGTGATGTTGGAGCCGGATGCTGTGCATCCCATGAACCATAAAACCTGCATTTATAATACAAAATATTTTTAAGTCTCTCTGAATGGTTCACGACGAACTATGTTATACATTAACATTGATAAATGTAGAAATTTTAAGTTCAACAGAAAAATATATTTATTACATATATACATATCATCACGCCATTCCTCACTCAGTATAGGCAGAGGACAGAGCTCCAGACTTTCCTATCTCGAAATACGTCCATACACCTTCTCATACAACTCCTACGATTTCTCTGACGTTCTACGCTTCCTTTTTTCTGCGAAATATCATTCACCTGATCCAACTATACTTTCCTTGGTCTTCTTTTAACGCCTTCTACTTTAATTTGCAGTATATATGTGTATTGTTAAGACTTTCTTAATTCACCCAACACATGTATTATATTGGGTGTTAGCATAAGTTGTGTCCGTATTTTTTTCCAATTTAAAAATGAGCACCAAAAGTAAAACAAAATGATAAATGTTTTACGTCATTCGAAAGAAAATTTTCTGCTCTACAAGATATTGTGTTCGCTTTTACGTTACATATATTACTTTATTTAATTACAAGCCTTCAAAATGGAATGTCAAGTAGACGAAAGTGAGCATTTTCGACACCTCCTTCTGTTCGCGTTCAATCGAAGGAATAAAGCTGCTCGCGATATTTGCGAAGTGTACGATGAAGATGCTATGAATCAAAGGACAGCTCGTCGATGGCTTTTGCGTTTCAAAGACGGTAATTTCGACCTGAAAGACATGGAGCGTTCCAGACGATCTTCTTGAATAATATAGTTTAAGCGGTCCTCATCGAAGTCCACTGGTCATCCGGAACGCTCCATGTCTTTCAGGTCGAAATTACCGTCTTTGAAACGCAAAAGCCATCGACGAGCTGTCCTTTGATTCATAGCATCTTCATCGTACACTTCGCAAATATCGCGAGCAGCTTTGGCAGCTTTATTCCCTTTATTGAACGCGAACAGAAAGAGGTGTCGAAAATGCTCACTTTCGTCTACTTGACATTCTATTTTGAAGGTTTGTAATCAAATAAAATAATGTATGTAACGTAAAAGCAAACACATTATCTTGTAGAGCAGAAAATTTTCTTTCGAATGACGTATAAAATTTACCATTTTGTTTTACTTTTGGTGCTTATTTTTCAATTGAAAAAAAAAACGGACACAACTTATGTTAACACCTAATATATGGTATAATAATTAAATAAATTATTTGTAAGTTGTTCGGGTAATGCGATATTTGGGTGTAGTATTTGATGAGAAATTGACGTTTGTTTCGCATGGGAGAATAATTTCCACTCGGGCAGTCTCCACGCTGGGATTCGTTTTGAGTGTGCAGGGATGTCAATAGAATTGATTCACTAAGGGCTCTCCGCGTCATATCAGTAGTCAGTACAATAGTTGACTAAAACTTAACTGTGTGGTCACCTCCAATGACGTTGACTATCGTACATAGATTGCAGGAAGTGCAGCGTCAAAATAATTAAGTTTATGAACTATAAATTGCATACACCTCGAGATGAATTGAACAGTGTGATGAAACTCTTGAACTTGACTTTGTCTGTCTGACAGAGGGAAATTAAGACATATTGGTTCTGTACAAAACTGTCAATCCTTATTATGATTGTTCAATTGATATGTTTGCGAACTTCCTCCAGGGCCACGAGGCATCAATTGTTATATTGAAGTAATCAAGCTACCAACTCTTTCTGCAATCCATGAATCGTTAGACTGTGTGATTTTGTCGTAAATTCTCCACAAACGTAACAAAAACTGTCCCGTCGAATTTACACACGTGCGGCGAGATTTCTTCATTTTGAGAACGCTACGAACTCGAAACTAAACACTTGGAAACGAGTTCTACAACTAGTTACTTGCACACATAGTTTTCAACTGGTCCTAAAATGGAGTACATTCGTATTTTAAACTACAAACCACCCCCCATCCAGCCTGGAACCGGGCACTAATGAAGTAATAAAAATGTTCCACTTACTACGCGCCTTATTAATACAAACTCATGTATTGGAAATTACATAATTTCTTAAATTACACTTCTAGTGTACTATGAACAACAATAAATGTATTAAACTTATGAATATACTGGGGAATCATTTAAAGAAGTCAATAGTTTGATACCCGATTTCATTTGTAAATAGTGATTAAGTTTTTCTCTTAAAAGGTACGTGATGGAACATTTTCAAGTTCATATTGACACACAAAAATTGACCTAAAATAACCGTTTTCACCCTTGTAACAAAAACCTTGTTAAATAGTTTAATTATAATTTACGAGAATACAATACAATTGAACGCACGTGGAGTGATAGCTAGTGGGACGTTCGTGATTTTTTATCTGTAATAAATAATTTATACATGTGGTTTGGAAACCGCTTTCGGAACTTGATAAAAAATATTTAAACCATTTAATGATATTAAAAACATCGTTTTATGTGCTATTAACAATTTTAATATTTAACCTAAGGAAGTGTGCCCACGTGTCAGAGTTTCTAAACTAACTTCGATGGCTTAAAATCGAAGAAACTTTCACATACTGTCAACATTATTTCACGTGCTTAATAATCCCAATTCTTCTGTGCAAACAACTTGCAAGATTTGTCAGATGAGCACCATCCTTATTTACGATTTAGAGAGAATTTAAAAACTATATTACATCACTCCTTCCATCCTTATTTCCCTTTCCTTCCCTTCCATATCCTTTAAATAATTCCTTTCCTCTAGTTCTACCATTATTGATCGAGATTACTGGTTTGAATGTTTTTTTACATAAATTGAAACGAATATATAATTTATAATTTAGAATATAACATAAATATTTTTTTATTTTGTAATATATGTCATTAATTGAATATTTTAATGTATGCAAGATGAGCTGGATGGTTGGAAGATTTTTTGTACTAACGCCCTTAAACGTTGACGAAATTGATGTGCATGCCATCACGCCGTTTCTCTGTGGGAATTGGCATATAGGACACAACGCCAAACTTTCCTACTGTTAAATAAATATCTGACGTCTCCTCCACATCATTTAACATCCTTCTCACACGACTTATATTCTGCCCTCATACGCAAAAACGCAACTAATGGCAAAAGTTAAGTTTGAGAAAACTGCACTTTCATGTTTTTTATTGCTGCTTAAAAATATCGTGATTCATCAACAAAAAAGCAGTAAAATGTGATTCATAAGCAAAAACGCAGCAAAACGCATAGGCACTTGCTGTCTTTTTGCTTATGAATCACATTTTACTGCTTTTTTGCTTAGAAAAACCTAGCATTTTGTAAAATTAAAGAAGACGTTATGTCGATTTTTGTATTGAAATAAATGGTTTTCTGTATTTTTTCAATGGATTATGGTTTACAATTTGATATAGGATATTGCCTCATACTTAGTTAAATTTCTGATTTTTTCCCGTCAGCTGCGTTTTTGCCTATGAGGGCAGTATTATTCTCAAACTTTTACGTTTCTTTTTTTTTCAATATATAATTTACTTGATATTTGGAAATAAAGAAATATAAAAAGCAGGCGGGCGCCTCAAATTCGATTCCTGCGCATACGCTTCATTGTCGGTTTTAATCCTAAACCACTTTATATCAAAATTAATGTTTTATGTAGCTTATATAATGCATATCATAAATGTTAAAAGCGCTGTTAGCAACACACAAATAGCGTTATATAAAACTCGTATCTAACGGAGATTATCTGCGATCAGATTAAACAAGCCAATCGAGTCGGAAGTTTAATCTCCTCGCCATTATAACTTTTATTTTCTTGTGGCAAAACTGTGTGAAGTGCAAGAGCTTACACTATTTTATTTATTTATATAGATTTTATTTCAATCACCGATGATCAAATATCAAAGAATTACGAAAAAAAAAGCAATCAAATTCAACATTGCCTGATAAATAGTGTTACACAATAGAAAAAATAGTAAAAACAGGTCAAACACAATAATACAGTACTCGTAAAACCCTATAATTTACTAATTGACGACTTTCGTGGCCTAATTAGTAAAACATCTACTCCCAGGACGGAGGTTGCGAGTTCAAATCCCGCTGGAGCAAAAATAATTATAAAAACGATTCCAGGTTTTCATTTAAGGTCTCTTTAACATATTTCTGGTTGGTTGAAAAATATTGCCACATTGCAATAAGCCCGCCCCCGGTTGTACAACGAAAGTGTAATACAAAACGATAATTTACTCAATTCATTCCGGTAAAAACCACTTCTTAACTTCACTTTTGTACGCATTATACAAGACATATGAAAACCCAAACAATAACCATATTGATTGTCCTATCTTTATAGTCTTGTTTTGCAGAAGTTAAAAATTAATTTGTTGTAATACGTAATTATATTGTAGAGAAACCATTATGCCGGGCGGGCCTACAAGGAACGTGTGCCCTGACAAGCTGAGTTACTTCCGTACTGTTGAAATATGAGCTGACTATAAAAAATAATGTTGTGAGGTCAAACGTGTTCCTTTTGTCGGACAAGGTTGTAAGACTCGTCACTTGAAAAAATAAACCATCCTATGGTTCAATTCAGTACTTGGGATTTACAGTTTATAAAACTTCCAATGGATATGTTATATTTAACCCTTCCTGTCATGTGATGTGTAACTAGTACACATTGCTTCTAAAAACTTTGATATCTCTATAAATATAATAAATACTGGGTTCAGATTTTAGCTATTCCTCCGTAATACATTTACGCATTGAATGAAAAAATAATATTAATAATAATTAGCACTCATCGGCCACATCAGAGATATTTTGTGAAAATCGGGAATAAATTCACCAATACAACCAAACCTGTGCCAGTGTGTGACGTAGGTATATTCATTCTAAAAAACCGCTATGGATGAGGAAGCGACGCTATTCACAGCTCACTCTCACTCTACTTCGATATATGGGAACGCAAGAAATAGAATCTCAGTTCGCTCGCTTCTCTCGCTTAGTAGCCAGCGGGCTTTCGTTCGATGTGGTCGCTTCGCCCGTTTTGTGAACTTCATCCGATTTTTTTTTCATGTTTTCAGCAATTAAATTTCAATTATTATCACTTTTGACTTCAAATTTAATTAATTTAAGCGATTGGGTATGAATATTCTTATTTTTCCGATTTTAAATCGCTCATTTTTACATGTGTATTGAATACACATCACCGGAACGCGCGGATTTTTTTTAGCACAGGAAGGGAAAGGTTAAACAATAACCCAATACACGCACAAGCGTCTCCCACCCACATTATAGATGTTGACAATCATTGATCATAAGGCTTACATAGCCTTACAAATCATACTTGATCCCATACTTGCTCACAGGGGAGTACGAAGAAGTAGTGTTATAAGTAAAAAAAAAATGTAGAAAATACATCACGCCCATTTTCACCCTCGTCATATATTTCGCTTCTTCCACATCAATTGCACCTTCCAATACCGCCCTTATGATTTCTTTATTTCAAAATATCATTACATTGATCCAATCGTTATATTCTTGGTAATCCTCGACCACCACACCTTCCACTCACATTTGTTCTAATATTTCTTCATTCATTCGCGCTAAGTGCCAAACCATCTTAAACTATTCTTCTTCATCTCACACATACTTAGCCTCTTCTACATTTATACACCTTCTCATGCAACTTGTTTGATCCTCTAACTTTCTACGTTTCTTTCTATCAGAATATCATACACTTACTTAAACAATACTTTCCTTGGTTTTACTCGCTCACACCTTCCACTAACAATCGTTCCACATTCCCAAACCATCTCAGCGTGCTCTTCTTCATCTCACTCAACCCACCAGTCTTAAGTTCACATTCATCCCTAATCACTCCATTCCATAATATTTATTTATTTATTTAACACTTTTATTGCAAATACAATTTGGCGGCTCAATCTCTTCGAACCAACCAGACAAAAGTAAATGAAGCAAGTTATATGGTCGCATAAATCATTCAAATGACTATCCATCCCCACGAAATCCATAAACACATACGTGAGCATTATGCCCACGAACCCCACAAAGACGGGCAATCACCCGAACATTATTTTTCATATAAACTGAGATATCATCAATCAAAAGAAAAGGAAGGGATGGTGGAGGGAAGGAAAAGAAAAATCAGGAATGAAACACGTTATTTTACTGACTAGAAATTAAGTTTTTTAAGTGGCTTCTTAAAGCATGCCAAGGACGGAGCGAGTCTTATATTGGTATGTAACTGATTCCAGAGTATCACTGCATGGACAGTAATGGACGACGCAAAAAGAGGAGCGGTGAACTGGAAAGGCCAATAGACAATATCTGTTTGAGCGTAGCGCTAATCCATGATTGGAAAGACGCTGAAAACTTTCGGCGAGATAAGAGGTGGCGGCGGGACAGTTAAGGATATTATACAATAGATACAGTATGTAAATTTGGCATCTATTTCTAACATTCAACCAGTTTAATATCTTCTCGTATGAAATTATATGATCGTTCGTAGGTTGAAAATAAATCTTAGATAAACATTTTGAAGACGCTGTAATTTATCCAGCTGTTCCTCTGTAGCATCCAAGTAACATGCGTCCGCATAGTCCAGAATCGGAAAGAGCAGATATTGTACAAGTAAAATTTTGGTTTTAGTAGGCAGGAATCTTTGCAGCACTTTAAGGGAATGAAGGCTGAAGAATATTATTGTTCTTCTAAATATTATTTTAAGTGCACTCGTTTCAATAGCGTTTATACGGCTTCTTTTAGTATTTACCGACACGTCTACGTTTCGTTCCCACTATCAAAGTTGGTTTATCACCATTGTCTGTCACTGTAACATACGTCGTTCATTTCGTATTCCTTGTTTGATGAAACACAATCTTACTGTTCATCAACACTCGATTTCACTGTACATCCTTGATCTTGTTCCAGCCAGTAAGTATAACATAAAAATAATTGCGAAATAATTTAATAATCTAACCATTCTATTAACCTAACCTCTACGCGAAATTACAAGACATATAATGTATTTGTTTTGTTAGCCTTTCTTCGTTCATGTGGTCGACGTATTCGAAACCATCTCAGAGTGCGCTTTATCCTACTCAGTACACCAGCTTTAAGTTCACATTAATCCCTTATCATTTAATTGCGTATTCTGTCAAAAATTGTCAACCTATATTATTTCTACAGCATTTATACGTCGCCTATCATTGTTTTTTTTCACGTCCACATTATACTCTTATGTATCAAAGTTGGTACTAGAATGCAGGACTATCACCGAGTAGAAAATACATTGCAAAAATACATACCACGGAATAACTAGCGGCCATGACTTTAATCGATGATTAAATGTTTACAGTTACAAACAACAACAGTTATTGAAATAGCGTGTAGATTATTGTAATTGTTGCCATTTCCGAGTATTCACGTCGTTCGAACGTATTGTTGAAAAAAAAATTAATTTCGTTCAGTTATGTGACGTGACACAAAAATCTACCCGATTGTTTACAAAAAAATACGACAACAGTAAGTAGACGATTTAATATCCATTGTTACAAATTATTCACAAGAGAAAAATATAATATTCGAGTTTTATGCTAACGCTTATTAGTAAGAGAAAAATATAATATACCGAGTTTTATGCTAACGCTTATTAGGAAGAGAAAAATATAATATATCGAGTTTTATGCTAACGCTTATTAGTAAGAGAAAAATATAATATATCGAGTTTTATGCTAACGCTTATTAGGAAGAGAAAAATATAATATATCGAGTTTTATGCTAACGCTTATTAGTAAGAGAAAAATATAATATATCGAGTTTTATGCTAACGCTTATTAGGAAGAGAAAAATATAATATATCGAGTTTTATGCTAACGCTTATTAGGAAGAGAAAAATATAATATATCGAGTTTTATGCTAACGCTTATTAGGAAGAGAAAAATATAATATATCGAGTTTTATGCTAACGCTTATTAGTAAGAGAAAAATATAATATATCGAGTTTTATGCTAACGCTTATTAGTAAGAGAAAAATATAATATATCGAGTTTTATGCTAACGCTTATTAGGAAGAGAAAAATATAATATATCGAGTTTTATGCTAACGCTTATTAGGAAGAGAAAAATATAATATATCGAGTTTTATGCTAACGCTTATTAGTAAGAGAAAAATATAATATATCGAGTTTTATGCTAACGCTTATTAGTAAGAGAAAAATATAATATATCGAGTTTTATGCTAACGCTTATTAGTAAGAGAAAAATATAATATATCGAGTTTTATGCTAACGCTTATTAGGAAGAGAAAAATATAATATATCGAGTTTTATGCTAACGCTTATTAGTAAGAGAAAAATATAATATATCGAGTTTTATGCTAACGCTTATTAGTAAGAGAAAAATATAATATATCGAGTTTTATGCTAACGCTTATTAGGAAGAGATAAATATAATATATCGAGTTTTATGCTAACGCTTATTAGTAAGAGAAAAATATAATATATCGAGTTTTATGCTAACGCTTATTAGTAAGAGAAAAATATAATATATCGAGTTTTATGCTAACGCTTATTAGGAAGAGAAACATATAATATATCGAGTTTTATGCTAACGCTTATTAGGAAGAGAAAAATATAATATATCGAGTTTTATGCTAACGCTTATTAGTAAGAGAAAAATATAATATATCGAGTTTTATGCTAACGCTTATTAGTAAGAGAAAATTTTGTAATTTATATTTAACACCTCATCTTCAGGGGAGTACAAACAAGACTAAATGCTGTTCGAATTGGCACCGACATAGACACTTCAACGGTTGGAGGCGGGAGGGGTGAGGGGAAGGCTAGGTATAATTTCGGCCAGGAGCGGGGAGATTTTGGGGAAATAACTATTCAACAGATGCTCTGATCGGTATACTGACTTAGAAATTTCTAGGGCCTCTAATCTGTCCAATTTATTTCCGTTGCCGCTAATATGTAAGAATTTGGCATCATCGATAGAAAAAGTATGATTCTCACGGTGACAATGATTAGCCATTTCAGAATAAATTAGAGGATTTGTTAAGGCAGATTGGTGTTCACGAAATCTTTTTTCAAAAGATCTTCCTGTCTTTCCTATATAGAAATTATCACAGTCAGCACATAAAAGTTTATACACACCGCTGTTGCTAAGTATTCCATTTTTGCCTTTCCCATTAAATAAGAGTTTCCGGAGATTAAAGTTAGTGTAAAAAGCTGGCTTTATGTGACTTGGAATATTTTTGGTTATTTCATTTGATATATTTTTTATAAATAGGACTTTGCTCCATTTATAGGTATGCTTATAGGTGTCGTTAAATATATAATCTTTTAAAAGATGTGTCTATGTCGGTGCCAATTCGAACAGCATTTAGTCTTGTTTGTACTCCCCTGAAGATGAGGTGAAAACCTTGAAACCGGTAGGGTTATACCGTCATAAAAAAGTGGAATAAACAGTGTTTGTCAAAAATAAATTACAATGTCTTTAAACCTCCACAACGTAAGAGAAAAATATAATATATCGAGTTTTATGCTAACGCTTATTAGTAAGAGAAAAATATAATATATTGAGTTTTTTGCTAACGCTTATTAGTAAGAGAAAAATATAATATATCGAGTTTTATGCTAACGCTTATTAGTACCGGCGACCTTTTGTGATATACTAATTTCTTTGACATAAATTGAAGATTTTTATCATGCCATGAAGCAGACATCGTAAGAATAATTGGAAATGTCCTGGATACGGAGTTCCTCCAGCACGGACATAATATTGGGTATCGCAGTCCAAGGGAATTTAATTATCTGTTTACAGCACCAAATCTCGTACACCTCAATTCTCCTTTCAATTCTATAGAAGAATATGTAATCAAAAACACACACCATTGAAAGCGAAGGGATGTCTCGAGTGTATCTTTCAAATGTGTTCCTTCGGAGAGGTACAGAGAGGTATAACTGACGTCGATGTCATCCTTATCGAATAAATGTATTGTTCCAAATTGATCTAATAGGGCGGAATATTATGAGAGCTTTTGCAGTTGCTGGTCCTGTGGCGTAAAATGGTCTGCCTCTTAGTGCTAGAGATATGGGTGGCGTACGAAGCTTGAGGAAGCACTTGAAGATAACCCTTTTTTGGAGGTCTTATCATAATTCATGATTATATATCAACACTACACACATAACACTACACCTAAAGCTAAATGCATAACTATCACAAATTGGAAGATCTTCTTCCCAGTGTCATGTCAGGTCTCCCCAACGTTGAATATCACCTGAGAATAGACATCTTTGTCCCCAGCAGCCCCCGAAAAAGATCTCCAACGCCCCTTATGCCAGTCCAATCACGTATATTGCGGAGCCAGATTTGCCTCCTGCCAACACCTCTTCGGCCTTCTATTTTGCCTTGGATAATCAGGTTCAGTAATTTGTACTTTGGTCCTCAAGTACATGACCCATGTAGGATACCTTTCGGATTTTAATATTAGTCAGCAACTCTCTATCAACTTTGGCTCTTTAAAGAACCCTCGTGTTGCTGATCATATCCGTCCAGGGTATCCGTAGCATTCTCCGGTGCATCCACATTTCGAATGCTTCCAGTCGGTTCATACTACCAACTTTGAGGGTTTATGATTCCACTCCATGCAATAACACTGACCAAACGTAGCATTTGACTAATCGTTGTCGAAGTTTCAAGTTAAGATTATCATCGCAGAATACAAAAGATCTACAAAAGGTTTTTTTTTGTAGTGGTCTTCCCTTGATAAGTTTTTGCAGTTTTCTTACCAAATATGTTTTTATAAACATATACACATGCGGGGAAGTACCAAATCTAATAATGGCAGCAGCCACTACCTTCTTAACTTATTACTCTTCAACTCAACTTACGAGCTTTTTTTGTAACCTTTGTAATCTGCCAATAATACTGAGTTCGAGTCCCGAGTTGGATCTCTAAACGGCGTTGTATAAATTGTTGTCATTTTATAAGTATTATTATGTGTTCGTGTTAAATACAATAAATAAAGAAAATAATAAAACAAAAGTTTCAGCCATGTTTTTTCACCTCGCCCTGTACCCATTCTCTCGCACCCATCTTACCTCTCGCACCCATCTTCTTGCTGTGTAGATTTTCGTTTATCTGTTTCCTAAGTTCAGTCTAGTAATATATGTTTACTAAGTATAGCATCGCTCTTCTCTTTGCTATACCTAAATATCTTTAGCATATTCTTACTTATCCATCTTGCTTTACCACTACAATACGAGGTATAATTTTTTTTTGTTATATTTATAATGCCAATAATAGTGGGTTCAAGTTCAGAGTTGGAGAACCCTTGAGAAGATATATCATGACGTGTAGTCAGACAAATGATCTAAAGAAGCGTGGAACCAGACAAATGCTCCAAAGAAGGGTGGAGCCAGATAAATGATCCAAAGAAGCGTGGAGTCAGACAAATTCTCTAAAGAAGCGTGGATCCAGACAAATGCTCCAGAGAAGCGTGGATCCAGACAAATGCTCCAAAGAAGCGTGGAGCCAGACAAATGCTCCAAAAAAGCGTGTAGTCAGACAAATGCTCTAAAGAAGCGTGGAGCCAGACAAATGATCCAATGAAGCGTGGAGATTTGCACTAAGATACACGAGAAGTCTAAAAATAATTTAATGTTTTGGATTCGATACAATTACATAAACACATATGTACATACCATAACACCATTTCACTGTCGGGGTAGGCAGAGGGCCCGAGGGGACAGAGCGCTACAGTGTCCTATCTCTACAAACATCCTTAGCCTTTTCTACCCCCATATACCTTCTCATACACCTACGATTTTCTGGTTTTGTAAGTTTCTTTATTTCAGAATATCATTAACTTGATCCAACCTTGTATACTTGAATTGTTTGTTTTTCCTTATTCATTCGTTCCGCATGCCCAAACCATGTCAGCGTGCTCTTTTTCATCTTAAGTTTACATTCATCCCTTATCACGTTGTTCTATTTTCTGTCATACATTGTCACTTCAAGTATTGTTCTCAATGCACGCATTTTTACAGCATTTATTGCTTTTTTCCACGTCCGCGAATCACTCCCATATATCAAAGTTGACTATATCAATATCTTAATTTTTAGGATGGTGTAAATATATGTCCGCTTTAATAAACCAAAAGTTGTCGATCAACAAGGGATTCATTATTTTTCTTGTTAATAATTTGTATAAGTACAAAAAGTTGCACAGATATTTTCTAATACTGAACGGATTAATAGCCCAAGACCACTCAATAAAAAAATGTGGGAACGAGTCGTAAGTAAAAATGTGGGAACGAGTCGTAAGTAAATTCCATATTCCCTGAAATAAAGGTAAAACTGAAATTCCCTTTAAATTCGCTCAATCAATTATCAGATAATTATAAAGATATCTTAAAAGTGGGTTACCACTAAATGGCAAATGTAATGAAAGGAATGGAACAAAAAAAAATCAGACACAATGAACTTATCCTGGAGATTTTTCAATTAGTGTTTTTTTTTAAGTATTTTTACCCTTTGAAAAATCATGAAAATTAATTAATTTGAAATACGTGCGTGCACTCGTGAACACTGCGAGCGAGTGCAGGAAATATGACAGGTGATTTTTTTTTGTCGGTCAAGTTTCACTATCTAGAACTAATGAACGAGGTATATTTAATTGTGTATCGTTCTTTTACATACCGCCACACCTTTTCTCTATTAGGGTAGGCAGAAAGGACAAAACGCCGGACTTTCCTATTTCCACACATATAAGTAAGATGGAGGAGAGGAGATTGAGATGGTATGGGCACGTTGGACGCAGATCACCCGATCACATTGTGAACCAGGCAATCTCCATAGATCTTCCTCGAATAACAACCAGAGGAAGACCAAAGAATTCATGGGTGGTGTAAAAAGATAATCTGATGCAGAGGCACGGCCTGGGGGAAGTAGTCCGGGACAGAAGAGCATACAACCTGAGGACGAGGAGAGCTGACTCCAACAGTCTTCGCAGACAGTGAGTTGAGATGGAGCCAAGGAGAAGATTTCGCCTCTTCACATCCATACACGTTATACAATTCCCGCGATTTTTATTAATTCTAATACTCTCTTTTATTAAAATATTCTTCACTCGGACCAACCATTTATTCAAGATTGAAAACGTTGTTTTCTTTTATTTTCTATTTAATACAGGTTTAATAACCCAATAAGATCAAATAAAAGAATAATATAAAAATTTACTTAATTTCAGAATATTAATTTTTACCGTGTAAAGAAAACGGGAAACTACAGCGAATACTCGAAAGTAGATTCCCTTTAAAATAATATATGAGTTAAATATGAATAATTGACTGCTACAATATAGAAATACTTTGTTCGAAAATAGCAAAAATCTCATATCGTAGATTTGACGTGTGGCATTTCTGCACTATAAAATATAAATTGCCATATTTTCAGTAACAACAACTATGTCATACATTGTCGATTCACTCAGTGAGAAAATAACTATGTCATACATTGTCGATTCATTCAGTGACAAAATAACTATGTCATACATTGTCGATTCATTCAGTGAGAAAAGAACTATGTCATACATTGTCGATTCATTCAGTGAGAAAAGAACTATGTCATACATTGTCGATTCATTCAGTGAGAAAAGAACTATGTCATACATTGTCGATTCATTCAGTGAGAAAAGAACTATGTCATACATTGTCGATTCATTCAGTGCGAAAAGAACTATGTCATACATTGTCGATTCATTAAGTGAGAAAATAACTATGTCATACATTGTCCATTCATTCAGTGAGAAAATAACTATGTCATACATTGTATATTCATTCAGTGAGAAAATAACTGTCATACATTGTCCATTCATTCAGTGAGAAAATAACTATGTCATACATTGTCGATTCATTCAGTGAGAAAATAACTATGTCATACATTATCTATTCATTCACTGAGAAAATAACAAACAATACTCCTATAAAATATCACAGCAACAATTATAAAACAAAAGGTAACGTATCAACATCTTCCAAAAGAAAGGTTCAACTATTGCTGCCGAAGAAAATATTGCCTCCCGGCTCCGCTTTTTAAAATGTATCGTATCATCAATAAGGATAAGTCGAGGAGTACAGAACGAATGAATGAAACACTGCCATGGTATGGTCATATTTATCCGTATGGTAGAGCTACCCCCTTCAAGGGTACAATACGAATAAATAAAACAAAAACACCTGTCTTGAAGCAGGGTTTCCGAAACTTTTTTTAACCAGCACTCCCTTGGAGCATCTTAAGATAAGTCCCCATAGTATAAAATTATACATTTTGAATTCTTGCAATGTGGAAAAGGTAAAAAAAACTTGTTCAATACAAGTTTTTTTGGTTTATTTGTTATGTTATGTTATGAAACCATAAATTTTGCTATGTTATGAAACCATGAATTTTATTTCTAGTTTTTCGTACATACAATTTCGTACGTACATACAATTCCATGGAAATTTTTGTAGTTGAGAAAATAATTAAGTATACAAATTTAATGAGCTACATATTTTTATTACTGGAATATTTAATAACCCCCTTAAAGCCCCTGAAACCCCCTAATCATTGCGGGTTCGATCCCCGCTGGAACCCAGATTTAATAAAATGGGATTCTAGTCTGATTTTCCCTTAGGGCCCATTAAAAAAACATATTTCTGGTTGGTTGGAAGAGATTGACACGTGGCAATAATCTCGCCAGGTTAAAAAATCATTCTGTACACCTCAACGCCTCCTAAAAATTAAAAGGAATATCGCCCCCCCCGCAAAAGGAATATCAATCTCCGTTGAGACGATTCTCAATCGCTGACTTGGTGTTTCGTGCATTGGACCTTTTTGCATCTATGTCAAGACGCTATCTGGGTCGGATGTGAGAAGCGCGTGACACGCGTGACGACCAACATGGTTAAGTAATTTATCAAGAAACTCGCTTATGGAATTCTAAAACGGAGCGCATATATTAAAAATAAAAAGCGTTCTGTTATGTTCACTAACTAGAGAGCGGGGCTTTCAAAATACGTCGAAAATATCGAAATGATATCTGAAAATCCCCATTGCACTTAACATGCAGTGTCATTATAGAATCCTAATCATCTTGATCTCTGCCCTATCATTAGAGGTAGTATCGCCGGCGCCGCCATTCCACTTAATAGTAATCTCATTATTCATTATTTACATCTTAGAGATAGGAAACAAAGTTAATGGAGCACTAAAACCAAATCTGTTAAGATAATAGTCCACAACAATATTTTAGTACCAACTCTGATGTATGGGAGTGAAACGTGGACGTGGAAAAATACTCAATTAGGCAAATAAATGCGTACACTGATGTCATGTATCTCTCTACTGCCAGCACATGTTAATCTTATATTCTTATCTCATTCACCCTCAATATATTATACATGTACCACTTATCTAAGAACCTATTTGGAATTATCTGTAACACGGTATAATCACCAAAACCGATGTTATCTTATCAACATTCAAATAAATATTATAAGTTATATTATACCCTTGTCAAGCTTATCATGTACTAGATTTAGCGTTATTACTTTAGTGTCGACCTACTCGATGTTTTATTTTTTAGTTTACTATCTCGCTGGCGGTTATCTCCCCAAATTCAATAAAGATTTAATATCACTAAATGGGAGAAGCTGCGACGAGATATAAATCACTGATATTGATTTGACAGGATAACATACCCTACGCTTTCCTCTCTAATCTATTGAAGGGTCGTGGAATAGTTATCTTTGCTTTAAATAAGACGTCATATCTGAGGCAGCATCATTATTCTTAAAGCCACCAAGATATTAACATCATCCTTATTATATAATACCCATAATATTATACTTCAAATGTTATTCAACTTTTATACAAATAAAACTACACGTTGAAATTCTAAAAGTGTTTTCGTTGCAAAAGGCCATAACACTGAGAATAATACATGGGGTGACAATGTATGGCAGAATACTGATTCCATGTAGGAAAAACAACTTGCTCTTAGTATTTCTAGTTCAGTATTTAATGCTACAGTTTTTTAAATTTGTCCTTCAGAATAAATAAGTTCAGTATATCATACATGACATAGAACATTAAATTTGCTCTTAGTATTCTAGTTCAGTATTTCATGCTACGGTTATTTTAACTTGACCTTTAGAATAAATAAGTTCAGTATATCATACATGACATAAAACATTAAATTTGCTCTTAGTATTCTAGTTCAGTATATCATACATGACATAGAACATTAAATTTGCTCTTAATATTCTAGTTCAGTATTTTATGCTACAGTTTTTTTTTATTTGTCCTTCAGAATAAATAAGTTCAGTATATCATACATGACATAGAACATTAAATTTGCTCTTAGTATTCTAGTTCAGTATTTCATGCTACAGTTATTTTAACTTGACCTTTAGAATAAATAAGTTCAGTATATCATACATGCCATAAAACATTAAATTTGCTCTTAGTATTCTAATTCAGTATATCATACATGACAGAACATTAAATTTGCTCTTAATATTCTAGTTCAGTATTTCATGCTACAGTTTTTTTTTATTTGTCCTTCAGAATAAATAAGTTCAGTATATCATACATGACATAGAACATTAAATTTGCTCTTAGTATTCTAGTTCAGTATTTCATGCTACAGTTATTTTAACTTGACCTTTAGAATAAATAAGTTCAGTATATCATACATGACATAAAACATTAAATTTGCTCTTAGTATTCTAGTTCAGTATATCATACATGACATAGAACATTAAATTTGCTCTTAATATTCTAGTTCAGTATTTTATGCTACAGTTTTTTTTTATTTGTCCTTCAGAATAAATAAGTTCAGTATATCATACATGACATAGAACATTAAATTTGCTCTTAGTATTCTAGTTCAGTATTTCATGCTACAGTTATTTTAACTTGACCTTTAGAATAAATAAGTTCAGTATATCATACATGACATAAAACATTAAATTTGCTCTTAGTATTCTAATTCAGTATATCATACATGACAGAACATTAAATTTGCTCTTAGTATTCTAGTTCAGAATTTCATGCTACAGTTATTTTAACTTGACCTTTAGAATAAATAAGTTCAGTATATCATACATGACATAGAACATTAAATTTGCTCTTAGTATTCTAGTTCAGTATTTCATGCTACAGTTATTTTAATTTGTCCTTTAGAATAAATAAGTTCAGTATATCGTTAATGACATAGAACTTTAAATTTGATCTTAATTTTCCATAAATATCAACACGTTCAATGTTCCGTGCAGGACATAGAACTTTACGCCATCCTTTACTGTCCATGCAGTGAGACTCTGGAATCAGTTACAAACCAATCTAAGACTCGCTCCGTCCTTGGCATGCTTTAAGAAGCGACTGAAAAAGCTCTTAATTTCTAGTCAGTAAAATAAAGTGTTTCATTCCTCATTTTTCTTTTCCTTTCCTCTCCACCATCCCTTCCTTTCCATTTGATTGATGATATCTCACTTTATATGAAAAATAATGTTCGGGTGATTGTCCGTCTTTGTGGGGTTCGTGGGCATGTGCTCACATATATGTTTATGGGTTTCGTGGGGATGAATAGTCATTTGAATGATTTATGCGACCACGTATTGTAACTTGCTTCATTTACTTTTGTCTGGTTGGTTGGAAGATAAGCCCGCCTGGCAATAAGCCCGCCAGATTGTATTTGCAATAAAAGTGTTAAATAAATAAATAAAATAAATAGAACTATTAATTTGCCCTAAGTATCAACAATTTCAATATTCCGTGCAGGGCATATATTGCTAACTTGACATTTATCCGAAATATCAAAAGGTTAACAACAGTCGTCCAGAACGAAGCAAATTAGTACACAACGACTGCAACTCGGCTGCTCCAACCTTGCGTTAGGTTCACGAACTCTCCTAGAAAAGTACGTCATGACGGCGACCGGCCTCCCAACCACCGTGCACCGGCGTGATGAGAATCCTGGCAGTGAGCCAACACTTGGGTGAGGAAACGGTGCGGCAAGATAGATACCTAAAGTATACACATATTTATTTAGACACTTGATTGTAAAATATACAAACGGAGAGTTACATGTTATACGGCAATATCTTCCAACTAACCAGGCAAGAGTTCTGCAAATCAGAGCCAATTGCTGGGTGAAATGTTATAACGTTATTTTCAAAAATTCGATCACAATATTTATCTATCGGCCAGGTTGAAAGAACAGCACCAAACGGTTTTTAACCCTTCCTTCCCTGTGATGTGTAACCAGTACACATTGCTTCTAAAAACTTTAATATCTCTATAAATATAACAAATACTGGGTTCAGATTTTAGGTAAATTTTGAAAAATTCCAATATTGTTATTTAATGTTTCTTAGAATCTGCCATGCCTAAACAATTAATATGTTAAATAAACTTACTTTCATTTTATTTTTATGATTATTACAATTTAAGCTGACAGCCTTTTTTATTCACAAAACGTGTGTGTTCATTTCAATGTTTGAATATAAAATATTAATTTCATATTTTTTTGTGACAAGTTTTTGTAAACGCACTGTTACTCACACTATTGCAAATGACTCATTAGGCTGAACGATCTATACTTATCGCCGGGTACTTTATGTACCTCAAGATTGACTCTACAGTGCCTCAGAAACGTAGATCAACTTTCAAGTCACAATAACAAAATTGACGACATCCGCGGCCTAGTTGGAAAGACGGCTATCTTCCGACCAGGGGGTTACGGGTTTGGTTCCCGTTGGATATCAATTTAATTAAAAAAAAAAAGGGTTCCAGTCTCGTTTATATTAAGTGCTTAACATATTATATAAATATGGTTGTTGAAATTTTATCCAATAAGATACAACAAATCGTCACCGATTTCAAAGAATCATGTGAAGAAATTTTATACAATAAGATACAACAAATCGTCACCGATTTCAAAGAATCATGTGAAGAAATTTTATACAATAAGATACAACAAATCGTCACCGATTTCAAAGAATCATGTGAAGAAATTTTATACAATAAGATACAACAAATCGTCACCGATTTCAAAGAATAATGTGAAGAAGTTTTCGATAGTATTAATCTTTTGAATATAAGTCAACATTGGAAGACGAACCAGCTATAAATGGTAGAGAATCACAGCGTGCAGTAGTAGGATAAATGAAATACTAGAAGGTTGTGGTGTGTTGGAATCGGGTGTAATCAGATAACTCTCGTCGGTAGAAGGTCCCAAGGCTGGTCACGTATGCGATGCCAAAGTCTGGATCATAGTTTCCCAAACTTTTTCGCCCCGTAGACCACTTGCCGATTTTTTTGTTTTCCGTAGACCCCCTGCCTGCTTAATATTGAATTTTCCTAAACGTATTAACTTCAAATGTATTTATGACAACTGACACGGTGGTGTTCACCTTGATAAGGTTTTTTTGTAGAGTGGACAATTGTAAAAAGATAAAAACATGTACAATTTTTATTCATACCTTTATTGAAAAGACACAAAATTCAAGTAAACATTTGGCTTTGAAACGAAACAAATCCAAATCTAGTAAAATTCTTACATAAAATTAATACACAAATAATACAGTTAATGAGAGGGATGAACCTGATGTTCTGATAGCAATGGTTCAATATTTGGCTTCAAATTAGTAAGATATAGTCTTAAATCTCCACGTTCAGTGATTTGCAGTCGATTTCTTTTTTTTCGTAAGAAGATTGTCAACCGCCCTAAAACCTCTTTTCACGAGGTATGAAGATGGAAAAGCTAACAAAAACTTTTTTACAATAGTCCATAATGCAGGATAAGCAACAGGAATATCTTTCTGAAACCAGAACTGCTGATACTTCTTTCTGAACTGCACCTTAAGTTCTTCGTTTGTACTTATCCCAATCAGTTCTTCTTGTAATATATACAAATATGTACACACAATCTGTGTTAGGTGTAATAAGACATTTACGGAACGCCTTAACCCTACAATGCGCGATTTTTTTTATTTCAAAAATAAAAATATATTTGTGCATTAAGTATGTACTGGAACATGAAAAATACAATAAAACTTTTTTTTTGTTTTTATATATTTATATTTAAAAAAAAAAAGTGTAAGGTTCATATCACTGAGCATTTGTAAGTTGATTATATGATATAATAATATAAATGAAATTATATATTTAACTTCACTTATTTTACACATATGTACTAAAGAATAAAAGAAAAACAATAAGATTACTTTGATCACCAATAATAAAGTAATTTGATTTCAAACTGGAACAAACTTCAACTGCCAAATTGCCCGGTAAAACAGTTTTCTTTTAAACCTATGTGGTTTTAAAGCATGGAGATTATTGTATCACATTTGTAACAGCGCGTGAGTCGATGTTTATACCACTCAACACAAAAATATTTAGAAAAACTTTGGTTAATTCATATGTGCATCATTGCGCACTGTAGGGTGAATATTGATGATGATCTGCCTAAATGAGATCCGCTCACGTGGTCCCCCATTTACATCTCGTGCACCCCCATTTTCTTTTCTCGCTGACATAGACCCCCCGCAAGTCTATATCGACCCTTGGGGGTCCATATAGACCACTTTGGGAATCTTTGGTCTGGATGTTACTGATTATATCGTATTGAGAAACCGGTCATGAATCTCGATAACTCGTGATTCGCACGACAGATAGAAAGATCGACAAATATATGTATATTATAGTATTGTATGTTAAGAAGATATTCCACAACGGGGTGAAGCGTAGACGTGGAAAGAACAAAGGAACCGAATAAATGCTGTAGAAGAATACATTCAATGATAATGTATGCAATATACAGAATAAAGTTATTAGGGATAAATCTAAACGAAAGACTGGTGTGTTGCGTAAGATAAAAAAAAGCACTCTGAGATGGTTTGGGCATGTAGAACAGATGAATGACTAACAAAACAAATATTTAGTGTAAATATGAGTGCAAGGCGAGGTAGAGGAAGACTAAGGAAAGTATGGTTGGATTAAGTGAAAGATATTTCGAAAGAAGGAAACGTAAAAGTGCAGAGAAATCGTACTATGAGGTGCATGTATGTAGAACAGGCGAAGGGTGTGTGTCGAGATAGGAAAGTCTAGAGCTCTGTAAACTCTGCCGATCCCAACAGGGAAATAGCGTAGTGGTATGTACGAGTATGTATTAATCCGTGCCATGAACGGTTGAGTTTTTTATAACGTTTGTGAACTGTTATAAAACAGTGGGAAAACTTAAGAAACAAACGAAGTGTACGTACCAGGGAGGTCAATAAATTCGCGGAATGAAGGGAAAAAATATTTTTCCTTTTCAATATATTCACCATTAACTCAAATACGTTTTTCAGATCTTTCAATAAGCTTATTTATACCCAACAAAAAAAAATGTTTTGCTTTGCGCTCAAAATAAGCCGAAATTTTTAACTTCTGGTCCGTAAATTTCTTCCTTCGAAGTTATTTTTTCATATTTGAAAGGAAATAATAGTCAGACGGAGCCAGGTCTGGGCTGTAGCGAGGGTGATTTAATGTTTGGAAGCCACAGTTGTGAAGAGCAGACAATGCAGAATTGTTTTTGTGCACGGGTGCATTGTCATGCAAAAGCAGAATTCCTTTTTCCTCTCCTTTTCTCCTTCACAGCTTCTTTTAACAGCTCTTGTGTATTCTCAAAACGAAACGAAAATGTCTCCTAAAATAGGACATATTACCCGTCCTAGGACGGCGTGGTATTTTAAAATTAAATAGATAATACAATATTACAACAAATATTCGCGACGTTAACTAATTTTGTGATTTTGAAAGATTTACTTACTACTTCTATAAACATATTTTACAGCAATTTGTCAAATGAAAGACCGCGTTAAACACAACAATATCACCCCGGCACATCAACTAATAGCTGAATGTCAAAAGTATATAATCTCCATTCGAGACTACAATATTATTTACTTGACACTATGATACATCAGGTCATGTATAAAAATAAATTATTTCAATTATAGAGGTTGTCTCTAAAAATGTATACACACTTTTACACTTTGCTGTTTACTTGAACTTGCTGCAGGGATTTGTCATAACACGCATTCGTTGGGAGTATTGGGATGAGGACATTTATTTCCAGCAAAATGGTGCACCTCCCAACTACCATCGTCGTGTGGGCCCTATCTTGATGATAATTCGCCGAACAGCAGAATTGGATGCAGAGATAGCATTAACCCTGAGAGTGCTACGAGAAAAAAATATAATTGTCTATCTAGTGCCGAGATATATTTATGATTCGGACGTTCGTGATAAATATTTATTTTAAACAACAAAACAACAAAAAAAATATATTTTTACAACATGAATATATTTTAGAATTTGTACCCTTGTATTCTAAATGAATATAATTCATTTAGAAAACAAGGGTAGAACAAATTTCTTCCACTGCTATAGCAGTGCGCCGATCTCTCAGGGTTAAATACTCCACGCTCCCTAGACCTTCAACCAATATACTTTTTTTTATGAGGACTAGTCAAAAATAAGTGTACAGCACAAAACCGGCAACAGTTATTGAATTAATATGGATCCAATAATAACAAACAAAGGCAAAAAAGCAAACTCTCCTCAAAAGCGCCCAAACGGCAAATTATATATTTTTTTAAATATTGTTCATCACATCCACAATTAAGATTAAGTCTATCGCAAGCAGCGGCGGCTGGTCTGGAGGTGTGTTGGTGCGCTGAACCGGAGAAGTAATTCGCAATAATTAAATTATATGTTCGCAAACATGACTTCCAAAAATGTTAAATATTTGTTTAGATTAAATATGTATCATGTAAGGCTAAGGCCACACCGAAGTGCTTCGCTCAGTGCTAGGTGCTACGTGTGCAGCGTGGCCATTGCGATAGTATGGTGTGCGTTGGTTCACTAGGATGTCACCTAGCTCGCAGCGTAGCTCTAAGCACCAAGCGAGGCTCCTACCTGTGTGGCCGTAGCCTAAGAATATTGACAAATAGTACGAGTATTTTTATTTAAGTGGAAATTCAAAAAAAATTAAAGTAAAATAAAAAAAAATATTTCTTTCAAATTGACCGGCCAAGTTTGCCAATACCACCAGAGCGATCTCCAATACGCACCGGACGGAAACGCAAATTTATATAGGGCAGACAGACACATACAGTAAAGTAAACCTTGAGACAGCGATATTTCATATTCGCCCAGCATCTCGAGGTGCGTTGGTGCTCAGCGCACCAGCGCATCTCGGGACCAGCAGCCGCTGATCGCAAGCAAAAAGTACCTCGAATCCAAAATTAAGATTAAGTCTATCGGAAGTAACATCAGTAACTCGTATCCATAATTGAGATTAAGTCAATTGCAAGTAATATAAGTACTTCGTATCCACAATAGTACCTCGAATTCACAATTACGATTAAGTATATCGGAAGTAACATCAGTAACTCGTATCCACAATTGAGATTAAGTCAATTGCAAGTAATATAAGTACTTCGTAGCCACAATAGTACCTCGAATCCACAATTACGATTAAGTATATCGGAAGTAACATCAGTAACTCGTATCCACAATTGAGATTAAGTCAATTGCAAGTAATATAAGTACCTCGTATCCACAATAGTACCTCGAATCCACAATTACGATTGAGTCTATGGGAATCAGTACCTCGTATCCACAATTGAGATTAAGTCAATTGCAAGTAATATAAGTACCTCGTGTCCACAATAGTATCTCGAATCCACAATTACGATTAAGTCTATGGGAAGTAACATCAGTACCTCATATCCACAATTAAGATTAAGTCTAACGCAAATAACATAAGTACCTGGAATCCACAATAAACATTAAGTATATCTCAAGTAACATACGTACCTGGTATCCACTATAAAGATTAAGTATATCGCAAGTAACAAGTACCTCGTATCAACAATTAAAATAAAGTTTATCGCAAGTAACATAAGTCTATTGATTGTTCCACTCCATGTTCGGACCATCAATTGTTAATGATGCCACGTGTTTCCAGTAGGAGGCAACAGAGATACCAGCGCCATATCATTCGCACCAATCAGGTCTTGCCCCTCGCATGTAGCCCCGATGTTCAGAGATGTTTTTTTTCCATTCGTATGGTATCGATCATTCAGCCAGAAGAGTAATTTTGCAATAGTGTGAGTAACAGTGCGTTTACAAAAATTTGTCACTTAATCTTTTTAATGAAGTGAAAAAGCAAAAATATATATAAGTAAATAATATTTTATATTCAAACATTGAAATAAACACACACGTTTTGTAAATTAAAAATGCCGTCAGCTTATATTATAATAATCATAAAAATAAAATAAAAGTTTATTTCACATATTAATTGTTTAGGCACGGCAGATTCTAGGAAACATTAAATAACAATAATGAAGTTTTTCAAGATTAAAAATAAATATAACATATCAATCAACAACTCCCGGGACTTACCAACAGATGGCGCCTCTAATAACAAATCCATAACATTCACAGTTAGTAGCAACCTTTAAAAGTTACATGTCAAACTTTCATGACGTTACGACATTGTGTCATTGAGTTACAGTGGTTTTAGTGACGCTACTTTTGCTATTTTCAAAAGAATGGAAAAAAACAAATTTCGTGTGTTGATAGATAAAACATTGATTTTTAATGGGAAAAAATACCGTTCAAACTCAGCGATTACCAACTTGTCCACGGAGGTCGAACACGTTAACATGAGCTCTGTATAGTCCCACAATAACATTCAATGTTCGTTTCGAAACCTTATCTCTGCATGTTCACCTTGCCCTACATTTTATCACCCCTACTTAGTATATGTTATATTCCATTTTATAGCAAGAAAATACAAAACTTAAAATCTTAAAACATATAAATTACGCTAAGAGCATTATCATGTATCGCATTTGTAACCTACATTATACGAAATGTTGTCAGATCTTATAAAATTAAGGGTGTGTGTTGCCGTAGCTATTGACAATCTCAGTGGCTTAGATGGCAAGTTGTCTTCCACCCGAGGGTTTCGGGTTTGATTCCCGATGGTACCCAAAATAATAATAATAAAAGGGTTCCTTCGAATGCTTCATGATCTATATCCATTTTTCCTCGTGGATTCACAGGCCAAGAATGCGACATATATTTTTCAGGTAGTCCTTTTCAGTAGTCTGTAAGAGGTATGTTAGATATTTGCCAATACGATTCAAAGATGGGCCGTTCTTATGGTTTCCCCCAGAACTTGGAATCATTGGGTTGATCCCCTAACGCCCTTAAAAATATACTATCGCCACAGATCGCCTCGGAACGGTTTCGAAGGACGTGAAGTGCCAGGCTGTGAACTGACCTAGATAGAGGTGTTTTATGGCATCGCTGTGTTCATGATAAAATGCATAATGCGATAATATAAAAAAACGAATGCGAAAGTATTGCAAATTGTAGATGCGAGTGACAGTCTACCTCACTAGTTCTAAATTCATAGACTACGTAGTCTCCCGGATACGCTCTTCAACATGCCCGAATTCCCAATGATTATTTTTACGTTTTCAATGATTTATTGAATCGAGAATAATTCAGTTTAAGCATTTAACACCCCGAAGAGATGTTCTCGGGGCCCCTAAGGGATGTTATGAGTTATGTTAACGTACAAGAGCTTGTACAAATAAACTAATCACCGCAAACGCGACTTCCATCCACAGGAAAGCTGAATATCATACTTGATCATGAAGGATAGTCTATCGTTCTAGGTTAAAAGATCTAATCAAAATATTAATCGATACGGATTAAGGTCATTAGAACTTTTTAGGTCACTAGGTCTAGACTAGACTCGTAGACAAATTAAAAAAAAATATCGGGGGCCGTTCTGACATTTGCTCTATCTACTTAACACAGTTGAAATAAGGCAAGCCAGCGGTCTCGAAACTTTTCGAAAGCCGGGACACATACGAATATTGAAAGTAATGACAGGTGGGCTGAATTGAAAAACGAACATTTATTTCTTTATATACAAGGATACCACCTCCCAGTAATAGAAAAAATAAAATGTCTCTACGGTACTACTACCGTGACTGGAGGAGCGTATTCAAAGGGCTCAGGGCGACAATGACAACATAACAAAATAACTTTTCAATTTTATTTGAATGTAGAGGCGATACCGTATTTTGGGGGGCACTGAGATACTCTATATTCTACGAGGGTTTTTTTTGGGTTTCTACTTAAGTTTTGAGTCAGACAAGTAAAAACAAATATTTATCATCGAAAATGGCTTTATTGTTTTTCAAAATACTCTCCATGAATATCAATACACTTTTGCATGCGTTTGAAACAATTTTCGAAGCACTTTTTCTACTCCGAATGAGGTAACTTCAAAACATGCGTTTTGAACGCATCAACCGCTTCTTCAGGCGTCGAAAAACGTTGACCTCGCAATTTATTTTTGATGTTCGGAAATAAAAATAAGTTATTGGGTGCCAAATCAGGACTGTACGGCGGATGACCTATCAATTCGATGTTTTGAGTGTTTAAAAAGTCAATTGTTTGAGCCGATATGTGATAACCCGCATTGTCGTGGTGTAGAATGATCCATATTCGGCATTCGGCGGTTGTTTTCCTCATTTCTCCAAACACTTCTGACAAACAAATGGTGGTGTACCATTCAGAATTGACCGTACGACGTTCCACTAAAGGCACGGTTGCGACATGACTATTTATACCGAAGAAACAAGCCACCATTTGCATCGAAGTGCTTCGTGCGCGAACAACTTTTGTTCGATTTGGCTCCTCTTGAAAGACCCATACAGTCGACTGCTGTTTAGTTTCTGGCTCATATGCATATATCCATAATTCGTCGCACGTCACGATTTTATAGACGTCTTTTAAAGCACCGCAATCGAATTTTTTCAACATTTCTTTGGACCAATCGACACGAGCCTCATTTTGATCAATTGTCAAATTATGCGGTATCCAACGCGAACAAATCTTTTTGACGGCCAAATGTTCATGCAATATTGAATGTATGCGAGTGGAACTAATGCCCAAACATGCCATAATCTCACGATAAGTCACATGACGATCTTGCAATATCAGTTCACGCACAGCATCGATGTTTTCTGGCACAACAACCGATTTTGGAAGACCTTCACGAAATTCGTCCTGGAGCGAACTACGACCACGATTGAATTCGGAAAACCAGCGAAACACAGTGGCCCGGGACGGTGCTTCATCACCAAAAGTCGAAGCGAGTTGATCGGCACACTGGTGTTGAGTTAGTCCACGTCGAAAATCATAAAAAAATCATCGCACGAAAATGTTCACGATTTAATTCCATTTTTGGCCGAGATTAATTTTTCAAGTTGCTGTAAACAAGACAAATAGCACTCGTATGACAAAACTTTCTGAGCACGTATACCATTAAAAACGTAAAACTTTACGATGCTGATGTCAGATTTGACGTTTCTACACTGGTGTTGCCATATCTTAAAACTTAAGTAGCAGCCCTCGTTTCATTTGTATTAACCGTTCAGCCAGAAGTCATTTTGCAATAGTGTGAGTAACAGTGCGTTTACAAAAACTTGTCGCTTTATTATTTTAATGGTGTGAAAAAGCAAAAAATATAATATTTTATATTCAAACAATAAAATGAAAACACACGTTTTGTAAATAAAAAATGCCGTCAGCTTAAATTGTAATAATCATAAAAATAAAATAAAAGTAAGTTTATTTCACATATTAATTGTTTAGGCATGGCAGATTCTAGGAAACATTAAATAACAATAATGAAGTTTGTCAAGATTAAAAATAAATATAAGTACAAGTATTATAAAGTAAAAATGTTCGTCAGCTCTAATTAGATAGCACATAAAAATAAAATGAATGTAAGATTATTTAACATATTAATGTATCATAATTACAATGCCAAATATAATAAAGTTTTAAAATAATAGTGGATGGAGTGATACTACATTTTAGCACCCTTTAAGTTAAAACATAGTGCATTATAAGCTTTCGAAAAATTTTGAATTATACATTACATTAGACAAAAATCGCACTCCAAATTTCGACATGGTAGAGTTTTTCTAATCACCGAGTATTTTAACAACAATACAAACGTTTGGAGTATCTTGATGTACGGCTGCGAGACATGGTGCCTATCCGAAAGAGATAGACGAAGACTAGAGGCTTTTGAGATGTGGTCCTATAGAAGACTATTAGGAATTTCCTGGAGAGACCGCATCACAAATGAAGAGGTTCTCCAACGAATCGAAGGAGGAAGGCACCTGCTCAGGATCCTGTCCGAAAGGCGTGCAAGATGGATCGGGCATATAATACAAGAGGGCCTCTTGCATGCCATAATGGAGGGCATGACCGAGGGGACAAGCTCTAGGGGACGCCCACGCCGAGAGTACCTGGAGGACCTGTTGGTGGACGTGCGCTGCTCAACATACACAGACTTAAAAAGAGCCGCACAGGACAGGGGGGAATGGAGGAGAAGAGTTCAAATTGCTGCAAACCAGTCTTAGGACTGCAACCACGGAATGGAACAAACGTGCACTCGGCGCGAACAAAGCGTGTGGCATTCTAAAACCAATACCACTACAATACCCGGCGGTAAGTAATACACATCGGGCTTAAGAAAGAGACTCGCTTTATAGAGCGTCGTCTCTATCGTACGATGCGCTAACAGTCCGTGCGACAGAGACGACGCTCTACAAAGCGACAGTCTCTTTTTTAAGCCCGGTGTGTATTACTTACCGTCGGGTACTGTACATAAGTTGTGTAATACAGTGTTACTCACACTACTGCAAAATGACTCTTCTGGCTGAACGATATATACTAAAGAGTGACTTTTTCTAATTATGATAGCTGTAGATGGTTCACAACAGTTTGTTAGTGCCAACATTGATGTATAGGAGTGAAACGTGGACGTGAAAATGTCTTGAATGAGGACAGCTTATATAGTTCAACACTCGAGAAAGACGCTTGATAGAACGTGGAAATTTTTTGAATTTTATAAAGGTTTAAAAATAATTTAAATCATATGTTGTTGTAAACCGTCTTATCATTTGCACAATAGTCTATTTTTTTAAATTAGAATAGCTGTAAGTAGTTCAAACCAGCGTACAAGTAGCCACATTGATGTATGGGAGTAAAAAGTGGGCGTGCACAAATGTAATGAAAGGAGCCGACTAAATGTTATGGAAATCCGTGAACTGAGAAGTAAATATGGTGTGTCGATGTGTGACAATGACTGAATAATATAAATTAAGGATTATAATAGACAGAGAAAGGCTGGTTTCCCACATGACCGCGAGCTTCTTAAAGATTATAATAGACGGAGAAAGGCTGGATTCCCACGTGACCGCGAGCTTATTAAGGAGTATAATAGATAGAGAAAGGCTGGATTCCCACATGACCGCGAGCTTCTTAAGGATTATAATAGATAGAGAAAGGCTGGATTCCCACATGACCGCGAGCCTCTTAAGGATTATAATAGATAGAGAAAGGCTGGATTCCTACACGACCGCGAGCTTCTTAAAATTCAGAATACAGCACACCACACAACCAGCTTCGTAACTCGGATATACTATTATATCAGCAACGTCACAATTTACATATTTACTCAACCGTCTCTCAAGGGGCCAATGTTAGACCGAGTATCCTTATTCATGGCTCCTCAACGGTTGAGCAAAATTATGTAGCCGACCATATTCGTAATCTGCTAGTTCATAGTTTCTCAATTGTATTGTGTTACACTTTCGTTGTATACGGCACAACCTGGCAGGCTTATTGCCATGTGGCAATATCTTTCGTTGTATACGGTACAACCTGGCAGGCTTATTGCCATGTGGCAATATCTTTCGTTGTATACGGTACAACCTGGCAGGCTCATTGCCATGTGGCAATATCTTTCGGTGTATACGGTACAACCTGGCAGGCTCATTGCCATGTGGCAATATCTTACGTTGTATACGGTACAACATGGCAGGCTTATCGCCATGTGGCAATATCTTACGTTGTATACGGTACAACCTGGCAGGCTTATTGCCATGTGGCAATATCTTTCGTTGTATACGGTACAACCTGGCAGGCTTATTGCCATGTGTCAATATCTTTAAACTATACTTGGGAAAATCTAGTATGGTTCCTGTGACGTTTGAAACGTCATGTCTCAAAGGGATGGGGTAAAATGTTTTTTTTACACATCGAATAGTTTTTTTATAAATCGAAAAATTGTTTTTCTCTAAACTGACGTTTTAATTCCTAATAATCATTATACTGATTTTCTAATATGTTGTATGATTTGTACCATATATATCTTTAAATAGGCCAAGATCCACTATAAATTAATACTAATTACGGACATTTAATTTTAGGTATAAAAAAATCGAAAATCCAATTATCGAATACCCCATCCCTAGCCAATGCAGACTAACGTAGTGACTTTTTACAAACGTCACCAAATGTTATTTGATTTTAACAAACTGCCATATTTTTGCTAATTTGTAACAAGATGTAATAATTTGTCATTATTGTTAGTTTTATGTAATGTATTTACCTAACTATAACTCTTACTCTAGTCAACTAGAAACTGCTGAAATGCGCATGCTAAGATGGTCAGCTGGTGTGTCCCTAAGAGACAAAATAAAAAGCTCACGCATTCCTGGAAGCCTAGATGTTACAGACATCAACAGCAAGATGGAGGAGAGGCGATTGAGATGGTGTGGGCACGTTCGACGCAGAGCACCCGATCACATTGTGAACCAGACAATCTCCATGGATCTTCCTCGAATAACAACCAGAAGAAGACCAAAGAATTCATGGGTGGTGCAAAAAGATAACCTGATACAGAGGCACGGCCTGGGAGGCGTAGTCCGGGACAGAAGAGCATACAACCTGAGGACGAGGAGAGCTGACCCCAGCAGTCTTCGCAGACAAGTTGGGATGGAGCCAGGGAGAAGAAGATGTAATGTATTTACCTAAATAACTTGCTATTTATTAGAATTGAAGCTTATATTAAAGTTGATAAAATAATTAAAATTACCGAACGTCGTTACAAGGTTGTATTGGGGCAAATTTGTGAACTATCACAGGAACCGTGCTACAATTTCTTAAGTATAACCAAAAACATTTATTGGCCTATTGTTTATTGCCTTCCCAGTTCACCGCTCTTTTTTTTATGACGTTCTTTACTGTCCATGCAGTGAGACTGGAAGCAGTTACAGACCAATGTTAAAAACGCTCCATCCTTGGCATACTTTAAGGAGCGACTGAAAAAACTCTTAATTTCTAGTCAGTAAAATAACGTGTACAATTTCTGATGTTTCCTTCCTCCCCATCACCCCTTCCTTTTCCTTTGATTGATGATATCTCACTTTATATGAAAAGGATTGTTCGGGTGATTGTCCGTCTTTGTGAGGTTTATGGGCGTATGCTCACGTATTCGTATTTGTTAATGAATTTCATGGGGACGGATTGTTATTTTTTTTTTGCGACTATGTAACTTGGTAACTTAATAATAACTTCATTTACTTTTGTCTGGTTGGTCGAAAGAGATTGCCGCCTGGCAAAAGGTCCGTCAGATTGTATTTGTAATTAAGTGTTAAATAAATAAAAAATATGTTACGGGGGCCTTATGTGTAAACATGATTGGAAACCTTTTATAAAAAAATTGAGTTCCAACGGGAATCGAACCGCAACCTCCGGATTGGGAAACAAGCGTATTACCCACTAGGTCGTCTTAATCTATGGGTCGCAACCCGAAATTGGATCGTTTAACATTATAATTGGTCGCAAAATACTTTCAACAATAACATACGATAGTTAAGGAATTTCACTATTTAGCTAGTACAGCGAAAATCATTTAACACGAAATCACGGGGACAAAAATATTTTTTCGTGTTAAAAGAAATATACAAAGAAAGACTCACCAATATTTTTAGTGTAGTGATACTTAATTTTCTTTTGAACGATAAAGTTTTATCGGATAAGCAGCGATATAATAACCCCGTTTCATCGGCGTTAAAGATATCTCTCGCGCTATATTCTTCAAGCACTGTTGTGGGCGACGTAGACTGCAGCCAATCCGATGCCACACTCGGTGAAACTTAATTTGCTTCACCGCAGACATTTCTTAAAAACGATGCCGTTTCTTTTTTCGAAACGTTCGAACCAACCTGGATTTACAGTAAATTCAATCCCCATTTGAATTGCAAACACATCAGCTTTTTTCATTAACAGAGGTCCTGATATTGGAGAATTCCGAGACCTAGCTTGTTTCAACCAGATAAACAACGCAGTCTCCAGATCTTCGTGTTTAGCCGTTTTCGTCCGTTTCCTATCTGGTTCGAACATACCGCGCTCAAACGTTTCAGTAAGTTGGTGTCTGTTCTTTATGATTGTTGACAAAATCGAATTAGAGATTTCGAACTTTTTACAAACGTCTGTTTTCGAAGAATGCTTTCAGCAACTCCAATTTCAATTTAAGCAAAATAGCGCATTGTTTATGTACTGATTTTCCTGCTATTGCACTGTTAAGGGATTATAAGTTTTTAATATTTATAAGTTTTTCACTAAACACAAAATTCATAACTTAAGACGTGTCAATCAATCCAAGAATAAACCGAAACTGAAAAATGAAATGTTTTGCCTGGCGACAAACTGAAAGGTTTTGTCTGACGACGGATAATCACATTTGTTAACAATGGTAGGTAACTAACTACAAGTGTGTGGCATGTGGTGGCACCCTTGTAATACTATATATTGTTTATTATCGGCCTAGTCAATAGAAAATGAGTCATAAACAGTAAGGCCTCGGCCACACAGGAAGGAGCCTCGCTTGATGCTTAGGGCTATGTTGCGAGTTAGGCGACATATCCTAGCGAACCAACGTATCGCATACTATCGCAGTGGCCACACTGCACGCTTCGCGCCACGTTGCATGACGATTAGTCATTGAGTGAATCTCCTAGCGAACAGACGTGTTGGTTAATTTACAAGATGGCGGAAGTCTTAATGACAGTGTATAAAAGAGAGCCTTTGTGGCACCCATCGAGCAAATTATACAAAAATCTACCTGTAATAAAATCACTTTGGAATGAAGTTGCACAGGAAGTAAATAAAGATGGTAAGTTGGAATGAAATTGGTTTGTTTTGAGAGTAACATCGTGTTGACTCAACCGCTCCCAACTGTCAAATGAATTTGTGCGTAGCACTTTGGTGTGGCCAGGCATGAAGTCACCTAGTATATGAGTCACGTAAAATCTAGCTTAGCATCTAACGAAGAATTTTGGTGTGGCCTCGGCCTAAACAATTTGGCGTCTACGCGGCGGAAGGTATATTTTTTTATGTTTTTCATAGATGAGAAATATTTTCGTGTTAAGCGTTTTTTGTTCCGTGTTAAAATAAAATAAATGTATGAAATTACGTAGCACTTTGTCGGGACCAGAATATTACTTCATGTTAATCGATTTTTCATGTTAAGCGTTTTCATGTTCACCGATTTTCGCTGTATTTTCTCAGATAATGTAAGAGTTACGAGAGGTACCCAACGGATGATAATCCATAACAGTATTCCAGCACGAACTTTGAAGTATAGAAGTGAAAGTGGACGTGGAAAAAGACTGAAAGAATGAAAAGGCTGAATAAATCCTGTAGAAACTCGTGCACCGAGAAGAATACATGAGGTGACAATGTATGACGAAATACGAAATGAATTGATTATGGATGAATGTGAACTTATGGCAGGTGTACTAAGTAAGACCAAGAAGAGCACCGAAATGGTTTGGGCATTAATACAACTAATTAATGAAGAAAGACCAAAAAAACAAAGATACATTGCAAATGTGGGTAAAAGGCGTGATAGAGGAAGACCGAGGAACTCCTGAAAGCCCAAGTATTCAAACTCCTGTCGCAATAACAACCACGCTCTTATTTGAATTCGGCACCTCCTTGTATGTCACGGAAGCCAAATAGGCATATTGCCTTTGGGCAAAAAATGTTCAACTCTAGGGATAGTGAACATTTGATTAGTTGGCAAAAGCGTGTAATGTGTCTCTGCTGAGTTTATATTTTGAAAAGCTCCGCGGCGGGATACCGGGCAAGAAGTCAATTATTTATACGATCATTTTTTTAATTGCTTTCAAGCAATATATTCGCCAGATTATTTTACATGGAAATAGTATAATAAAGTAATCAAGTTAATTCAGAAGCAAGTTCTGAAAGGGAGAAGAGTGATAAGTTTAAAAATATGAAGAATGGTTTAATATGGTAAAGGAATGTGATAGAAGCAAAAGACTTGCATCGAGATAGGATGAAATGTGCATAGTGTGTAAATGCTGTATTATCGTAGAATATTCTTCTTCTTCAGCCGTTCTGGATCCATCCCTGGATATAGGCCTCCCCTTCGATCTTCCACAACTCTCTATCTCGGGCACACTGTATCCACTTCATCCCTGCGGCCCGTCTTATATCGTCCGACCATCTAGCCTGTGGTCTCCCCACACCTCTCCTGCCCGTTTTAGGCTGCCATCCAGGACCTTTTTCGTCCATCGAGAGTCAGAGCATCTGGCAATATGTCCTGCCCAGCTACATTTTAAGGCAGCTGCTCTCTCAACCACGTCCGTGACTTTGGTTCTCTCTCTTATCCATTTGTTGGTCTTTCTATCTCGCACTGAAACTCCCAGCATCCTCCTCTCCATGGCTCTCTGTGTCACCAATAATTTTTTGCGTTATTCGCTTTGTTAGGACAGAGGTTTCGATTCCATATGTGAGGATCGGTAACATACATGAATCAAAGACTCTTTTTCAAATGATTGGGGTATTTTGGAGATTTCAGGATATAAGAGAGTTTACCAAACGCCGCCCAGGCAAGACCACGTCTACGCTCTATCTCGACCTCTTGATTCTCCTTTCCCAGCTTTACAGTGTGTTCCAGGTACACATAACTTGTAACACTCTCTATATTTCTTCCACCTACCAAGACGGATATATTAACATGGAAATAGCAAAATAAAGTAATCAAGTCAACTTCTATTCAGAAGCAAGTTCTGAAAGGGAGAAGAGTGATAAGTTTAAAAATATGAAGAATGGTTTAATATGGTAAAGGAATGTGATAAAAGCAAAAGATTTGCATCGAGATAGGATGAAATGAATGTGTACAGTATGTAAATAATGCATTCATCGTAGAATAACGTGATATAATCGCTGAGGTTTCAAGACATCTCTCGCTTTCGTTATAAAAATTCCAATTTCACTGCCATACATCAGAGTCGGTACATGAATTGGCACGCGGCCAAAGCTGTTGATCTCCGAAATGTCCAGAGCATTGAATGGTCGGATCGGCAGTCGACAATGTTACGTGTAAGTGAAACGTCGAGCAACTTGACAGAATTCGAGCAGCGATATTATATTAGCAAAAAAAAAAAATTATGTATTTTTCTAATGAAATTATCCCAAAAGAGACGTTTCAAAATATTTAATAGCAATTCACTTGATAATTTCACTAATTATATTTATCCTCGCAACACGTGTTTCTACCTCCTACCTCGAGGTTCTCTTCAGGCGGTATCATCCCGGTTTGTTACGAGAGCAAATTTTAGGTCAAATTGGTGTTGTATTTCATTGGAAGTGTGCGTATGTGGTGTATTGGCTCAAAGGTAAAATTTGAAGAGGTGTGGATCTTGATGCATTCTTTAGTTATTGTATACTATATATTATTTATATGCTTTTATGTGCTGACTGTGATAATTTCTATACAGGAAAGACAGGAAGATCTTTTGAAAAGAGATTTCGTGAACACAAATCCGCCTTAACAAATCCTCTAATTTATTCTGAAATGGCTAATCATTGTCACCGTGAAAACCATACATTTTTCTATCGATCATGCCAAATTCTTAAATATCAGCAGTAACGGAAATAAATTGGACAGATTAGACGCCCTATAAATTTCTAAGTCAGTGAATCGAGGTGAACATCTGGCAAACACCTATATCCCAAGAATCTTTCCGCTGCTCGCCGAGGTTGTCCCGTCCCTCCCTCAACCCCCAGTCCCCAACCCGAATGTTAACCGTTAGAAGCGTGTATCTCAGTACCAGTTCAAACATGATTCAGTATTGTTTGTGCTCCCCTTGTGACAAGGTGAAAGCCTTGAATCCAATAGGGTTATACCGTTACAAAAAGTGGAATAAACAGTGTTTGATAAAACAAATTACAAAGCTATTTAATACTTTTTGTTTTTGATTATGGCTTTATATACGTATATCTAATATGTCCAGATTTATTGTTTTATATAACTTTTGTGCCGTACGTAAAATTTTACTTTACTTTCTTTGAAATTATAATTTGTCTTTATTATATGGTTTGCAAATACCAAGAAATCGTCATTAGATAGACAACGCTTATGTTCTTGTATTCTAGTGCCTAAATTCATCTGTGTCATTCCAATATATTATGTATACTTCCACAAGCACATTCTATTTCATATACTATAATATATAATGCCACAAAGTTAAATCCGAAGCGTTCGACAGATCGTTTTAAAATCTTACGATTTCAAAGTTGGAAATTTATTACAGAACGATTTGACACTTAAATGTGAAAAAAAATTACAAAATAGTTTAAATTAAAGTAAGAGATCTTTTTCGCTTTACAAGAGCATTGTAAAATATTGCATTTGTAAAGCGATACTTTGATTAAAGTCGTGTAGATTTTTTTCACTTTTTAAGTGACAAACCATTCTGTAATAAAATGAAGTTCTACAATATAAATTAAATAAATTGGAAATTTATCAAAACTAGTTGCAACCCGTGAAATATTCACAGAAGTAAAACAAATTGTATATTTATGAAAATATATATTCATAAATGTAAAATTTGTTCATATATATTTTATTTATACATCGTCCCCTTTTACACCGGTTCAAAAATTGTTAGCTAGGTATTTAAAATTCATTCAGTATCACGGACCCACCGAGATTCAAATTTCGAATTACTTTCGGAGAGAATCCAAGTATTCCTCTCTCGCTCTCTTGTATTCAAAATTCAATTCTCGTATTCTTTCTTTGACGACAACCATCGTACGGGTTTTGGCCTATTTATACTATGATACGAAGTATATAAAAACAATTTGATAATAAATATAAAAAAATACTTTTATTTATTTTTAAACTGATTTATATGATGATGAATTATATAATTTTGAAAAAAAAACTATGAGAAGAGGAGTTAAAAAATATAGCGTAAAATTATAGTTAAAATATACTAAAATAACTTACAGTTCAATGTCATTCAACTGACTTACAATATAAAGTCGTTTAATACAAAGCATAGTTATCTTCCAGGCGCTATACAAGAATGAGGCCGCTATAATCAGATGTGACGAAGACACAAAGAAAGCCAATATAAGACAAGGGGTAAGGCAGGGATGCTCTCTGTCACCTGTTCTTTTTAACGCCTATATACAGAGCGCGATTGACGACTTGAGAGAGAGAATGAGTCACAGAGAAGGTGTAAAGATACACGGGCAAAAGGTGGACATGATAAGGTTCGCTGACGATATTGCTATGGTTGCTGAAAGTGAAGAGGAACTACAAGAGGCCTTAACAACTATGGAAAGCATTCTTCAAAATAACTACAGTATGAAGATAAATAAAGACAAAACAAAGCTGCTGACTGTAGGCCGAGCGCAGCACCAGATGAGAATAGTGATGTCGGGTAAACCACTAAAGAACACCAAGGAGTTTGTCTACCTCGGGAGCAAAATAACATGGGACGGTCGGTCCAAGAGCGAGGTCGACAGCCGTATACATCAGGCTAGACTTGCATTTAATAAAAGGTCGAAAATAATAGAATCAAATAATATAGACCTTAAACTGAGAATACTCCTCATCAAGAACTATGTATGGTGTATCTTGATGTACGGCTGCGAGACATGGTGCCTATCCGAAAGAGATAGACGAAGACTAGAAGCTTTTGAGATGTGGTCCTATAGAAGACTATTAGGAATTTCCTGGAGAGACCGCATCACAAATGAAGAGGTTCTCCAACGAATCGAAGGAGGAAGGCACCTGCTCAGGATCCTGTCCGAAAGGCGTGCAAGATGGATCGGGCATATAATACGACAAGAGGGCCTCTTGCATGCCATAATGGAGGGCATGACCGAGGGGAAAAACTCTAGGGGACGCCCACGCCGAGAGTACCTGAAGGACCTGTTTGTGGACGTGCGCTGCTCAACATACACAGACTTAAAAAGAGCCGCACAGGACAGGGGGGAATGGAGGAGAAGAGTTCAAATTGCTGCAAACCAGTCTTAGGACTGCAACCACGGAAGGAAGTTATCTTTGACCGAAGGATTTCGGGTTCGGTTTTCAATACCTTAAAAAATAAAATAATAGCAGCAATCTGGTCTAATTCACACAGAAGGCTATTGTAACCTCTTCGTAGGTAGTATTACTAAAACATACGAAGACAGACTGCGAATTATCTACTTACTCCAGTGGCTCTAAACCTGAAGACTCGATTAACGGAATCGAAGGTGATATTTCTCTTCGAGCCACGTTCATCAATGTCCCCATCGCCAATGCGAATAAAATAATACTCGTATAATACAAATTTGGTGTCATGGTCATCAGTAACCACAAAACAATATTTATAATAACGAACGCACTTACGGCCGAGGAGTTGAAACCGCAGTAAAATGGCGCCTCATTTGGAGTGTTTCCGGAACTTCCGAGTAAATAGATACGGGAGGAATTCGTAAATACTGAACCAACGTTGTGATATGGTCAGTATTTATTGGTATCTTGTTGGAATAACAAGTATTTTAAAATATATTCTCAGTTCAACTGCTCGAATGTGTTTTTACTTGAGACCTGCTATACCCGACATAAGAGGAATCTCTTCACGCCGCTACCGTCTTCTCAACGATCTACGCCTTTTGGAACCGCAACTGAATTCTTCGAGCATTGTGCAGCAACCATCGTACCTACGCTACAGTTTTTTATACCCTGTCCGGTATAGCTGTCAAATGTGATTTTTAATTAATTAAACAGAATTCAATAAAACTTTATTGATTTACACCAACAACAAGGAGCTTTTGAAGGTCTCTACACGTGAGCAGAGCCGCGTTTACTAACAGGTAAACCTAGGATTTTGCCTAGGGGCGTCAAGTTAAACGGCGTTCCCAAAGATTCATAAATTGATTGTAAAAAGATTTTAAAAATAAACAGTGAATATGAGACGAAAGCAATATGTAAACCGTCGTGGTTTATCGTGTGGCGCGAAATACGTCACCAAGCAAGTTCATCATCCGAAACAGATAGAGATAACATTAATTAATTAACTTTTGGGAAGGATGGGGGGGGGCGCAAATTGCTAACTGTTTAAGGGCGCCGACTAAAAATGCGGCACTGCATGTGAAGTGAACGACTGATCAAATATAAGAGTTGTTCGACATGATTTTTATGTGGTTGTTGAGTTTATGATAGTTATAAAAAAGATTTGTGTATGGCAACGATGCAGTAAACGGTCGTGTGTATCAAACATGATTTGAAATCCCCGTAATGGTAATACGACACTCGAAGAGGGTGTCCGTTCTGGAAGGCCGATAACATCTGAGGACGGCCAAATCAAGGCTTCGGTCGAGAATGACCAGCGTTATACGACACGACAGAGTGACGAGATACTGAAAATATTGAAAATCACCGTCCCAGAAGCATTTGGTGCAATTTTATGTTTGAATTTGACATAAAAATGAGAAATTACCTTTCGGACAAATCATTATTTTTCGACTCTTATTTAAAGTTGATTTTGCATTGTGTATTTTGTTCGGTGTGATTGGGCAAACCTGTACCCAATGTAAAATAAATAAACTCGGTCAAATGAAAATTTTGTTTAATAGGACAAAAATATTGTTATTCTTCATTCCAAGCGTACATAATGTATGTTATTATGAAAGGTAATAGTTTAGCGCATTTTCGGTCATCGTTTATTAAAGAGCGCTGAAAACAATTATCGTTAAAACTCAATATAAGGTTCCGTGTATTTGTTGTTGAAAAACAATCCACCGTGTGCAACAGAGACCATTCAATACACACACGCACACACCATCATCCTATCGGGGTAGACAGAAAGACGAGAGCGCCAGACGTCTCGACACACATATTTCGCCTCTTCTTCATTCATGAAGCTTATAAGACTCATCTGACTTTTGATTTCCTTCTTTCAAAATATACATTTGATCCAACCATAATTTCCTTGGTATTCCTCTACCACGCCTTCCACGAACACTTTCACCGTATATGTATTTGTATTGTTAGTATTTCTTCATTCATTCCTTCCACGTGCCCAAATCTCTTCTTCATCTCGCTCATCGCATCAGCCTGAAGTTCACACTCATCCGTGATCTCTCAGACATTGTCACACGTGTATTCTTCTAAGTGCACGCATTTATTCGCCTCTTTTCACTCTTGTTCCACGTCCAAGTTTCACTCCCATAATATAAAGTTGGCACTAAAATAGTGTTGTGAACTGTCTGTCTTTTTAATGTCGCAATACTTTATATTCCGCTTCTAACCGCACTCACGATTTGCATAGTCATTTTCCGTTATTATTATTTTCTCGAAGGAGATCTTTCTTTCTTGTTAAACCAGTTGACTGGAAAAACCGGATTGTTCTCCTGTGAATAAATTTATTAGCGGTGCGCTGCTACCCTTGACTTGAGGAAAGCCACGTTACAGTGCTTGCAATCCGATGGTGGTCTAATTAGTATTTTTATATTTTTAGTATAAGTTAGTAATAAAATACTGCAGTGGACTATCATCTTGGCATATTTAGATAATATCCGGCTCGAGTAAATATGTTTAAGTACCCTATTGACTTTATTTCATATTGCTACACGCCGTTCAATATCCCTTGTAACTATTTTCTTTCTTTATGGATTCAAATCATGGATTAGCGCTACGCTCAGAGAAAGATTGTTTATTGGCCTTTCCAGTTCACCGCTTCTCTGGTTTTACGTCAACCTTTACCGTCCACGCAGATTCTGGAATCAGTTACAAACCAATATAAGACTCGCTCCGTCCTTGGAATGCTTTGAGAAGCGACTGAAAAAACTCTTAATTTCTAGTCAGTAAAATAACGTGTTTCATTCCTGATTTTTCTTTTCCTTTCCTCTCCACTATCCCTTCCTTTTCTCTTGATTGATGATATCTCATTGTATATGAAAAATAATGTTCGGGTCATTGTCCGTCTTTGTGGGGTTCGTGGGCATATGCTCACGTATGTGTGAAGAATTTCGTGTGGGTGGATAGTCATTTGAATGACTTATGCGACCATGTAACTTACTTCATTTACTTTTGTCTGGTTGGTTGGAAGAGATTGCCGCCTGGTAATAAGCCCGCCAGATTGTATTTGCAATAAAAGTGTTAAATAAATAAATAACTCTTACTTACATCATCAGAGAAAATACTACCTAAATATCAGAATTCTTCAACTTGTTCAAATCTTTCATTACTCGCCCACGTATCACATTTACGTTCCCGTCCAATGATTACGAATATTTCATAGCACGGTCATAAAACAATGGAAAGTCGCTAATGGAAAGGCAATGCGATGGAATTTAACAAAAATAAGAATTAGAGCAGGCGCGAGAAAGATCGGGAGATGCCGCCCGTTGCCACCTTCGCAAGCTTAATATAGACCTCCGGAGGCGAGATGACCACCGCGGCCGGTAGTCCACCTCCTTGTGCTATAATTATGCTGCCCCACATTGACCAAAAATATGAAAAGGTTGCAAAACACTTCTCAATGTTCGTCCATCAACTTACTCAAAAATCACTGGTATTATAACGTCACAAAACATTTGTCAGTTACAGCGGGTTCGAATTCAAAGTTAGAGCCGCCCACGAGGAGAATTTGCTATATAAATTGTCCGTATTATTATAATTAACACATCGATCAATAAGTCCCGGGACTAACTACAAAAACACCATTTGTTTGCCAAAATTCTTCTTTATTCATCAACATAGTCTCCAAGAGCGATACATTCATTCCAACGCTTTCCTAATTTTTATATGCCAGAAAAGTGATGGCAAAGCACGCAGTGGTGCATCCTCCATAATAATAGTACCGTCTCATTGATTTTGTGCTTATTCAAGATGTTTAATTTTCAACAATCAAGATTTGGTTTGAGTGAACTCCATTTTCCTAAGATTGACAACTACCACCCTCAACCTTAGATCGCTAACATTATTTTAGATCGCTAACATTATTTTCTTAAAAAAATCTTCGGCGACCTAACACATCGATCAATAAGTCGAGGGACTAACTACTAAAACAACATTTGTTTGCCAAAATTCTTCTTTATTCATCAACATAGTCTCCTTCAAGAGCGATACATTCATTCCAACGCTTTCCTAACTTTTATATGCCAGAAAAGTGATGGCAACATTTTTTTGGGACCGAAAGGGTTTGATCCACGTGGAGTTTATACCAAGAGGACACACAATAAACCAGAGGCCTATTGTGAAACTCTTGAACGACTTAGAAGCGCTATCCAAAACAAAAGACGTGAAATGTTGTCGGGAAAGGTGGTTTTAATTCATGACAATGCGCGGCCTCATGCATCATCACCAACACAGCGAGAACTTTAACGTCTTAAGCGGGAAATTTTTGGATATCCTCCTTACAGCCCTGACTTGGCACCAAGTGATTTTCACTTATTCCCGAAACTAAAGGAATTTTTGGGTGGAAAACAGTTCGCAAACGACGAAGACCTCAAACAAGAAGTGACATCCTGGCTCAAATCTTTGGCGGTAGAAGAGTATAACATCGGAATTGAAAAATTGGTTCCACGTTACAATAAGTGCCTTGACAGCTATGGCGACTACATTGAAAAATAGAGTAAGATACTGTGACTTTGCAAATAAAGTTTTGTGTTGATATCTTTCGTTTTTATTTAGTTACGCCAAAACGTTCTTTATATTCTGGACGACCCACGTAACTATGCAGTCTTCACTGTAGCGATCCGATGGTCTTCGCCGAACAAATTGGGCTCTCAGTCACAGCTTCTAGGCGGCACTTATCACTAAAGATCACTTATACTATTAGGTGATCCAATTTTAATAAAATATAATTAAAATTGGATCACCTAATAGTCACTAACTTTTAGATAAAACAATATTTAAAAATTTATTTAAAAAAACACACCTTTTTCCAATCTTCTACGGAGTATCGACGATGTGCTCTAGCCCAATTCAATCTGGCCAGTTTCATTTTTGGGGTCAGTTTCGGCTTTTTTGCTGGCCTCCTGCACTTCATATTGTTTTCATAAAGACGCCGCTTTAACGTTGATAGGGATATGCCAATACCCTCCTCATTCAAAATGTTTTTTAAAGTTTTTGCTGGAGCACCGCGGTTCTCGATAGCACACTGAATGATTCTCCGATCCGTTCTGGGTCTAGTTTTGCGTTTTTTGGCACAATTATCACGCCCATTTGTAGTTATTGGTAATTTATTTTTTAAAAGTAACGATGTTCTATCCACAGTTTGGCGAGAAACACACTCTTTTTTAGCAATTTGCCTATTGGATAACCTTCCTAGATTTAATAAAGCCACAATACTTGACTTTTTTTCATTGGAAATATCTTTATGCTTTCCCATTTCAAACTGTTCACAAAAAGAATTATCTGATATTTCGATTTTTTTTCAGTTTTGTGATCACTCTCAAAAAATAAAAACTTTCAAACAATGCGCAAACACATTATTTTTATCAAAATCTACAACCGCACTAGTTGAAATCGCACTATGAAATGGAGTACAATTTGTATAATACTCTAAGAACTTACGTGTCTACCTGGCGTAATATAAAGACAATTCTTAGAAAAAGGGTCTGATGTAGACAAGGGGTGGGGATAGCAACATCAATTACCAATATTGTAAAGCTTGTTAACCCAGCCACATAATACAATAACAATTCCAAGAAAATAAACATTAAAAACGAATAATAATTATGTCTTAACACTAATTATAGTAATTACTCTAGATGGCCCTTTTTCTTCTCCCTGGCTCCATCCCAACTCACTGTCTGCGAACACTGTTGGGGTCAGCTCTCCTCGTCCTCAGGTTGTATGCTCTTCTGTCCCGGACTACGTCCCCCAGGCCGTGCCTCTTGCATCAGGTTATCTTTTTGCACCACCCACGAATTATTTGGTCTTCCTCTGGTTGTTATTCGAGGAAGATCCATGGAGATTGCCTGGTTCACAATGTGATAGGGTGCTCTGCGTCCAACGTGCCCACATCATCTCAATCCATCCGCCTCTCCTCCATCTTACTGTTGATGTTTGTAACACCTAGGCTTCCACGAATGCGTGAACTTTTTATTTTGTCTCTTAGGGACACACCAGCTGACCATCTTAGCATGCGCATTTCAGCAGTTTCTAGTTGCCTGGAGTAAGAGTTATACATCGTCCAGCATTCGGAGCCATAGAGGAGTGCGGGCCTGTTACTCTAGGTGGCCCTAATTCAATCAAATGGTACTGTAGATAGAAAAGAAAATCACGAATTATAAAAAATCGTCTTCTGGCAGTTACTCGCAAATGACTATGTAGACGTGGAAATGGGTTTTTGGAGGATTGGAATCATTCGAGTTAAGCGAGTCATCAATTAGGCTACGGCGACCGTCGATAATGATTCTTACCGAAATGTGAAGAAAATCTATACGATATATTTTGAGAAACGGGCGGGTCTGTTTCGCTCTATAGTATGAAAGCATTTTCTCATAAAGCGAAATAGGACTGTTAAGTTTATATATCGTGGAAATAAATAATTACTTGACTTAAAAGCTTGCGCAAGTAAAATGGAAAATGCAGGACATTATTATTTGAAGGCGTAGTTTCCCAAGTGATATTTTTTTATAATAATTGCTGACCATCGGTAGATGTCACTAAGAAGAAAAATATCACGTCATGTATCTTTCGCTTCTCTCACGGCAATACAGCTCTTCATGCATAATCTCCTATTATAAAGATGTTTAACTCTTCCCTCCTTCAGAATTTGATTCCTTTGTTCTTGCCACATTTTTGCTTCAAAAGTTTTCACAAGCTTCTTTTATACTATTTGTATAGATTATTCTTCTTATTATTCATTCATTTTACGTGGCCGAACCATTTCAATGCTCATTTCTTCGCCTTAAGCACTACACCTTCTTTCGATTCGCATTATATCTCATAATGCCATCATTCTGTCATACATTATTTTTCCCCACATACAACGCAATGCTTTCATTTTTACCGTACTTATCTAGTGTATCGGACGTATGCGTCACCTAAAATATATGATTTATTTGTAATTACTGTGTACCTATTGAAACGAAATGTTCCTTATGCGTGGCCTTCGCAATAGCCACTATAAAAAGTCGGACGGCCCATGCAAGCGAGGAGCGCGCGATATACATAGTATCTAGTAAGCCATTACGGCATACACGGGCGAATAAAGAGGCTTACGATGAGAGATGGGTGGCACCACATAAGGAACGAAACATGTCAAAAATATATTCTCAGTTTCTGGAACGTCCACTGTGTTTTTACTTACGACCAACTTTTACCTGCTAGAGAGGAATCTCTTCACCCTGCTACTTTTCACTTGTAAAACAAGAAGTAAACCGCAATCTCCGAGTGTTGAGCGGCAGCCACCCACTTATTTTACAGTCTTTGTACCGGTGCTGTACATCTACAGCTTTCATCACTTTTTGCCACGTCAAACTTTTGTTAGCATATCCTATTGCTGAGACCAAGATGCCATTATGAGTTATCTTGAAATGCCCCGCCATTATTTTGAAATCCTCTAGTGAATGTTTAATCTAGATTCTAGTATAGACGATTTCCTATAAAATCTGTGATAAAGCAAATATACCTGATTGAATACCAGATTAAAAGATAAACGGACCGGATCATATTATCAGAAATACTAGAATTTAATCAGTCTTATCAAGATTAGTTCTAGATGCAGAAAGAAATCTCTTAACGCATTTTATAGCACAGGGTCTTTATTGTAGAATCCGCCACAGTGTTAAGGTCACAGCTCTTTAAGGCGGCTTAAATTTCAATCGCTACAATATCATCGAAAAAATATACATTATTTCTTTAATTTTTCAAAACGGAAGTGGATCAATGAGGTGGAGGAAATATGTCGTGTCAGAAGAATATCTTCTTTCTTTCAGGATAAAAAATGTTTATTAATTATTTTCAGTTTAATTTTATATTGAACATTTATTTATTTCATTTTAAATTTAATACAGGTTTAACCAAATAACAAGAAATAAATGAATCATTAAGTTGAATCTAAATATAGCACAATAAAAACAGAAATAATAATCCTCGTACTTGTCTGTGAAATGACTCAGCTACATATGTAGTTTATTAAAGAGTTCAATCTTCAATTTATTCACTAAGATATGGAAAATATCGATATCGGAAAATTCATTCAACAAGATCATTCCATGTGCGAGTGGTAAAGCTCTTAACAGCTCAGTTCGTAAATATGGCATCGAAAATAATAAATTCACGATGACGTAAATAATTATCTGGTAAATGACGTAAATAAACAAAAACATTGTCAATCAACAGGTGCGTAGGTCTATTTCTTCTAACGTTTAAGGAGTAATTCAAATTTAAGTAAGCCCATTTAAAAATGTGCGATAGTGCCATATGTAAAATCCATACCCTTAACAATGGACGTGTCGCAAAAATCTCTTTTGGACTCGCTCAACTATCAGGGTATTCTGGATTCCTCTCGGGTTCTAAATGATTGAGCCGCACTCTAATATATTGCGAACCAGTGAATTATAAAATAAATCTTAACAGTGCCACAATCAAATGCCCTCGAGACTAATCAAAAATCTCAGAACTCTATTAGCTGATAAACAAATACTCTTAATATAATAACCGAATCTATTACACATGTCAAAGTCTTTGTTGAATACGACAAGGTCTACTGTTGAACATGTCAAGGTCTTTGTTGAACACGTCAAGGTCTACTGTTGAACATGTCAAGGTCTGATTGTCAACACGCACGATGGGCTTATCATCGATTAAGTCCCTCAAGTACAGCTCTTGAAAGCCATGAGCTTACATTTAGAGATGTTGAAGGCCAGTTTATTGGTCTCAATATATTTCAAGAAACCATTCAAATAGATCTGGAAGATATGTTATTATTTTCGAATATATTGATTTCCTGCATTCATCGTTAAATTCAACAAGTCTTTTCAAAAACTATAGATAGAGAATACTTAGATTTTTTTATTTATTATTTCACTAATTAAATTAATCTCCGCTACACGTGTTTCTACCTCATGTCCCGAGGCTCTCGGGATATGAGGTAGAAACATGACGAATTAATAACTATACCCAAAATAAAATAACCGAATGAACCGGAGACAATTATACCAAAAATTGATGGAATAACCCCGATTGTCTCACGCTTACTTCCAGAGAAAATTAATAAGACCAGTATATTACACCAACAATAGTGTAGGTAAAAATATTTTTAACACTAAAGATAAAGATTATATACACGTGAGCGGAGTAATATACTCGTATATGAAATAGAATGTGCTTGTGAAAGTATATGATACTGTCATGTATCTCTCTACTGCCAGCACATGTTAATCTTATATTCTTATCTCATTCACCCTCAATATATTATGCATGTACCACTTATCTAAGAACCTATAAATATCATTATTTGTAACATGGATAATCACCAAAACCAATGTTATCTTATCCACATTCAAATAAATATTATAAGTTATATTATACCCTTGTCAAGCTTACGATACTAACCATGTTCTAAATCCTATAAATATTAGCGCTATCATATTAGTGTCAATTTAACTTCAATGCATTATATTTAAGTTATCTTCTCGTCTGCCCAAAATCAATGGGTAAGCTGCGACGAGATAAATCCCAGATATCGACTTGACTTTAAAGGGCAAACATAACATGCCAATGCATTCTTTCTTAATCTATTGATAGTTATCTTTGCTTTAAATAAGACGTCATATCTGAGACAGAATCATTATTCTTAAAGCCGCCAAGATATTAACATCGTCCTTATTATATAATACTGTTAATATTATACTTCAAATGTAATTCAACTTTTATACAAATAAAACTACACGTTGAAATTCTAAAAGTGTTTTCGTTACAAAAGGCCATAACAATACGTAATATATTGGAATGACACAGAGGAACATAACAGACACTACAGTAGAAGAACATAAGCGTTGTATATCTAACAATTTTTCAGTATTTGCAAACCCTATAATATAGACAAATCATTATTTCAAAAATAGAAAGGTGAAAGTTTTGTGTACGTCAGAAAAAATATACAAAAACAATAAATTTTGAAACATTAGAGAAAACGAAAAAAGCTATAAATAACCAAAGAACGCAAAACATCAGTTTTTAGAGATTTCTAAAAGTTAATATTTCATCGTTGTCTTAAGGGTGTATTCTAGTCTAGAGGCGTAAATTTCGGGCGTTTTTTCAGACTAAATAAAAAAAAAATTAATTTTTTTACCATTTTTTATTATTTTTAAATAAAAAAAAATAGTAAAAAAAAAGTTTTGAATTTTCCAAGGTAAGGACGGTATAAAAACATTTATCGAAGTTTCATACCAAATTTGAAGGCAATCGGTTGGATAGAACTTGAGATTTTATGTCGACCGGGTCGAAAAAAGTAGCTTCGATAAAAACGCGTTTAAAGTTTTGAGATTATTGTCCGAGTCATTCCGGTGCGGCGTAATTGCTGCCTCATTTATATGGTAAGTAGCTATAACTTCGTAAATATTGAAAATTTTAAAATTTCCTTTTGAGAACATATTCTTAAAGGTCTAAACTTTAAAAATATGCACAAAAAAAAGGTAATTTTTTTTTCAAATTTTTAGATTAGAATAGAATGTGTTCGTGGAAACGTTTCCAGCCCCTAGATATTAGTGGAGCGTGAGAAAGGTCGTTCCAGTTTCTTTATCAGAAATATATCTGTACCCTAGAGCAGTGTTCCCCAACCGGTGGTCCGCGGCCCGGTGCAGGGCCGCAGAGACTTTCCGCCGGGCCGCAAACAGTATGCCAAATTTCAAGAAATTCGGCATACAAAAATACTAAATATAGGTTTTTCATCCATGTCCTCAATAAAATCGAAACAAAGGAATAGACTGGACGTGAATGCAGCACTTCGTCTGTCAGAGACAGCACTGCAGCCAAGAATATCCAATATATTAGCAAAGATGCAACAGCAGGTTTCGCATTAGTTTGTTGCAAAAACCCCATGGTTTTTGTTAAATTTTAATTGTATCAGACAATGTTACAATTAAAATTGTGTAACTGTTATATGTATATTTGTCAATTATATTTACATATGTCTATCTGTCATAATATAAGATTAAAAAATATTAAATAAAAAAACCTTTATATTTCAGTATTAGTGATACAATTAAAATTTAACAAAAACCATGGGGTTTTTTTCAACAAACTAATGCGAAACCTGCTTATACACATATACACATATACACATATACACATATACACATATACATATACATATACATATACATATACATATACATATACATATACATATACATATATATATATATATATATATATATATATATATATATATATATATATATATATATATATATATATATATATATATATATATATATATATATATATATATATATATATATATATATATATATATATATATATATATATACTTCCTTATAATTCATTATGCAAGTCATCTGAATAAAATGTTTAAGAAAGTGCGTATTTTCCATCTTTTCCATCTCTACTCCGGATTTCAATAACACCTCACGCCAATGGACTTTTATTTATTAATGATGGATTCGTGATGTTTGCAATTCTACACTATCTGCAGAGCATGGAAAAGAACAGCCATCAATTTGAGCACTTGAGATAACTAAACCTACGTCGTCTTGTTTAATTTGGAGTCTTAATCTTTAATAGTAAATACTGTATGGGACGTGTGCGGTCACCCACCCCTTGTGATTAGGTGGAGAGACTTGTATGTGGTATAATGATATGTAAATCTTTGATAATTGTAATGTTTAATATACTATATTAGTTTGAATTTGTTGAAACATATGAAAAATGTTAGTCAGTTTGACTCCGATCGTGTTCGCGACCGCAAGGGAAATAAAGGACTTGCGGGCGGAGCATCGTGAGGTCACGGGCCGGTCGGCTTAAGCAGCGCTCAAAATTCTTCTGGATCTACGCTTTAGGAATTCGCTACCTCAATTCTCCAAGCGCGGCGCAGCAACCAACGCACCTACGCTACAGTCCATTTGTACACTGTGCGGTACAAATACCTTAGTAAATACTGAATAATATAATCATTCAAAGTGTGTATACATTTTTTGGGGCATCCTGTGTTCTAATACCAAGTACCAAAAAAGTTAAAGCTGAAACCTTTTTGATAAACGATAGATACATAGAGGTTTCATTGTATATTTATTTTTTCCGTTCACATTGTAAATTATTTTATTTTTTACTACTGGTAGACCGAGACTAACGATAAACACATACAGTATGGGTCATGGGTAGACCACCCGTATGAATTCCATCATACTAAGACACTTTTTAAGTCTGAAATTGTGACTATCCTTGCTCTAGTCTATTATACTTTTTAGTGAGTAAGAATGTTATTTGGTTTAAATTTCCATGGCGAGGATATTCGGTTCGATATTGTGTACGGGTTTTATGGTTATGGTGTTTTTAGTACCATTCAATTTTATTGTTTGAAAGGCTAGTGTTATGGGTCTTGTATCACAAGCGACCATACCCGGCTTGGCCCGGATTCACATCGGAATGTGTGAACGTACGTATTTTACATAAAATAAAAAGGACTTAACAAAAAGGTTATCGTTACAAATAAAGAGTTTGGAAGGCATCTATGAATGAAATAAATGAAAGGAATCAAAATTGTACGCGGTTGTATGCGCGCGCACACACAACTGTCAAATTTCGACGAGAGTTGTTACGTCACAAGCTAAAGGGAGTGGAATGAGTGTTTCGATGAGTATTTAAAATTTACATACCATCACACCATTTTCCTGTCTGGGCCGTCAGTGAAAACGTATTATTTTGAAAACATCGCAGCAAAATAGGTCTGCCGTTCTCAAGTATAAAATTGATGTTTTTAAGTAAGACGCTTTAAGATGGTTTGTACAAGTGGAGATAATGAATGACTAAGCGAGTATACAAGCCAGAAGTGAAAGGTGTGCGTGGAAGAGGCAGATCGACGAAAACGTGGCTGGATCAGGTGGACCAAATTTTAAAATAAAGCAAAGTGAGAAATATAAATAATAGAAGATTGTGCAATATGGTGTACATGAATGTGGAGGAGACGATAGTCAGAGCTATGTGCTTGGATTGACAATTTTGGAGATCTGTTATCTCTGCCTAGCCCGCATGGTGCACGGCGTGATGATATGTATGTATGAGTTCGACAGACGTACAGACAGACAATTTATTCCCTTTATAATGAGAAGTGATTTTAACACGCTTTTTATCACGCGGCTGTTAATGTCGGCAGTTCATCAGAAGAAAATAAACGAATGAATGATTTTAATTTTAATTGCTATCGAATAATGAATGGGTGAAAAGTGGTACAGTGCACAAAAAGTTATCAAGTGCTCAAACGAAAAGCTTGCAATGTTTTTTTTTTTAATATCCATCAACGTACCAACGTTTGAAGACTGAAAACTGAACAAAAAAACAATAACTTATAACCGACTGGATTTGCTGAATGGGTAAAAATATTGTACTATATTAAACTTTTGTCGTTTAAAGCATAATCTGGCGGGCTAATTGTCATGTGGAATATTTTTTCAACCGAGAAAAAAAAATGTAAAAGAGGTCTTAAGAGAAAAATAGTTAGGAATCCTTTTAAAAAAAATTAGGTACCACAGCAATCGAATCCGCAACATGCATCTTCTTACCAACTAGGCTAGATAACAGCAGATATATATTTTTTGTTTTAATGCCTTCAGATTTGTAAATATGAATGCGCATAACTATTTAATGATGCACGTGTAGAGAGAATTTTAGCCTTTCATTTTTTCGAGTTAGAAATTGATATTTTATTCTCCATTACGGTTTTTTTTTTACAATATTAATACAGGTTATCGCAAAAAACGTATCCACAATTTTAATGATTATAAAGTCTGCATTTATTAGCATACAATCAATCCCCTTTCAAGGTTCACAATAAACTACATAAGTGTATTTTTTATACTTATCGCCTGTTTTCAAACTGATGACCTTTATAGTCTAGACATTGCTGGCAACGCGAAGCAACGGAATCACAAACATTGGGAATCATTTCATTTGGTATTTGGGCACATTCTCTTTCAACGACTACTCGTATTGCATAAACTCGCAAGAGAAAATGTCTAATATTTTTATACTTATCACCTGTTTTCAAACTGATGACCATTCTAGTCTAGACATTGCTGGCAACGCGAAGCAACCGAATCACAAACATTGGGAATCATATCATTTGGTATTTGGGCACATTATCTTTCAACGACTACTCGTATTGCATAAACCCGCAAGAGAAAATGTCTTACTATTTTTTCTAAACGGATTTTTTTTGTGTACATGTTTATTTGGTTTTAAATCTTTCCATACGCAGGATACAGCCCTAGGCCTTGGTCATCGGTGTGCCTGTCTATATGGAAGTATGCGAGTACTTATTTTGATAACAGTTTTGAATGAATCACGTTAATGTTCTAATGTTTACAGTATACTTTGTTACATCTCATGTTTTGTACAAATGAGTATTGTAAATTTAAATAAAAACGGTCGACAGTTTGAAACCCGAGCTGTGCTACTTTCTTATCTTGACACGCACAATTTGCCTCTTCCACAACCACGCACCTCATATAATTACGATTTCTCCAACTTTCTACGTTACTTTCTTTAAAAATATTCCTAACTTGATCCAATCCTTGGTCTTTCTCTACAACGCCTTCCACTCACATTTGCAATAAATGTTTATTTTGTTAGTCTTTCTTCATCCATTCGTTCCATATGCCTAAACCATCTCAGAGTGCCCTTCTTCATCTTGCTCAAAACATCGGAGTTCAGTTCATATTCACCCCTAATCACGTATTCTGTCATACTTGGTCACCCCATACCTACATACGCACTGTTCTCAGTGTACGCATTCTACAGCATTTATTCAGCCCCTTTCAGAATTTTTCCACGTTAACGTTTGACTTCCATACATCAAGGTTGGAACTAAAATACTCAATAAACATATTTACATTAAAAAATATATTTTATTTCATTCGTTACATATTCCCAAACCATCTCAGTGTGCTCTTCATCTTACTCAACACATCAGCGTTAAGTTCACATACATTCCTAATCACTTAATTTCGTATTACATTGTGACCTCACGTATTTTAATATATATATTGTATAACATCCTTAACAATTCCGCCGCCCCCTCTTATCTCGTCAAAAAAATTCGGTGTCTTTCCGATCATGGACTTGCAGCTAACTTAAACAAAGCTTGTTTAATGGCTTTCCCAGTTCACTGCTCTTATTTTTTACCTCGTCCTTTACTCTGCCCATGCAGTAAGACTCTGGAACTAGTTACAAACCAATATTAGACTCGCTCCGTCCTTGGCAGGTTTTAAAAAGAGTCTAAAAAAAAACTCGAAACATCTTGTCGGTAATATAACGTGATCATTCCTGATTATTTTCTCTCTCCACCCATCCCTCCCTTTCCATTTGACTTATGATATCTCACTTTAACTTTATTATGTATATATGGTATTTATAAATTTCATAAAGAATAATTATTTGAATATTTTTTGAAACCATGCTTTATTTACTTTTGTCTAGTTGGTAGGAAGAGATTGTGTAATAAGCCCGCCAGATTGTTTTTGCAATGAAGTGTTAATATTCTTCTCGGTGCACGCATTTATACAACATTTATTCGGCTCTTTTCATTCTAGACCCACGTCAACGTTTCACTCCCATACATGAAAGTTGTTAGTAAAATATTACCGTCAACTAATATAAAAGTGAGCAAGGAAAATACGAAAATAAGGTAAGATTCACATGTACGAGTATAAACACAAATCTTCAAAAATTTTGGTCCACAGCCCATTGCGTTGTATTTTTCCCGACTGTCCCCGCCCCCTCAGTAGACTCGGCATAAATAATTAGGCACTTAAAATAATACAAGAATAAATATTCAGACTCCCACTTAAATCAACCCAACAACCGCCCGCCAAGAACCTTTATAATCCCACAGGCAGACGACAGCGCGTGCCAAAAGACTCGACGACGTACAACTCACGGCTAAAATTAGAAGTCAATAAGATACTGTAATTTATTTGCTCCTAAAAACTTAACATTAATGCATCCATTGGAATGACACCTTTACTTAAATATAAAAAAAAAACTAGAAGAAATAACTCCAGCATATGGTACATTAAAACCAGAAGTAGGAGAAACAAGAGACGTTAGCTAATGGCCCCAGCCACCATCTTCCTATTCTTACACTCAACTTGTTTTTTTTATAAATATTTTAATATGCCAATAATAGTTGTTTGAATTCCGAGTTAGAGCATCCTTGAGGAGAGTCTGCTATCTAAAAGGTGCTATATAAATTGTCCTTTTTATTATTATTATTACTAATGGTTTCATATGTAATACTAAGTTAGAGTGCACTTGAGGAAAGTCTATCTAAAAGGTGCTATAAAAATTGTATTTTTTATGATTATTACTAATGGTTTCATATGTAATACTAAGTTAGGGCGCACTTGAGGAGAGTCAATCTAAAAGGTGCTATAAAAATTGTATTTTTTATCATTATTACTTATGGTTTCATATATTGGGTGTTAACGTAAGTTGTATCCGTTTTTTTTTTTCGATTTAAAAATGAGCACCAAAAGTAAAACAAAATGGTAAAGGTTATACGTTATTCGAAAGAATTTTTTTTGCTCTACGAGATATTGTGTTTGCTTTTACGTTACATATATTATTTTATTTGATTACAAGCCTTCAAAATGGAATGTCAAGTAGACGAAAGTGAGCATTTTAGACACCTCCTTCTGTTCGCGTTCAATCGAAAGAATAAAGCTGCCAAAGCTGATCGTGATATTTGCGAAGTGTACGGTGATGATGACAGCTCGTCGATGGTTTTTTGCGTTTCAAAGACGGTAATTTCGACCTGAAAGATATGGACCGTTCCGGACGACCAGTGGACTTCGATGAGGACCGCTTAAACCATATTATTCATGAAGATCCCCTTCAAACCACCGTAGAATTGGCCGAGCAGATGAATTGTAGTCACATGACTGTATACTGATATCTTAAATCAATTGGAAAAGTCCAGAAGTTCGGCGCTTGGGTTCCACATGTTTTGAGTGAAAACAACAAAAATCAATTGTCGAACCTGTCGCGATACACATATTTCACTTCTTATACATGCATACACCTTTTCGCTACATCCATACGCCTTTTCATATATGTTAACTATGATTTCTCACACTTTCTACGTTTCCATCTTTCAAAATATAATTAAATTGATCCAACCATACGTTCCTTAGTTATCCTCTACCGCACCTTCCACTCACATTTGCGCTAAATAATTATTTTCTTAAGTAATCATTTATTCCACATGTCCTATCCATCTCAGAGTGATCTTCTTCATCTTATTCAGCCTTAAATTCACGCTCATCCCAAATCACTTCACTCCGCATTCTGTCATACGTTGTTACCCCATAGATTATTCTCAGTGAACGCATTTATTTGTCTTTTTCCACGTTCAAGTTTCACTCCCATCAAAGTTGGCACCAAAATACTATTGTGGAATCTTACAAGATTCTGATACTGCCCGGTTTGAGTATATGACATATTACGTCACATGATACACGTTTATCAGTATATTCGATACATTTCCTTCTTTGAAAATACACAATTGATAATTCGTTTTACTCAATCACGAAATTTGTAGGTTAGAAATAAGTAAATAGACCGGATTATGAATTCTAAATACAGAAAAAAAACCACCATCGGAGTGCAAGCACTGTAACGTGGCTTTCCTCAAGTCAAGGGTAGCAGCGCACCGCTAATAAATTTATTCACAGGAGAACAATCCGGTTTTTCCAGTCAACTGGTTTAACAAGAAAGAAAGATCTCCTTCGAGAAAATAATAATAACGGAAAATGACTATGCAAATCGTGAGTGCGGTTAGAAGCGGAATATAAAGTATTGCGACATTAAAAATACAGATAGTTCACAACACTATTTTAGTGCCAACTTTATATTATGGCAGTGAAACTTGGACGTGGAACAAGAGTGAAAAGAGGCGAATAAATGCGTGCACTCAGAAGAATACACGTGTGACAATGTCTGAGAGATCACGGATGAATGTGAACTTCAGGCTGATGTGATGAGCGAGATGAAGAAGAGCACTCCGAGATGTTTTGGACACGTGGAAGGAAGGAATGAAGAAAGAATAACAATACAAATACATATACGGTGTAAATGTGAGTGTTGGGCGCGGTAAGAAACCCAAGGAATATGTGGTTAGATTAGGTGTATGATATTTTGAAGGATGGAAATGTAAAAAAGTCAGAGAAACCGTAAAAGTTGTATGGATGTAGGAATAGGCAACCTATGCGTTCACGATAAGATAGCCCGAGGCTGTCTCTTCCCTGCCTACCTCGACAGAAAAACAGCGTGATACTATGTATGTATGTAAAAAGAACACACTATGCCCCGAATTCATAGCTCGGCCTTAGCACTAAAAAAATTTTTTTTACGGAAATAATTAGTGTTTAAAGTTATATTTCATACAAATGTGTAGTAGCTTCTTTAAACACGAGTATTTAAGACTTTGAATATATAGTTGGCCTAACTATAAGAACACCTAATGTTATGGCCTTTTGTAACGAAAACACTTTTAGAATTTCAACGTGTAGTTTTATTAGTATAAAAGTAGAATAACATTTGAAGTATAATATTAACAGTATTATATAATAAGGATGATGTTAATATCTTGGCGGCTTTAAGAATAATGATGCTGCCTCAGATATGACGTCTTATTTAAAGCAAAGATAACTATTCCACGACCCTTCAATAGATTAGAGAGGAAAGCGTAGGGTATGTTATCCTGTCAAATCAATATCAGTGATTTATATCTCGTCGCAGCTTCTCCCATTTAGTGATATTAAATCTTTATTGAATTTGGGGAGATAACCGCCAGCGAGATAGTAAACTAAAAAATAAAACATCGAGTAGGTCGACACTAAAGTAATAACGCTAAATCTAGTACATGATAAGCTTGACAAGGGTATAATATAACTTATAATATTTATTTGAATGTTGATAAGATAACATCGGTTTTGGTGATTATACCGTGTTACAGATAATTCCAAATAGGTTCTTAGATAAGTGGTACATGCATAATATATTGAGGGTGAATGAGATAAGAATATAAGATTAACATGTGCTGGCAGTAGAGAGATACATGACAGTAACTCCATATGAGTAACTTTACAGGAGAGCAAAAACGTCACAATTCGTCCGATATAAAGTTGAACATTGTTTTTTAAATATATCTGACTGATAAAAAAAACTGTCTTTACACGTTACGTGTTCTTATAGTTGCCAACGATATGTGTGTATTTTTTATTCACTTTGCACAGATTTTTTCCTGTTACACAAAGAGGGTCTGCTTCTAGAGTTAGCTTATTCGTTTGGAAGAATATCAGCCAGGATTCTTCTCATGCTGCTAGGCGGTGCCTAGAATATATCCAGTGACATTAAGTTAGTTCAATATATCTATACCACGCGTGACTGAGTTTTTAACCATGATATTCGTTCTGTAAGTTGGTATGTAGAACAGAGGGTGATTGTGTTCTATTGATTCTATATAAGCTTAGCGCTTCTAGAATCGCTGGACAGATAAAGCCATCTTGAAAAACCTTAAGCAGGAATATCACGATGGATTATTGCCGTCTTGTTTCGAGGCTTCTATAGTTACGCACCGTGAGAAGTTCGACATGGTGAGCATATTTTGGGTAATCGCTCTTTTTTCTGTACCATAGATATCTGAGAATTTTTGTTGTATTGGTTCTATATTGTTTTTATATTTGAGCTGATAAGGAGCCCAAACTGTAGATGTATATTATAATTTGGTTCTAATTAGATAATTATATAAGTTTCGAAGGATATCGATACTGTTAAATTCTCTTGATATTCCCATTATAAAACCGAGTAGTTTGTAACAGTCCGATATCAAACGTCCGAATGTATGTATATACGAGTATACCATATACTCGTATGTATGCATATATGATATATAAAAAAAATAAAAGTTAAACAATTTTTGTATTGGGTGTTAACATCTTCATGAATAATATGGTTTAAACGGTCTTCATCGAAGTCCAATAGTCGTCCAGAAAGCTCCATGTCTTTCAGGTCGAAATTACCATCTTTGAAACGTAAAAACCATCGACGAGCTGCCCTTTCATTCATAGCATCTTCACCGTACACAGTTCGAAAATATCGCGAGCAGCTTTGGCAGCTTTATTCCCTCGATTGAACGCGAACAGAAGAAGGTGTCGAAAATGCTCACTTTCGTCTACTTGACATTCCATTTTGAAGGCTTGTAATTAAATAAAGTAAATATGTAATAAACGTTAATAAATATGTAACGTAAAAGTAAATAAATATGTAACGTAAAAGCGAACACAATATCTTGTAGAGCAGAAAATTTTCTTTCGAATGACGTATAACCTTTACCATTTTGTTTTACTTTTGGTGCTCATTTTTAAATTGAAAAAAAAAAACGGACACAACTTACTAGGTTAGTCAAAAAGTTTTGAAAGCGGAAATGAAAATACATTTTTTTTGGGGGGAAATCACTTTTATTGCTCAGTAGTCTCCCATAAGATCAATACACTTGGTCCAACGATCTTCCAACTTTGTTGTCCCATCACGGAAGTGACTTTCTGGAAGGCCTGCAAAATACTCCTCTACGACGACTATAACCTCTTCGTTTGATAAAAAATGCTTTCCACGAAGGAATTTTTTGAGGTGTGAGAACAGCCAGAAGTCAGAGGGAGCTAAATCCTTTTGCATCCCAAAAAACTGACGCTAACACCTTCTTGGCCGATTTCTGGACACGAACTCGCTTCGGAGCCTAACTGCCTGGTTCACACCACTCCTTAGACTCTTGTTTTGATTCAGGATCATGGTGGTAGATCCAAGTCTCATCCATAGTGATGAATCGACGCAGAAAATCCTTTTTATCCTTTCGAAATTGCTCCAAATGTCGCTCAGAAAGTCGCATTCGAACGTGTTTTTGTTGCATTGTTAGCAAATGCGGCACCCATTGTGCTCACAGTTTTTTGAAACCCAAAACTTCAGCCAAAATATGCCATGTTGTTCCATGTGAGATGCCTATGGTGTCAGCTATCACATCCACAGTCGATCGATGATCTTTCAAAACCATATCCTGCATTTTCGCCATGATTTCTGGTGTTGATGCACTTTTTGGACGTCCTGAGCGTGGATCGTCTTCAACGCTTGTACGGCCACGCTCAAACTCCAAAACCCATCGGTGAACGGTTGGAAATGAAGGAGAAGACTCCTTTAATACTTTCACCATCTTTGCATGGATCTCAGTAGCCGATAAACCTTCCAAAACAAAGAATTTAATCACTACAACGATATTCGGATTTTTCCATTGTTAAAAAATACACTGACACGTCAACTTCAAATGGCTTGTCAACAAAGAATGAATTGACAGATCGAAATGAAATTTTGAGTACGTTCTTATGAAAGATGAAATATTAAAATGGCGTCGAAATTTTGGTTTTTCTACTGCTCCATAGATGTCGCTTTCAAAACTTTTTGACTAACCTATTATGTTAACACCTAATATTTTTCAATGTAATTTGGCTAAGCTGAGAATATAAATAAACAATTCGTTCCAATCAACCAGTTTTTTTTTTCCATAATTATTATTGGTACCCAGTACCCATGACCGAGTATTTAACTAGTGCATCAAAACAATATTTAAGAAAAACTAACAAAAATTGAAATAAAAGATAAATCTATAGTAAAGGAAAATTAGGATTTAGATAAGAATCACATGGGAGTTAAGGAAAAGGTGGAATATTTAAAAGTGAAGTTTTGTTTAATTTTTGTAAATTAAGTCCCAGTAGCTTATTAAGAGTTTTTACAGCAGAATATATAAATTTTGTAACGAATGAAATTAAGTTTACCTTTATAACTGGATACAGGTTTGAAGTATCGCGATAAAATAACAGTTCTGGGTGTGCGATTGGATGTGGAAGTATTAAACAGGGAAGTTAGAGGGTCGTAACATGGTTTAGATCAGGGAAAGGAAACCTACGGTGAGCGAGCGGGTCGAACCTGGCACGCCGTCTTCCAAACGAAATATCTATTCGTATAAGTAATTGTAATATTTCGAATATTTATATTTATTAATTTAACACTTTTATTGCAAATACAATACGGCTGGATATTGCCAGGCGGAAATCTCTTCCAACCAACTAGACAAAAGTAAATTAAGCAAGTTACATGGTAGCAAACAACATTCAAATGACTATCCATCTCCACGAAATTCATGAACACATACATACATACGTGAGATTATGCCCGCAAACTCCACAAAGACGGACAATCACCCGAACATTCCTTTTCATATAAAGTGAGATATCATCAATCAAAGGAAAAGGAAGGGATGGTGGGTGGAGAGAAAATTACACTTAACGGTACCGGATACCCACCATAAAAATATTCTTAATTTTTTCCCGTATACACTTTCAATATTGCAATGTCCATATAAATGACAAACATTTAAATTTTAAAATATTTATCAACTATTTTCAATGTTCAGTATTGTTCGAGGTCAATTAAAATTGAATTACCTCTAGTGTAATTCTACAAAAAATATCTTATTGCATGTGAGTTTGACTTGACAAATCGTGTAAACACCTTGCATCGATTTTCGTCAGTACATATATATTATTGCGATAAATATGAGTAGGTGTTGTAAAGGAAAATCCAGCAAAGTATGGTTCGATCAAAGGAAGGATATTTTGAAAGGAAATGTGAAAAGTCAGAGAAATCGTAGAAGTTGTACGGACGTAGAAAAGGCGACAGATGCGTATCACGATAGGAAAACCCGACGCTGTCTCCTCTCTGCCTACCCCGACAAAAAACAGCGTATGTATGTAAAAAGAGCAGACTATGCCCCGAATCCATAGCTCGGCTTTAGCACTAAAAAATAATTTATTTTAGAAATCGCAAGAGTTGTATGGATATAGAAGAGGCGAAATATGTGTCGCGATAGAAAACTTTGGCGCTCTATCCTCTATGTCTACCCCGACAGGGAAACGGCGAGATACGTATGTATGAAAATACACAAAAAACAAGTTAAGAACTAAAATTGATGATAATACTGATGGTCACTTAGAAAACGTGCCAACTCAACAGCAGTTCTTTACCAAATGTTGAAAAAGTTTCGAGTGTCAAAGAGAATCAAAAGCCGCAATAACTGTCGCGTTGTTTAATAAATATTTATTTTTATTTATTTAATTAACGACACAACAGTGTCTTTTATATCCAAATGAACACGTGACAAGTTATACAAGTATTTTAAAATTATTGACAAAATATACAAAACTTTGTCTTAAACTAACATGGAGATACAAAAAGCAGTAGTAATAATAAATTACAAAGTCATTGTTTTAAATTATTTAATATTAATATGTATATTTAAGTTCAATATATGTATGTACGATATATCACAAAATACGAGGCGTATCCAGAAAGTAAGTGTACTGAGGCTCTCACGACCGGATGGATTTTATTTTCGACATGTTGGCTACACTTCCGTGTAGCCTGACCCTTCCCCTCCGCATAGAGACCGGTTTGAGGTCAGTACGTTGAGAAGTGTCGACGCGACAACACGTTTCGTGAAAAATGTCAATCCAATATCCCGCCAAGTGCGAAATTTTGTAAAAAGGGAGTTTTTGAGGCGCTGCAAGCACCATGGAGATGAATTTCTCCGCTCCATCGTTACTGGAGATGAAACTTGGGTTGCACACTACACGCCTGAAACCAAAAGGCAGTCTCAACAGTGGCGTCACACCTCTTCACACTCCGCCAAAAAGTTCAAAACCACAATTTCAGCCAAGAAAATCATGGCATCCGTGTTTTGGGACTGTCAAGGCATAATTTTAATTGAATATATGCCTCAAGGGGAGACCATCAACTCTGCAAGATACTGTGAGACCCTAAAAAAATTGCGGAGGGCGATTCAGAACAAGAGGAGAGGCATGCTGACAAAGGGAGTCTGCCTGCTGCACGACAATGCAAGACCACACACGGCCAACGCCACGAAGAAACTACTCGCCTCGTTTAAATGGGATGTCCTGAACCATCCCGCGCATTCCCCTGACCTAGCACCTTCAGATTACTATCTCTTTACCTCCCTGGGTAAAGAGATAGTAATGGAATGTGGGTGGAAAAAGGTTTTCAACCGACGAGGAGGTAAAGGAGGAGGTGGAGAAGTGGACGGAGGGGTTGGCGAGAAACTACTTCGAGGAAGGCATCAAAAAGTTGATACCCCGCTTCACCACCTGCATTGGCGACTATGTCGAAAAATAGCTTACATATGTACTACGGTAACCACGTAATTTTTTTGTTTAAATAAAAAAAATTGTAACCTACAAAAATTCAGTACACTTAGTTTCTGGATATGCCTCGTATTACCAAATTTTACCAAATAGACTTGCGTAATTGTCGAAGACTTGTTTTAGCGGTAAAGAACTTAGATTTGTTTTTAGCGGAACAACGCTTACATCTCGTACAACAAGAATTGGATTTTTCGAGATATTTATGTATAGATCTTGAGATATGGAAAACACGTGGGCTCACTTGTTGAACGAGATGCAAATTATAAATATAAACGTCAGTTAATTACAATAAAATTAATATATTTTAAGGTTCCATGTGTTATTATTATTACATTTCATGTATTAGTTATAAAATAGTTCAATAAATGAATAGGTTCACAGAAAAAGGTTGCCGACCGCTGGTCTTAATGTTCTTTATTACCTCTCCCGCCGTTCCGACCGTAATATTAAAGGAACATTTACGTGCTGCCAGTGTTCTGTAGTCTTAAACGATAAGTTAGCTACCCTCTCTACACCACCCTCTTCGTTCTGTTCACAGGAACGCAGGGATGCCACAAAGCGCCTCCATCCAGGTCACTGACACTCTATACTCGTATATAAGACCTTCTACCTTACGCCAAGACTACGATCTCGTTATCATAACACCTGTGGATGATACAGGCGATAAAATAGCGCAGCTCTTCGTCAGGAAGTATTCTTATATGGCTTAAATACCTCCAGCGCCTCACCCGTATCGCAGTGTATTGTAAATTTAAGTACTGACGTGTAACGATAGGAAACAAAGTTAATGGGGCAATAAAACATATATACTCGAACCGGAATAATATTAAAATTTTCTAAGATGGCAGGTAGTCCACAACATTATTATAGTATCAACTTTGATGTATAGGAGTAAAATGTGGACGTAGAATGACAGAAGTCGCATAATCGCTGAATAAATACGTGCACTGAGAAAGGTATGTGGGGTGACACGGGGGGTAATGTATCCCTACCAATGTTAATATGCTTATCTTATCATATACTCTTATCCACTTCCAATATATCATGCAAACCAATGTTAAGCTTATCAATGTTAACCATATCTCTGTACTATGTAATCTAGAACCTAAAAATATTAGTGTTATCACATGTATGTCAAACTTAACTCAATGTATTATATTTAAATGTATTATCTTGTTGGCGGTTTACAGAATTCAATAAAGATTTGGTATCACTAAATGGAAGTAAACCGCGAACGAGATAAATCGCCTGATATCGATACCATGCCCGAAACATTCCTTTTTAATATATCGAAGGGTCGTGCGTATGATTATCTTTGCTTTAAATATGACGCCATATCAGAGGCAGCAATCTTTATTCTTAAAACCACAACGATATTAACATCATCGTTATTATTACTTTTATAATACTGTTAATAGTATACTTCAATGTAATTCAACGAATATACAAATAAAATTACACAGTTGAAATTCTAAAAGGTTTTTTCGGTGCAAAAGGCCATAACACAATGTACGAGTATAACAGAATACGCAATGAAGTCATATGGGATGAATGTAATCTTAAGGCTGATATGTTGAGCAGGATGAAAAACTCTCAGAGATAGTTTGGACATGATGAAAGAATGAATGCAGAAAGATTAACAGAACAAATATATGGTACATATAATGTAAATATGAGTGGAAGACGTGGTCAGACGAAGACCAAGGAAAGTAAGGTTGTATGAGAAAGAGGATGGGCATAGAAGAGGCGAAGGATGCGCTCTTTCGTCTCTGCCTATCCCGGCAGGGAAATGGCGTGATGGTATGTATGTACTGGGAATTATGGGTTGTTTGAATTTCAGGTCTTAAACCGCTTTCTTAGTATATTTACTGCGTTGCGAGTAACTTTCCTTCTATCGTAGTAACGTCGGACCTTAAGTGCGTCCTACTTCCTTACTATTCTTTTCACAACCAGGTGTGTCGTCGCAGGAGGCGTCCCTTTGGGCACTTCCTGCATAATCACTCAGTGACGTCGCGCTCATAATAGACAAAGATTGATATCATCTAGTGAAGATCGCGCTGGATGGAAACTAATTTTGTCCCCCATAACAGCGTGGGTGGTGGTGGTGGGATAAAACTGAACTGAAGACTGTTAATACGTCCGAGGCCAACCGTTTCATTTGTCCCGTGGTTGTACCACTTGAAACCCAGCATCCTTCTAAGGCATAAATGCTTTATCTTTGGCCTCGGTAAAATGTCAAGATTAAGAGGCATAATACAGACAGGACGCAGGCGTCTAACAGCCTATCCGCTGAGTTCGAAAAAAACATTCAGTCTAATATGAAAAACTGTGAACACATCGTAAAGTATTCTGTTGTACTAGACTTTTGTTGTATACAGTACAACCTGGAGGGTTTATTGCAATATGGCGGCAATTCATCCAACAAACAAGAAAGATTTATAGAGGTATTAAGTGAAAACTGTTTTGAGAATGCCCGATGATAGTTGGCCGAGGAGAGCGCTGTTTTTCTGTCCATTGGGGTCCCGACAGCCTGGAACACCCTCTCTCACGGTGTACCGTTCCTATGACAAGGAAGTCAGAGCGTTAGGAATGTCGTGGAGGGAGATTACGAACACCACCCAAAACCGTTCAGAATGGAGAAGACTGGTGGCCTCCCTGTGCTCCCTTTTGCAGCTTTAAAGGGTGAATTGAATTCAATTGAAGTGAAAACCAGACTGGAAACTTGACAAAATTGGTACCAATGGAATCAAACCCACATCATCCGGGTTGGCTAACCACCGCCTTGCGTACTTAGGCCACGGATGTCGTTCTTCTATATATCGTAAAATTTATTTTAAATTTTAATTTTAAACTGTTGGGATGATACGGGAAGATCAAATTTGGGTCCACGATGATTAATTTGTTCCGGTTTTAGTGAGGAAGCCGTTCATGGAATTCCAGGTTCTAAGTATGATGCGTGACTACACGTCTGTTGCATAGTTGGTAAAACGCTGTACTTCCACTCGGAGGTTTCAAATTCGATTCCCGATGGTACCAAAAAAAAAACCAGTCCCAGTCTGGCAAGAGTTTGACTGATAATAATTCTCGCGCGATAAACGTGTACCGGGTGTTTTTCATCTTCATATGTAAATAGATTAAAGTAAAATAAATACGGTAGAAAAGAGAGCGTTAAGTAGAATGTGTGGAAAATCAATGTATAGAAAAATGTAAAGGGACACGAGGAAATGTAAAGGGACACGAGAAAATCATACAAACTAACGGAAGATAAGGTTAAATGGCTGATGAAAATTTTACAAAAATAATGTATACTAGTATAGAAAGCAGGAAAATTTTGGGAAGACCTAAAAAAGCGTTGCACGGTTAAATCAACCTAATTCATCAAGCGCGAAGAGTAATTAACCTTTAAAATATGCGAATATTCACGACGCAGCGTATGACCGTGGCAATGTGTTGACAGGATATAATGAATTGGAGATCTATTATCTCTGCCTACCCCGACAGGGACATGGCGTGGTGATATTGTTGACCGGTTGTCCTCATTACGGTGTCCTCACCGCGGCTTCCGGTCCCATAGCTGTTTTGCTATATTAGTTTTATCCAGATCCCCTCGCAATACGCAATCAAACTATTATTTGTATATTTACTATTCCGATTGGGGGGAAATCCCCATTTCGTCTTTATTCCCAAACATTAAAAAAAAACAGATAACATAAATATTGTACTTTTTCAGGATAACGACCTCTGTGGTCTAATTTATATTTCGATTCCTGATGGTACTCAAACAAATGTCCCAATCAGGTAAAAGAGTTCGTACATATATACATAAAGGGCTGTTTTTTTTGGGTGTGATAGGATTTTGAATTGAATAGAGTCAGATTTTCCTATTGTGTGTCGCAATAGGAAAATCTGACTCTCTATCCTCTCTGCCTACTGCAACAGGGCAACGAAACGATGTTATGTATGTACGCATCAATGACCTGAACAAGGAAAGGGAGATTGGAAAGAAGGATAATGGAAACCAGAAAAAAAACACCTTACATTGCCAGTGACATTACTGAGGTCAGATACCCGAGAGTTACTCTCGACTCACTTAAGTTATCCACATTGATATTTATATACACAAGTTGTTTCAAAAAGTCAGCGAATGCTCGGTTTCATCATCAGAAACAAAGTTGTTTGCCAGTGTCCTGAATATAGCCAATTTGCATCTCAAATCCATTCTCTGGCACTACCACCGAGAGGAAGGGAAGATTCAGACTCAGCAGAGACACATGACACGCATGGCAACTAATGAAATGTTCACCATCCCTGAAGTTAAAACCTCTTTTGCCCAAAGGCAAGATGCTTATTTGGCTCTCATGACATACAATGGCGTGCCGAATTCAATAAAGGTAAAGGAAGGAAAACCATTTAGACAGTCGATCGGAGCGTGGTTGTTATTGCGACAGGATTTTGAGTACTTGGGCTTTCAGGATGAATGACGTGTGGATAAGAATTGTGTGGGCTCTTGACTGTGGGTTTCTTTTTGTTGTTTTATATTTGTATTTCTGTATATTTTTGTTTTTATTTTTGATTGTGTGCGGTATATTATGGGATAACATTTTTGGTCTTTCTGGAGTGATGATGTGTGAGGAGTTTGATTTCGCATGATGTATCCAGTTGTAATTGAGTGTCACTGTTTGTCAGGTTGATGAGAATGTGCAACGGGGTTTTGTTTTTGTGTAATCAAAAATCGGAAAGAAGTAACGATTTATTTTTTCATGCTAAATATCCTCAGTGAGATAAAGACAAAAGTCTAGTTTACTGAGGACACGACAAATGAAAGGCAACAAACCCAGATCCATTAAAATTGTATGTCCAAATTAAATTACCTGCTGTTTTTTTCGCAAATTATGTATATTTCTTGTCATGTGTAATAAATAAATAAAAATAAATAAATAATAAAATAAAAGTGTGCCCAGCTCTAACATTATTACAGGTATAATACAAACGTCTCTTGTTTCTTAAATACTCTTCAGTCGTGTGTGTGTGGCCACAACATTATGACGTGCACGTGCGAGATGTGGAAAGGGACCAACACATTTTTTTTGAGGGCCATGGCCTTTAAAATGACTATTGAAATATCAGATATTGAATATAAACCCATTCGCAGATCACTGAAACTGGAACCTCTTCGTTTGATGCAATTTTTCTATGGATATTTCTGAACAAATTGACCGTGAATAACCCATATCAAAGATATCTCTCAATACTCCAGGCACATTGTTTCACCCAAATAGGAAGATTTGAGACACTTAATTAACCCTTACCACTCATTTGTCGAATGCCAACCGACATCGCTATATGTACGCTACAACTCAGTTGTCGGCTGGCGGCCGACAAGATAAGACTTGCGCGCGGTGTATTTTCGCGCGCAAAACTTGACACGTGTCGTTGTTTCTTGTGATTATTCGTTAAAAAAACATTTAATTTCACGTTTTAATAATTATTTGAAGAATAAATCATTACAAATGAATTTTTAACGATTTTTTTTGTAACTACCTATCAATAAATTAATATTTTGACATTATTTAAATTAGAGTTGGCTGACAAACAATATCAAAAAATAATGGAGTGGTAAGGGTTAAAGTCACTATGCAATTATATGAGTCAATATAAAACTTATTTTTTATAAATTCTAATTCTAGATAATCACGAAGTTAACAGGGTTCAGTATTCAGGGAAGTGGCTCATGCAACAAAATATATTTTTTTGAAACCCCTTGAGCAATTGCATAGATTGGGGAACACAATGGATATGGACATATTGAGTTTCTCTAGGGGGAAACTGAAGTCAGAATTGTTTTAAATCTTCCAATGCGGTTCCTTCAATTCGTTATCCACACCCACGTTTCACTTCCATATTTATTTATTTATTTATTTAATTAACGACACAACAGTGTCTTTATATACAAATAAACATGTGACAGGTTATACACGTACTTAAAATTATTGACAAATAATACAAAACTTTATCTTAAACTAACATGAAGATACAAAAAGCAGTAGTAATAATAAATTACAGTCATTGTTTTAAAATTATTTAATAGTTATATGTATATTTAAGTTCAATATATGTTATGTATGTATACCGCAAAATATAACCAAACTTCACCAAGCAGACTTGCGTAATTGTCGAAGACTTATTTAATAGAGGTAAAGAACTCAGATTTGTTTTTAGTGGAATAACGCATACTCGTACATAGAACAAATATTGGATTTTTTGAGAATTTTATGGATAGGTATTGAGATATAGAAAACACATGGCCTCATTAGTAGAACGAGATGCAAGTTGTTTTGCAGAATTAAAGCCTTCCTACATGTTGATGCATATATCAATGCTTTGTTTAAATATATGTATTTTGGTGGCCCATTGACTTTGTTTCTTGTTCCAACCTGTCGTTCAATATGCACCTTTCCGTCGTTTGACCACAAACTTCTTAGTCAAGTTTTTCATTTATTTTTGTTCACTTTGTTTAATGTAATTTAAGTTAACCGTTGTGAATTCAAAGCAGTTTCTAATTATGAAGCTCAATTGTATTTATGTAATTGTTTTGTATACATAAACGTTTTTTCTGTTTTGATTGTGTTCAAGTTTTCATGTTTTTCACTTTTAGACCAGGCGCTAGAAGTAATTGAGTGCGCATAATGTCAGGCCGAGCGCAGCACCAGATGAGAATAGTGATGTCGGGTAAACCACTAAAGAACACCAAGGAGTTTGTCTACCTCGGGAGCAAAATAACATGGGACGGTCGGTCCAAGAGCGAGGTCGACAGCCGTATACATCAGGCTAGACTTGCATTTAATAAAAGGTCGAAAATAATAGAATCAAATAATATAGACCTTAAACTGAGAATACTCCTCATCAAGACCTATGTATGGAGTATCTAGATGTACGGCTGCGAGACATGGTGCCTATCCGAAAGAGATAGACGAAGACTAGAGGCTTTTGAGATGTGGTCCTATAGAAGACTATTAGGAATTTCCTGGAGAGACCGCATCACAAATGAAGAGGTTCTCCAACGAATCGAAGGAGGAAGGCACCTGCTCAGGATCCTGTCCGAAAGGCGTGCAAGATGGATCGGGCATATAATACGACAAGAGGGCCTCTTGCATGCCATAATGGAGGGCATGACCGAGGGGACAAACTCTAGGGGACGCCCACGCCGAGAGTACCTGGAGGACCTGTTGGTGGACGTGCGCTGCTCAACATACACAGACTTAAAAAGAGCCGCACAGGACAGGGGGGAATGGAGGAGAAGAGTTCAAATTGCTGCAAACCAGTCTTAGGACTGCAACCACGGAAGGAAGGAATGTCAGGACCGCATTTTCTCAATTGATATAGATTCAGGGGAGTCCAAAGATTAATATGTTAGTCTGAATGGTGCCAGTTCATTTTATGGTCCGTTTGGTTTTAACCCCCTCCCCTACCCCCTGAAGTATTAAAGAAAAATATCATAATCAACTTAACAATGACTAGTAAGAAGCCGAAAAAGTGCAGTACTGCTTAAAACTACAAATCAGGCAGATAATATTTTTTCAATTACATCCGTATGTCTTATCTTATCGCTGTGTTCATCGGTTATCTGCACGGGTGTCAGCAATATACACCGATTCCTCGATCTACACGGTAGGTAATTTCAAAAAAAAAAAATCGTGTAAAATGATTATACGAAATTGAAAGATATGTTCTAAAATATTGAAATCCGGTCAAATTTAGGTATAGAATTCAGATGAATGTTGATTAAGGTAACCAAAAAACGCGTAAAATTAATAAAATCTACCAACCTATAAAAATCAAAGAGTTAAAAAAAAGATTATTTACTGGTGAAAATATTTTTTTTTATACATGATATACTGCTCTTCATCGCGTGGTCAATACTGAACGTCGTGGTCATTAGGATCATTAACTCCTTTATTTGATATACTGCTCTTCATCGCGTGGTCAATACTGAACGTCGTGGTCATTAGGATCATTAACTCCTTTATTTGATATACTGCTCTTCATCGCGTGGTCAATACTGAACGTCGTGGTCATTAGGATCTTATCAACTCCTTTATTTGATATACTGCTCTTCATCGCGTGGTCAATACTGAACGTCGTGGTCATTAGGATCTTATCAACTCCTTTATTTGATATACTGCTCTTCATCGCGTGGTCAATACTGAACGTCGTGGTCATTAGGATCTTATGAACTCCTTTATTTGATATACTGCTCTTCATCGCGTGGTCAATACTGAACGTCGTGGTCATTAGGATCATTAACTCCTTTATTTGATATACTGCTCTTCATCGCGTGGTCAATACTGAACGTCGTGGTCATTAGGATCTTATCAACTCCTTTATTTGATATACTGCTCTTCATCGCGTGGTCAATACTGAACGTCGTGGTCATTAGGATCTTATCAACTCCTTTATTTGATATACTGCTCTTCATCGCGTGGTCAATACTGAACGTCGTGGTCATTAGGATCTTATGAACTCCTTTATTTGATATACTGCTCTTCATCGCGTGGTCAATACTGAACGTCGTGGTCATTAGGATCATTAACTCCTTTATTTGATATACTGCTCTTCATCGCGTGGTCAATACTGAACGTCGTGGTCATTAGGATCTTATCAACTCCTTTATTTGATATACTGCTCTTCATCGCGTGGTCAATACTGAACGTCGTGGTCATTAGGATCATTAACTCCTTTATTTGATATACTGCTCTTCATCGCGTGGTCAATACTGAACGTCGTGGTCATTAGGATCTTATCAACTCCTTTATTTGATATACTGCTCTTCATCGCGTGGTCAATACTGAACGTCGTGGTCATTAGGATCTTATCAACTCCTTTATTTGATATACTGCTCTTCATCGCGTGGTCAATACTGAACGTCGTGGTCATTAGGATCTTATCGACTCCTTTATTTGATATACTGCTCTTCATCGCGTGGTCAATACTGAACGTCGTGGTCATTAGGATCTTATCAACTCCTTTATTTGATATACTGCTCTTCATCGCGTGGTCAATACTGAACGTCGTGGTCATTAGGATCATTAACTCCTTTATTTGATATACTGCTCTTCATCGCGTGGTCAATACTGAACGTCGTGGTCATTAGGATCTTATCAACTCCTTTATTTGATATACTGCTCTTCATCGCGTGGTCAATACTGAACGTCGTGGTCATTAGGATCTTATCAACTCCTTTATTTGATATACTGCTCTTCATCGCGTGGTCAATACTGAACGTCGTGGTCATTAGGATCATTAACTCCTTTATTTGATATACTGCTCTTCATCGCGTGGTCTATACTGAACGTCGTGGTCATTAGGATCTTATCAACTCCTTTATTTGATATACTGCTCTTCATCGCGTGGTCAATACTGAACGTCGTGGTCATTAGGATCATTAACTCCTTTATTTGATATACTGCTCTTCATCGCGTGGTCAATACTGAACGTCGTGGTCATTAGGATCATTAACTCCTTTATTTGATCCGCCCTTCTCATAGGACCCCTTGCTCACCTTCCCTCAACTGTCCCCATGTTCACTAACTTCTCCAGATTTCCATAATTCTTTCTAGCAACATGGCCAAAGTATGTTAGGATTATTTATCTGCACGTTATCGAAAATCTTTCTGTAATCTCCAATTCTCGGATGTTCGAGACTGGTAGTATAGGGTGTTTTTTTGGTGTGATAGGATTTTTTTTTAAAATAAAACACATACAAATTATTTGGGTTGGTTTCCCATGGGTTTCCCACTAAGAACGAAAGAACTTTAAAATAAAATAAAACAACGACTAATAAACCAAAAATGGATCTGAAGGTTTGATTTGAAATAATATTTCATGGCGTTTATGATTTTGACAAGATATCGTTTAACTCTTTCACGGCGGGGGACCACTTAAGTGGCCCATACATAATACGTGCCGTCCTGGCGAGCGGCCATTTAAGTGAACACTAACTTTGCGTGTCGATATCTCAGTCAAAATTAAATCTTCTTTAAAAATTTTAACCTGAATATAAGACAAAACGTGTCCTCTAGTGAGATCTCTTCTAAAATCATCAAAACTTCAAGTACTTGATCCATAAGAAGGATTTAAACAGACCGATTCGAGGCCGTCGAAATTTAAAGCATTTTAAATATTAGCGCCACACGTTCGGGTGTGTTGAAGGTCATGTTTCTAATGACGATTGCTCCCGATCAATATGACGTATTTTGCGTCGATATTTTTTTTGTAAGTACGCGTATTGCGTATTGAATTAATTGCCTTTTTCATTGTTTATGGATTATTGTTTTCTTCGATTATTGCTTCTTATATTGTCGCACTTTATTTATAGCTTTGATTTGGATAATATTACGTGTGTATAGTGTCAGCTAAAAAATGCGTCGGCGCACAGTTCCACAGTAATCAGATTCGGGATAATGGTGAGTCATATTTTTATGTAGATACAATATAAATTTATTGAGGTAAAACACCGCCGCCTGTGGGACACACGAAAGATACTCGAGCCATCGCCGTAAAAAGGTTAAATGACTTATTTTGCACTGGCCAATTCAATCACGCCAATTTTCGATGACTCGGTGGAGCATTACCGGCTGTATGGCGTCAATAACACGACAAATGGTGGCCTCGAGTTCATCAAGACTCTCGGGTTTGTCGGTGTAAACCTGTGATTTAACATAACCCCAAAGAAAATAATCCAGAGGCGTTAAATCGCACGATCTTGGCGGCCAATTCAAAATCCTATCACACGCAAAAAAAAAACACCCATTATTTAACATGAGAAAAAATAAATAGAAAAAATGTGACAATGATTCAGTGTGCCGAGCTCGCCGGTTGAGGCGAGTGCACACTCGTCCAGATGTATATTTTACTGGGGGAAAATGTGAAAATCATGTTATCTTTATAAACCATTTTCCTTAACCGCGTAAAAAAAAACGCATAAATCGAGGGATAGGTGTATTGCCTTATGCATCTATTTTGGTCGCAGCTAGGAGCGACATCAGAAGGTCATGGATTTGATTCCACCAAGATGCATGCCCATTAAACCAATTGGAAAACTGCCATCGTTCAGGCACCACCCAATAATTGATTCGAGTCACTCAAAGGCAAATTGATTGCAGAAGAAAAGAGGGATTCCGTTTGAGGACTCTATTTGATGTTTACTATTGCATTTATTTGATGTTAACTATAAGAGTTATTCGGTTCTCGTTAAACCTTCCATACACAATAATTTAATTTATTTCTAAAATAAATAAATAATCATTTGATTTAGAACTTAAATTTATAACTTGAAAAGTTCTCATTCGAGAGCGCTTTCGTTTGTCTGAACCATAAATCCGACCCCACGGCGTGACTTTCATTGAATTTTTATCTCATTTTTTGTCGACTTTGTTTTCACTCAAACTTTTCGAGACATCTGTAAATAAGTTTCGATGTGCTTTTTTTTGTATTGGAATGGATGGATTGTGCGTATGCATATTTTAAATATTTTTTTCCTTCCTTTTGTGTGCTAGGGCCTTTGATTGCCTGAGCCTTGACTTGTCTAAGGTTTGTATACTATTTTATGTGCGATGGGTTGTATGCATGTGCGTACTATTTTTAGATATTTTTTTGTACATGATTCATGAAAATGTTTATAATTTTTGTGACAAGTTGTATTTCTATTCATGCGCACACACAATTCTAATTTGACAATTATTCTTGCGACCTTTTTTAATGGTCGATAAAATATCGTAAATTATAATACAATAAATTAATACTACCCTTTGTATAACTCTTCAATAACTAGACCAGCGGTCGGCAACCTATTTATACTGAAGTGCCACTTTTTAATTTTTTTTAAAGAATTGGACACTCCGAGTGCCACCAACGGATGCAGGATTTTTTATGGGAGAGGGGGGGGGGTATTTTTTAAAGAAAAATCTATCTTTAAGAAATTGAATATTTATTGAATAACTATTATATTACTTCATAACAGTTAAAATTACTCCCATGGCCCCATGCACAATATAAATTGGAATATATGTTCAAAATTAAAGCGAGATTTTGCGCAGTAAAATTTATTTGGATTTCCTCCCTCAAAAACAGATAATTTCGCTTAACAAAACGAGCCGCGCTGCGAGAAATTTTTTGACGTTTCCCCAAAAACTAATCATTTCGTGTAAAAAAAACGAGTCATTTTTTAAATTTAATTATTTGTCATTCTTTATGCCGTGCCACCAAAAAAAACTTTCAGCGATGGCACGCGAGCCATAGGTTGCCGACAACTGAACTGACTAGACGATTATCAAGGATTCAAAGTTCAGAATTATTATAAAACGGTACTTGAAGGCAAACAAATGAAAAACGTATATATTCTCGAAAATGAAAAAAAAAAAAAAAAAAAAAAGGAAATTTTAAAGAAAAATTTACCTCCAAAAGATGGCATTAGACAATAAACCCTTCACTCGCGACTATTATTTATTTAACATCACTTCAGGACGTGGATAAAAAGGAATTATTTCAATTTTATAATTGAAATTGTAATAAGCCGTCAATAATGACGGAGGTAATTTTTTTTTCTCTCAATATGACGATGTGCTTGTCTTTGCGCTGATTAATGTTGATTCGTGTTGCTGCTTCTCTCGAGTCTCGCTTGCTCGTTGTAATTGACGCGATCGTCTCAACAGTTTAGCATCTGCAACCCTTTTTGGAGACCTCTATCATTTTGTTTTATAATAAAAAGTCTGTAATACTTTAAGATCTGTCCTTGCATATATGAAAATCTAATTTGATCGACTCCAGAATGTCGAAGAAATTGTGTGGCTTTTCTTTTCTTTGTTGTTTCGGTATATTTTGCATAATCTTTACAAGGTCTACCTCTTTTAATTCCAGATTCTGTTGACATGTCTGCTGTAGATCCTTCTGTATTTTCGAAGTCGACTATAAACTCCGTATTTAACCATTCTTGATTATTGTTGATGAAACGATATTTTTTTCTTGATGCAGCAGCCCATTTTGTATTGAACTGAGGCAAAAGTGTTTTTTGTATGTTTGCTTTAACGCAGATGTATTGTGTCTCTGTGAAGTTAAAATGGTCGTTAAGGAATTTTTCTGCAGTTGAGATGTGTTTTCCATGTTCAATAAAAGCCATAGAAAGGTCAAAAACATTGATCCTCACAACATCCATGATATTTCAGGTTAAATGAATTATTAGATGAGGAAAACCCTTTACCGTAGTCGAGTTCTAGCAAAATATAAAGACCTTTACACATACATTCAAAATTGTTTCCATAGTACGTACAATGCATTAGCGTATTGTTCATTCTAGTCCGTCATGGGTCACTCGTATGTATCAGTACGCATTTGGGATTCAAGGTGATCACACGCCCGTCTTTGCTCTCAGCTACAGTATCACCCGAAAGTATTTAATAGTTTTACTTTCAAATTTAAAAAAGGTGTGTTCAAAAGCTGGACGTGGTTTTCATTTGAAAAAACAATCGAAAGATATAATAGCGAATGTGTTAGAACATTTAAGGCTATTTCACGCTGAAAAAAAAACATTGCATTGTGAAGTTTCAAAAGTAACCGGAGTGTCTATTAGTTCAATTGAACGCATAGATAACGAAAAAAAAAATAAGAATGGTGTGTTACGACCCCCTCCCCTCCAAAATAAGAATGGTGTGTTACAACCCCCCTCCCCGCCAAAATAAGAATGGTGTGTTACGACCCCCACCCCCCCAAAATAAGAATGGTGTGTTACGACCCCCACCCCCAAAAAAACATCGCTGCTTAACTAAAACAAAGATTTTTTTATGAGAATATATTTTTTATAGGTTTCTTTGTGTATGATATACAATTTATTACAACGATATCCACTCTATTAATTATATTGTGTATTTTTTTATGATACTTTTTAGAAGTTTTTATGTTTCTATCGCAATTTCTTTTATAAAAATAATAATCAAGGCATTAAGTCTGTATTTTTTTTTTCAAATTTCAATATATGAAATGTAATGTACGCTATTGATGTTTCTTTTATGTATTGCTTTTGTTTTGTCGTTTGAAATATTTTTCCCTTCCTTTTTAAATTTTAAATAAAACATTTTAAATATGAATAAACTTTTCCGTCTTATTATTGGGCACATTCCTCTACTTTTGTACAAATATTATATTACCCAAATTATGGGAAATTTTTGAGTAATTTATTAGTATTTACTAGTTGCAACCCATGAAATATTCACGGAAGTAAAACAAATTCTACATTTATGAAAATATATATTCATAAATGTAGAATTTGTTTATATACATCGTCCTCTTTTACACCGGTTCAAAAATTGTTAGCTAGGTATTTAAAATTCATTCAGTATCACGGACCCACCGAGATTCAAACTTCGAATTACTTTCGGAGAGAATCCAAGTATTCCTCTCTCGCTCTCTTGTATTCTTTCTTTGACGACAGCCGTCGTATGGGTTTTGGCCTATTTATACTATGATGTAGTTAGTGAAAGTAAAGGATAGAGATCATTATAAATATATTAGAGGAGAATAAACTGAATTCCTGTAATTAATAAATAAACTATTAGGGTTAATCATGTCATGGAAAATTATGGTGAGTATAAAAAAAATTATTACGAAAGATAGGCGGTTACAAATAATTAAATTACATTAATATGACAAGAATTTTCAACATAAATCACTATAATTATACATTGCTTACCTACATAGTTATTTTATGACGCGGTGAATTGTTAAACATATATGTTTTAATAATAGATATATTTTTTTTTTATTATTGTAGGTACATTAAAAAATATATATTTTTTACTAAATCTAGTTTTGAACCATCCTATACCCGAAGGTCCTATATTTTGCTAGAACTCTACTGTATCACTTGTAGGTATTGAACTAGTGATAAATACATGAATTTCGGTCATTTAAATATGATTAAAACCATAAAAGTACGTTTTAGTAATGAGTGCAAAATGTTTTGAACTTAGTATTGTGGTATAATGCTTTATTGGGTCAGAATATAGCTTTCTATAATGATAATAATCTTGCTAACAAAATACCTCAATTTCATGTGTTTTATCGATAATTAAAAAAAAAACTATTTATACAAATTATTATGTGTAGAAAGATAAAATAATAAATTATAATAATATCATCTACTATTTTAAATAATAATTCAAGCCTTTTATTTATCGCTAGTTTTACAGGTTTTTTTATAATTTGATTATAATACACAAAATAAAAATATGACTTGCAATATTCAACAATGTGTATTTTGTTTTATTTTCGGTATGTTACAAAGGACTAATGTTGTTTTATTATTAAAATTTTGAGAAGATTGTGTGAAAAATTAATGTTTATAAAATGATTTTCAATGTACTAAAACTCATATTTTTATTATGATTTTAGTAAATTACAAAAATATATATATTCATCAGCTTGTATACCAAATTTCATATTTATACTTTCATTGGTTTCGAAGTTATTGAATTTTTAGATGATTTAGAGCATTTCGCCCCAATGTGCGGCGCCCTAGGTCTGTAGCCCAATCAATCAAATGGTTAAGAAGGTCCTGGTAATATGTAAATCTTATAATTGAGCGTTAATATTATAAATGTCAGAAGAATCGAGCATTTTCACTCATTATAAACAGCTTTCTCGTTTAATATTTATATTCGTGTATACTGTTCAACAGTCGAGTCATGTATTCTTAATCAATTATATTATTTGACATTGTTACTTTATGTCTTACATAATCTATAAAGAAATGACAGCCATCAATTTATTTCCAAATAACTTCTTCCCGTTTTAACAATAACACCATCTAGACGGCGCTTTTATAAATTCGAAAAACAAATTATACACGAAAAAAAAAAAAGGATCTTGAAAACTCCAATTAAAATGTCAACCTATCCTGCCGATACGTACTCCGCCACTCAATATTAAAAAAAAGTTTTTTTTTTTTTTTTTTATTAAACAAGTAAATTACTATACAAACATTTGTCAAGGCTATACCTATATACAAATTTATTACTTAACTAATCTTAATTAATTATATGTTATAATTTATGAACTTATTTAGTTTCACTATGACATTAATATTAAATATTAACTATTAAACCGTAACTACGACAAAACACATTTTTACAGGCGGACGTAAGTATTATACAAATGACTTGATATTATAAATTATTTATAGTTAAGGTGTTAACACTGGAGGTTTAGACATTCCCTGACTTTAAGGATAATTACAGCGTGTCTCATTTTATTTACAAAATTAAAATAAATGCGACATCTGTTATTATAAATCAGAACGATCTAAAATATTAACGACAATAATGTGTAAATAGCACATTATTGTAGTTAATATTTAGGGTTACACCTGTTGACAGATTTTACATTTTCTTTCCACTCCGGACGAATTTCCGAGCGTTCTGGATATAACATATACGATATGATGTTTACTATATTAATGAATATATCCATGTTAATTCCTTTTAATTTATTGTACTTTCTGTAAATAATTCTCCAATATTGCATATATTTTACTTTCTATGGACAAACCTCCATTACTGCACGTACAGGAGACCGACGATTATTCGGGGCTCGATTATCCGTGATTTAGATTAACCGTGGTCCTCTGTAGTACATTTTCTTTTTAGTAATACTGTAAAATATTTTTTCCAATTTTTAGTGAACATCCACATTTTACAGATTGACTTACGATAGTAAATCGGCGGTGTTTCCCCGCATCCACACCGACACGACAATACTATATGTGGATCCGGGGCTTACCAATATATGGTAATTGTCGCGGTATGATACCGTTTTTAGCGGTTGTGTCTTTCAAACATTGAGAAAGCTTATTCGTGTACTCATCTTGCGTAACAAAATTTATATAGCATTTCAACTCTTAAAATGTTTAACTCAATAAAAACTTAATTTGAATTAACCGTGTTTTTCAATCATCCGGACTCGAGTGTCCCCCAATTACCACGGATAATCGATGCTCTATTGTCTCTACGAGTAAATTCGATAATTTTTCACTTGTTACAGTTTGACGAAATTTGGATATTAGTATAAGTGTTTTATTTATGAAATCACCTAATACTCTTTTTTTTTCATTAGAAAGCAATTATAGTAAATATAAAACTATAAATGATTTGACCTCACTTAAGCTAATACGTTACAGCAAAATAAATATCAGGGAGAATCATAGAAATACATTATAAAAAAGCAGACATATCAAATTAAAAAATTATATTGATCATTTGACCATCTTGAAAAGCGTGACCGGGAGACAACATTTTCCTCCGCCCCAATAATCGAGTCTTCGGGTTTAAAGCCACTGAAATAGGTACAGGACTTGTGGTTAATCATCATATGGGTTAGCAATACTACCCTACATATCGCCTGTTGGGAATCATAGTGGCGAAACTCCAAAAAATAAATTTTCGAGTTAAGTCTTCCGAATGGCACTAAAATGACTCATTTTTTACGTGTGTAAGTGGCGAAAGTATATTTCAACTCCTTTACGCTTCAAGGAGTTGAAATATACTTTCGCCACGTACGCACGTAAAAGAGGAGTCGTTTTAGTGCCATTTGGAAGGCTTAACTCGAAAATTTATTTTTTTGTAGTTTCGCCACTATGATTCTCAACAGGCGATATAAAGACGTTCTAGCACATTAGCAAAAAGTCTAGCGGGTGAGTATTTTATCAGACTAGAATCTATTTTTTTGAGTACCATAGGGAATCGAATCCAAAATCTCCGGTCAAAAAGTCAAGCACCTTACCAAGAAATCCACGGAAGTAGTTTTCTGTGATAACAAACTAATTTACAGTAATCGCAACGCATGATATAACAACCTAATCATGTATAACTCTTAAGCTGGATTCCAAAATGACCATGCTCATAGCGCATGAATGCCAGAAACAATTCCTCATAGAATTTTCAAGTAAACAGATGGACCAGTAGGTCAGCAGAAAAAGCTAAAGGTATCAAATGGAGCAATAGGAACTGGACTGGGCAGAGGCCAGAATTGGCCTGAGATCGAGATAAGTGGATATTATCTCTGGCAACGGCCCTGCCCGGAAAGGAGAAGGGGAAAACAATGATGATGATGATTATATCATTAAATTTTTCAATAGTCTAGCGTTTTTGTCTTTAATTTATTTAGCCTTTGAAGATACATAGACTGACCAGTTGTGTTGGATTATGAGGATTTAAAACTCGCTAATACGATATTAATCCCGCTGTGGTTATTTTTTCTGTGATTGACTCTGTTTGTCTGGCTTTTACACCTCTTCTGTTTCAAAATTGTTGAGCCTATGGAGACAGAGCCTAAGAAATTAACCTGTAAGGCTAAAGGTTTTTCCACTACATCATGATTATGTATATGTATTTTAAAATAATAATTATATACAAAGAAATTCAACAGTTCTTCAATGTTCTGATCCCCGATTATCTTATGATATTCATGAAGTCTAACTTCATAATGATACATCAATAACATATCTAAAATAATTGATAGATGTGACATATAGTGTTATGTGCACTGCTATTGTTATGCTTAACGGAGTGGAGAGGATCATCAGACCCCAGGAGATGAATTTTGTCTGTAAAAGAATTACTTACTGACTCTGAACTACCATGGATAACCTGGAAAACTCTTAACAAGTTTCAACAGGGATTGGGAAAACCAATTACATGTCTGAATGGAGAATGTTTAGTGTTGAAGATCCGTGGTGAAGAGCAGTCCATGAGCCACTTGTTGCAATGGGCAAGGAGCCCAGTGCCATGCACCGAAGAAGACTTGATTAGTGGAATGCCAAGTGCTGTCCAGGTGGCAGAAACTTTGGGTGCAAGTTTGTGCCTTTGACAAAATATAAGGAGGATTATGTGCCAATTAACGCACAGACTCAAATTCTTCTCATGTCTATTATATCTATCACTTTATAAGCATGTGAACAAAACAATACACAAATTCTTATAAATTATAATGCACATTCAATTCCAAAATTGCGTCAAATAATACCAGCGATGGTGTCTTCACTGAGATATTCTGTGGGTAAGATTAGAAATATTTTCACTCTTTTCTCAATCAAAAATATTTATAAAGGTTTGACATACTTAAGCACTTCACTCCAATCTTCCACATCGACACAGTCATCCATCAACCTTCCTCTCACAAAATTGGCTAAAATATTTTTTTATTTATTTATTTCAATTCACAACACAGGCTTAGCCAATTTACATTAGAATTAACAAAAATAGTTAACATGTTCAATAAATATATATGTATTCAAAAATCACTTTATAAGCTGATGTGTGCTTCGTCCCATCTTAAAAGCAAATCTTTTACTTTTGATGATGTGATATGCAATATGTGAACATCCGAAACAGTCCTGTTCAAACGAGTTAAGGCCCTTCCAACAGGCATAGCAGCTGGGAGACCAGTCTTTGTGCAAGTGATTGAAATCAGTTCTTACCGGCAGTTTAGTGTAATTGTAGGAACATTTAACGCATTTTTTTCTAGTAATTTTGAACAGCTCACAGCTCTTTGAACGAGTCTGACAACATATACCAGGAGATGGAGATTTCTTCTTACGCTCAAGGGTTATATCTGAACATGCCCAGCAGAAACTGAGTAAGATAAAGCCATGGACACATAACTCGCTCATATAGAGACATAGTAATATTTTTTTTGCACCTTTTCCACCATGAGTGAACTCTGTGCCCCCAGCGGGGTCCAAATGCAAGCATTGCTTTCTAATTTGCTAAACCAATTTGATTTTTAAATGACTAACTAGATTTAATTATGGCAGTTCAATAATAGATAACTTAGAACTAACTTTAGAACGAGTACAAAACAAATTTCTAAGATTCATAAATTTTAAACTTGGAATACCACATGAACAAAGAAATTATCCCAACTTATTAAATGCAATGACAGAAGAAAAACAGCCGATATAGTACTGCTATACAAAATCATTCACTCGGTGATTGATGCACCTCACTTACTCGCAAGCATTTCATTTTGTATTCCCACTAGATCCACAAGACAGCTCAATCCCTTTTATACTGAAAATTGCTATACTAATTATAAAATCAACTTCTCTATGATTCGTATGCAAAGACTTAGAAATGAGTTTTGCAACAATTTAGATATTTTTAATATATTATAAGTATATATAGTATTTGCCAGAATATCACAACAATATTTCGAAATAGCTACTAACTTTGATCTCTCCTTTATTAATATAAATAACCTAGTATAAACTAAACATTAAGGACAATACTTTGTCTCTGGAGTTGAGTAACCCTGCATCAACATGTGGAAGGTTTCGATTCTGCAAAGCAACTTGCATCTCGTTCTACAAGTGAGCCCAAGTGCTTACTATATCTCAAGATCTATCCATAAAATTCTCAAAAAATCCAATTTTTGTTCTATGTAAGTGTTATTCCCATAAACACAAATCTGAGTTCTTTACCTCTATTAAATAAGTCTTCGACAAAGTGAAGTTTGGTAATATTTTATGGTATACACACATATATTGAACTTAAATATACATATAATTACTAAATAATTTTAAAACAATGATTGTAATTTATTATTACTACTGCTTTTTGTATCTTCATGTTAGTTTAAGATAAAGTTTTGTATTTTTTGTCAATAATTTTAAGTATGTGTATAACCTGTCACATGTTCATTTGTATATAAAGACACTGTTGTGTCGTTAATTAAATTAAATAAATAGATAAATAGCTAATTTGTTCAGAGTTTTTTTATTTACATTTTTTTTAATGAATTCCAAGAGGAATTGAATATAATAGTAAACCAAGGAGCAGATCTATAAGGTGGCTCTATTCTGTCAACAAACTAAGCCAAAAACTGTAACATGGTTTCATTATTTAGGATTGCAGGAATATGGGTTGGTAAGCAAGGATTTGGTAAATATAACACATTCTGACTACTTTCTTTACGTGCAACTTCCGCTACGGTTTACAGTGAATGATAACACCATACTATGTTATCTAAGAAGTTTCCTGTTTAATTAAAAAAGGTTAATTAGGAAGTAATTAGAAGGGCTATAAAATATAACCTTCACCTACAAGGTGAAAAATAAATAAATAAAATTAAATATGACTTAGCAAACTCACCTCATTTTCCGTGTGTGTCTCCTGCGTTTCGTCTAATATTTCCTCTTTTATCGAAACACCCAAATATGGCACGAAATCCATAAGGGACTGTTCGATCTCTTCGCTAGCTTGCAAACTATTTATGTTTTCCATCGTGCACTATTCAAATTATCACTTTTTAACATTTAAACTAGTCAATACCACTGTTAGAATATAGAAAAACTCATTTTTATAAAAAGCCATAAATAAATTTATGTGAAGGCTTCCCGGGAAAAGAAACAAAATGTCGAGTGCCTCCGGGGAAAAATCGTGGCTACACTTTCCAATACTTTCACTCACACTTGTGTTAAGAAAACTTGGAAATTAAATTATATATAAAATGTGTGACACTAAAGGTTTAATATTAAACGTTTAATTGTTCATTTTCGATTCTAGAATTGTCAATGACGGCGACGAGAAACAGAACACGAACGACAGCTTCCGACGCCATTTAAATTTTTTTGTCTATGAGGGAAAAAAATGTATACAAAAAGTTTCTCCTCTATGGTTTTTCAAGTAGACAACACTGTATACAATAGATTTTTCAGTGCGGTTACAAATAATTCCGTGTATATTTCAAAACATTTATTTTATGAAAAAATGAAATTTACAATTTCGAACGTTGATAATATAATTTTAAGTAACAAGCTTTTATTATATTTTTCTTATAAAAGATTCTCGGTCACTTTTGCCACGGTAAAATCTATTGATAGTTTTTCTTTTTTATTCTTCGACCTTTTTAGAAATATTTCGAAGATGATAGCAAATTTCTAAATATCATGACAGGGAATCCTACGTTATCAAACTCCTCTATTTTCCTGTTGAAATATTGAAATTGTATCTATCTAGCTATTATGAAAATCTTTTGATCACCTGATTATTCTTTTCGATTTATTATTTTTTAAGCTTACTTGGATGCATCGTTATTTTAGAAATCCTAGAGGTAATTTGTGAGTCAGAAAACTTTTTTATGGAAACTGAAAAATCATGACATATCAATTATTCCTCATTAGAAATTTTTTTTAAATGTTGAAGATAAAAAAGGTATTCTAAATTTAATTCCAAAGTTGTAGATTCGAAAAGAGTTAATAAACAACAGATAGAAAAAAAATATTCGCTTTTGATTTTCTTATCGATCTCTATGATCTAGTAAGAAATTTATGTGCTGTGAAATAAATAATAATTTATTTAAAATATTTTTGGTGTTGATGGTGCAAGTCTGATCCCTCTTTACTTCTAAATATACGTTTATTGTGATTTATTTTATTTTGCCATTTTACACATGATAAGAAATATACATTATTTGCGAAAAAACAGCAGGTAATTTAATTTGGACACACAATTTCAATGGATCTGGGTTTGTTGCCTTTCATTTGTCATGCCCCCAGTAAACTAGGCTTTTGCCTGCATCTCACTGAGGACATAAGCTTTGAATAGAATAAGCATAAAAGCTTTGATTTTTTTGAAGTTTTGAACTAACTGGCCCTCATACATTAAACACACAAGCATAGAATAGAAACAAGCGGAGAGATTATTATGACAATTACATACTCGATACTGGTCATATGAGTAATGGTAGCAGCAGTTGAGTAATTTTCCTTAATTTTGAATTATTTCATTCAATTGCAGTCGAAAATAAATATATCTTACCGTGTAAGTAATTAACTTAAACCCCATTTCTTCAATTTAAATTATCATTAAATACATTTCTAGTTAGGATTATTATATTTTTAATTTATAGCAACACAGTGCCAAATTATTATTATTATTAGAAAAAAAAAATAGACGCTTCTTAGTTTTGTCAAGGGGATATTTTAAGGTTATTTCGTAAGTTTTTATATTTCTGTTATTAGCTTATTTCAATTAATTTATCTATAGATATCACATGCCAACAAAAAAGACTTAATTGATTATAGAATCCAATACATTTATGTTTTTTCCATTCTATTTTTAATTTACAATTTCATGTTAAAACTTATCTCCGTGGGAGATTTTTTTATCGTTTTGGTGTTTTTAATTCACAAATATAGTTATATTAGTATTATTATAGTGATTATGTGATAAATAAAATTTCTCGTTCATATATCCGATTACAATTTGAATGTAAAGTGTGTCGAGGTAAATGATATAGAATTTCACACATTGACTCGCGCGCAATCTTTGAATGATAATTTTTCTTTCAGATATACGACCGCTCACGAAAATGGGCGTTGTTTCGAGTTTTAAAACGTTTCACGTTTTGGCATTTCTAATATTAATTCGACTTGCATCAGTATTCCTGGTGCAGACTTGGTATGTTCCTGACGAGTACTGGCAAAGCTTGGAAGTTGCCCATAAACTGGTGTTTGGATATGGACATTTGACTTGGGAATGGACTAAAGGCATCAGAAGCTATGTCCACCCTTCAATAATTGCGTGTTTATATACTCTATTGGAGTTCTGCAGCATTGATCATCCGGATTTATTGGTTAGTAATTAATCATTCATATTTTTATTTTATAATAAATAATAATATAAGGACAATAATGAAAGGAAAACGACTTGGGACTCGAACCCATTATAATGGACAGATTAAACATATTGAAAAATAAATATATGAAGTTTTTTGTACATGGTCATTTACTTTTGTCTGGTTGGCTGGAAGAGATTACCGCCTGGCAATAAGCCCGCCAGATTGTATTTGCAATAAAAGTGTTAAATAAATAAAAATAAATAAGTTTTGTGTAAGGATAGGAAGGTAGTGGGTGCGGCCATTAGATTAGGTTTCTGACCCTGCATTTGCATACGCATTTGCATGTTCAGAAAAATATATTTGGTAAGAAAACTTATCAAGAGAAGACGAACTATAAAGAAACCTTTGTAGATCTTCCTATATGTGGCGCTCTTGTTTTATTGTCACTATGGACTTTTAAAGTAAAAAAATAATTGTTATCTACCTGTTAAAGTTGCGACATTCAATACATTAAAACAAAACACGCGTGATTTAAAAAGGTAACTAATAACTAAAAGTTTATTAATAAGTATGAGCGGAATTTACTTCGCTAAAAAAAATATTAAGGAATAGTAAACTTATACATACTTGTTAAATAACATACATACAGTACCCGGCTGTAAGTAATATACGTCGGGCTTAAGAAAGAGACTGTCGGCCATAATCGGCTAACTTCGGCTATGTAAAGCGTCGTCTCTGTTCCTAGAACGCTTGACAACGGCTGACAAATCGCGACGGAACACGTGTATGAATGACAGAAACGACGCTCTACAAAGCCGAAGTTAGCCGATTTGGCCGACAGTCTCTTTCTTAAGCCCGATGTGTATTACTTACTGCCGGGTACATAAATTTATTTGGAGTAGACATATCTGCATATAAAAAAAGGATAACTAATTGACTGCGTTGACAAGTGCATGCGCGTAATGAGATTTGGCAAATCGCAAACCATTTTGTAAGTTACGAAGTTGGCTGCGTTCGACCAAAAATAGCTTCGTGATCGACCTGTTGGCCATTCCTACTATATGTAATAGAAACACATTTGACTTTAGGTGTAGTATAGTGAATGTGTGTACTGTCAATATATAATTATTAATTTTGATAAGATCTCCCAAAAAGCGTTGTTTTCAAGTGCTTTTTAAAGCTGCATACGCCATCCATATTTCCAACACTAAGAGGCAGACCATTCCACGCACACAGGACCAATAATGCAAATCACAACTAAATATGACAGGACTTTTGTCATTGCTGGTTCTGTAGCATGGAAGGGGGTGCCTCGAAGTGTTAGATATATGAGTGATGTGTACAGCTTTGGGAATCACTTGAAGATAATCCTTTTTGGGAGGTCTTATCAAAATTTATGATTGTATAATCGTATAAACGGTATGCATTATCTCATGGGGGCACAGGTATATATCTTTCAGTGTCCCCTGGAAACTGGCTCAATTTTTTTTAATAACAAAGTCAACAACCATACCAAAGAAAATGTAGCATGGTCCCTGTGACGTTTCACAAATTTGCCCCAATACAACCTTGTAACCATGTTCAGTAATTTCAATTATTTTATCAACTTTAATACGAATTCTAATAAATAGCAAGTTATTTAGGTAAATGCATTACATAAAACTAACAATAATGACAAATTAATACATCTTGTAACAAATTAGCAAAAATATATCGGTTAGTTAAAATCAAATAATATTTGGCTACGTTTGTCAAAAGTCACTACGTTACTCTGCAATTAAAACGTCAGTTGAGAGAAAAACAATTTTTCGATTTATAAAAAAACTATTTCGATTTGTAAAAAAAAACGATTTTACCCCATCCCTTTGAGACATGACATTTCAAACGTCACAGGGACCATGCTACATTTTCTCGAGTATAAAACATGTATACTCAAAATGATAGTTCACAATAGTATTTTAGACTTGAATGTATGGGAGTGAAACGTGAACGTGAAAAGAGCTGAATAAATGCTGTAGAAATGCGTGTACTTAAAAGAATACGTGGGGTGACAATGTATGACAATATATATATATATATATATATATATATATATATATATATATATATATATATATATATATATATATATATATATATATATATATATATATATATATATATATATATATATATATATGTCTGATGCTCTATCCTGTGCCCACCCTGACAGGGAAATGGCGTGATGAAATAGTTTTTTAATTTATTTTTCTCAGTAATCAAATTTGTTTCCAGGTGATACTGCCCCGAGTACTTCAAGCCTTACTGAGCGCATGGGCAGACTATGCCCTGTATGTGTGGAGCGGCAAGCACAAGTGGGCTCTGTTCCTCACCAGCGTGCAGTGGTTCTCGTTCTATGTGGGTAGCCGTACTTTGATCAACAGTGCTGAAGCTGCAATCATCACCATAGCTCTGGCACGCTTCCCCTTCAACCCTGGACACCCCAGTGAGTTCATTTTGACTTTTTCTCTCTCAGTCGTGCAATACGTAGTGTGTACCTGTAGGCCCGACTTTTTTTGACATTTGATTTTTGTTTTAAAAAAATATTCAACGTGTTAGAATATGTAAAAGGTTATTTCTTACGGTTTGTTGACATTTTGTTGACATATTTCATGCCTCGTTCATAAAATTCAATGGATCTTTTATTTTCTCGATATTAAATTCAGGGTTGTCACTACACTAAGAAATTTAAACTATATAAAACAATGCACAAATTAAATTTAATCCATATACTGTATATACGAGGCATATCCAGAAAGTAAGTGTACTGAATTTTTGTAGGTTACAATTTTTTATATTTAAACAAAAAAATTACGTGGTTACCGTAGTACATATGTAAGCTATTTTTCGACATAGTCGCCATTCCTCTCAATGCAGGTGGTGAAGCGGGGTATCAACTTTTTGATGCCTTCCTCGAAGTAGTTTCCCGTCAACCCCTCCGTCCACTTCTCCACCTCCTTTACCTCCTCGTCGGTTGAAAACCTTTTTCCACCCATGTGCAGCTTCAGGGAGGTAAAGAGATAGTAATCTGAAGGTGCTAGGTCAGGGGAATGCGCGGGATGGTTCAGGACATCCCATTTAAACGAGGCGAGCAGTTCCTTCGTGGCGTTGGCCGTGTGTGGTCGTGTAGCAGGCAGACTCCCTTTGTCAGCATGCCTCTTCTCTTGTTCTGAATCACCCTCCGCAATTTTTTTAGGGTCTCACAGTATCTTGCAGAGTTGATGGTCTCCCCTTGAGGCATATATTCAATTAAAATTATGCCTTGACAGTCCCAAAACACGGATGCCATGATTTTCTTGGCTGAAATTGTGGTTTTGAACTTTTTGGCTGAGGGTGAAGAGGTGTGACGCCACTGTTGAGACTGCCTTTTGGTTTCAGGCGTGTAGTGTGTAACCCAAGTTTTATCTCCAGTAACGATGGAGCGGAGAAATTCATCTCCGTGGAGTTTGCAGCGCCTCAAAAACTCTTTCCTTTTTACAAAATTTCGCACTTGGCGGGAGATTGGTTTGACATTTTTCACGAAACGTGTTGTCGCGTCGACACTTCTCAACGTACTGACCTCGAACCGGTCTCGTTGCGGAGGGGAAGGGTCAGGCTACATGGAAGTGTAGCCAACATGTTGAAAATAAAATCCATCCGGTCGTGAGAGCCTCGTATATAACACAAAGCACAAATTAAATTTAATCCATATACTGTATATATATTTAATCAAAAGATTAGCAAAGTATCGCTTGTATTGTTACAGAGGACAATGGCTGGTTGTGTCTGGCCATGATGTCATGCATGGTGCGCCCCACAGCCCTGATAGTCTGGCTACCGCTGTTCCTCTTCCACCTGGTCACCTTGCAGGAGCGCCGTTGGAGGACTGTTGCTCTCTACTATGTGCCCATCAGGTAATATGTCTTTTCTTACTCAAGAACTTGTTGTTGATTGATAGAGTGAACTTACTATACATACCATCACTTCATCTCCATTTTCCAGTAGACAAGAAGACCATTTTAACTTAGTACAAGCAAACATGTGCTAACAGGCAAACCTGGGCATTTGCTTAGGCCGAGGCCACAACAAAGTGCTTCATTAGGTTTTACGTGACTCATATACTAGTTAACTTCATGCCTGGCCACACCAAAGTGCTACGCACAAATTCATTTGACAGTTGGACGCGGTTGAGTCAACGCACGATGTCACTCTCAAAACTAACCAATTTCATTACAACTTACCATCTTTATTTACTTTCTGTGCAACTTCATTTCAAAGGGATTTTATTACAGGACCAGTCAAATGACCTTTTTGATACAAAAGATTACAAAAATATAACAATTAACATTGACATTTAAGCAGTGTTATACAATAAAAAAAATAACTATAAAACGAACCCAAATAATTTATTGTCATTTGTTTTTATCAAGCACTGTTTCGAGGTTTTCACCTCATCGGGGAAGCACAAACAAGGCTGATGTGTTAAGTCTTGTTTGTGCTCCCCTGATGATGATGTGAAAGCCTTGAAACCGGTAAGGTTATACTGTTATAAAAAGTGGAATAAACAATGTTTGATAAAAACAAATTACAATGTATTATTTATAGTTAAGGCATTAAAATTGTGGAGTTTTAAAGATTACAAAAATCAAATTACAAAAAAATACAACGTTTTTAAACCTCTACGATGTTAATGCCTTAACTATAAATGATGTACCAAATAATTTACTTAATTCTCCTGACAAGAAAAACTTCTTCACTTAAGGTTATATGAAAGTTCATATAATGTCCATACTGATTGCCAATTATACAAATAATTTATTGTTACTACTTCATTGTGTAATAAAATATTTTGCTGGGTGAGCCTGCAAGCAACGTGTTGCCTGACAAGTTAAGTTAGTTCCGGTCTGTTGAAATATGAACTGACAATCTTGAATACTGTTGGGAGGTCAAACGTTTTCCTTTTCTCGGTTGAAAGACTCATTACTTCCAACAATAGACCATAGTCCATCTCAGCTCTTGAGATTTGCGGTTAGAATTTTATAAAACGTAAGAATTTCTGCTGTATGTATTAATTTTTTTTAACATGGTTATCATAATGTCAACATGGACATCATCTTACCAATGAATTGTATAACATTTTAAATGATTTCAGCCTGTGAAAATCATTACCAAGTCTCAGTATAACTGAAAATAATTTAGAATGATTAATTTCCAGCTTGTCAATGTTGGCCCTATCTACCTTTATCGATTCATATTATCACGGGCAGCTGATCTTCACACCTTGGGAGTTCCTGAAAATGAATGTCTTCAATGAAATCGGAAGCTTCTACGGAAGCCAACCATGGTAAGAATATCCTTGATACAATTTTTTTGTTAAATAAATACATTTTAACATATATCAGGTCTGTAAATATGAAAATACACATTTATTGTATGAAAATGGTAAAAAAATATTTTATTCAAAGTATTGGCCATCGCTAGCTACACATTTTTCCCGTCTCTCTGGCAATTTGTGGATGCCACGCCAAAAAAACTGTTGCGCTTTTGAGGCAAACCAATCATCGAGCCATTTTCGAACATTTTCGTAAGAAGTGAAGCGCTGTTCGGCAAGTGCGTGTCCCATCGATGCAAATAAGTAGTAATCGGATGGAACCAAGTCTGGTGAGTAAGCCGCATGCGAAAGTATTTGCCAACTAAACGCCTCAATCGTTTCCTTGACCGGTTTTGCTGTGTGCGATGGTGCATTATCATGAAGCAAAATCACTTTGTGTTGCCTCTTTTTTGATATTCTGGTCGTTTTTAACGCAATGCTTGGTTCAAATTCATCATTTGTCGGTAGCGTTCAGTATTAACAATTTCGCCAGGTTTTAGCAGCTCATAATAGATAACACCCTTCTGATTCCACCAAACACAGAGCATTGTCTTCCGTTCATAGCGATTTGGCCTTGCGGTCGATGTCGCTGGTTTGCTTGGAGTTACCCATAATCTTTTACGCTTAGGATTCTTGAAATATATCCATTTTTCATCGCCAGTCACAATTCGATGGAGAAATTATTTTCTTTTGTACCTGGTGAGCAGCATTTTGCAAGTGGTTTTTCGATTTTCCCGCTGTATTTCTTTCAGTTCATGTGGAACCCATTTTCACACCTTCTGGATCTTTCCCATGGCTTTCAAACGTATGGAGACGGCTTCTCGTGTCACATATGAACAGTCAAATGACCTTTTTGATACAAAAGTTTACAAAAATAAAATTCAATATTTACGGTTAAGCAGTGTTATACAATAGGGAAAAATTAATACAGTATCTTTCAATAGGGACGCTCGAAATTCGTTAGGTTATAGCGGCCATATTGTTGAAGCAACATCTCTCAAATTTGTTGTGAATTGTTCAGTAGTATATGGCAAATCACGATGGAAAGTTATAGCGTTGAACAACGTGTGCAAATCATCAAATTTTATCTTCAAAATCAGTGCTCCGCTCGAGAAACGTTCTGCGCATTACGTGATTTTTATCCTCGCCACAACCGTCCTGCCGAGTTGACTATTCGACGTTTGGTGGACAAATTCGAGTCAATCGGTTCGATAAATAATCAACCAACACCCGTACGTCACCAAAACGCAAGGTCTGCTGAAAACATCGCTGCTGTGCATGAGAGTGTACGGAAAAACCCGAGGTAAGTCAATTTCTCGTCGTTCACAAGAACTCGGTCTTTCTGCGACTTCAACTTGGCGAATTTTGCGCCGGGACTTGGGTCTGCACCCGTGTAAAATCCAACTGACCCAGGAACTTAAGGTAAACGACCATAGATAACGCCGTGTGTTCGCTGATTGGGCTCTGGAGCAGTTGGAAGTTGACCCAAATTTCGCACAAAAAAAACCTCTTTAGCGACGAGGTCCATTTTTGAATGAATGGATGTATGAACAAGCAAAATTGTTGGATTTGGGACGATACCAATCCACACGAGATACACCAGCACCAAATGCATCCCGAGAAAATCGCTGTTTGGTGCGGATTTTGGTCTGTCGGAATCACCGGTTCGTACTTCTTCCAAAACGAAACTGGCATTGCCATAACTGTCCATGCTGAGCGCTACAGATCGATGAGAAGCAACTTCTTGTGGCCTAAACTGGATGATATGGATACCGACGTTATGTGGTTCCAACAGGACGGAGCTACGTACCACACAGTGCATGCCACGATGGACATTATGCACAAGCGATTTGGGGGCATGGTTATCTCGCGCGGCGGCGAACTGGCCACCGAGATCGTGCGATTTAACGCCTTTAGACTTCTTTCTTTGGGGCTATCTTAAATCATAGGTCTATATGCGTATAAATCGCAAACAATTGATGTCAACATAACGAACGCCATCCAGCAAATACAGCCAGATTTATGCGAAAATTGGGCCTCCCGAATACGTGCCACCAAGCAAAGCCGCGGCGGCGGACATTTGAACGGCGTTATACTCCATACTTAATGCCATAAAATATTCTATCAAATAAAATAAAATTGAGTGGATACCTCACACACAACTTGTTTTATTTAAATTTAAAAATCGAGCGTTCTTATTGAAAGACCCTGTATAAGATAAAACCAACGCAAGAATAAAACAATCCAAGGAGATTTTTGGCCCCTTGAGATTTTTCCAATACATCAGTTGGGGCCGATGATCGCCCCCGTGGGATTAAAAGGGTTAAGAAGAATACATGGAGCGACAATGTATGACAAAATACGGAATGAAGTGATTAGGGATGAATGTGAACCTAAGGCTGTGTGTGCTAATACTAATAAACTAAACATCCATGCGTTGCTACACTAGGAATTGAGTATGTGTATACAATATCAACGCACTAGGAGCGGTAATAGTATCTTTGGTTTGCATAGGAAAACGCGTCAGGCGCGTTGTTAGCATCCGACGGTTGCCAAGAAGAACGCACTAGGCGCGTTGTTAGCATTGAATGTGTTAATGACATAAGCTTATTTTACATATTTTTTTCCTGTTCTGTTAAAAATTCTTCAGTATTATTAGAAGTTCAATAAATAACGAGAATTCTGTGGTCAGGTATTGGTACTTCCTGATTGGATTCCCATCAGTGATGGGTGTCAACCTGCTGCCCTTCCTGGTAGCCTCCGCCGAGGCAGTCAAGTCTCGGCTGGACGGCACTCAACGCACCCAGCGCCTCTTGCTTCTGGTCATCGGCTTCACACTCTGTATCTACAGGTAAGTTTTTGATTGTTCTTATTTATTTTTATTGCTTGAAATTTTTTAGCCTAAGGGCCACACTGACTTCTCTACTAAGTCCCAAGGGCCAAGACCTAGCTAGCTCATCATACCAACATACTGTAGTTTTGAATTATGCGCAAATTTTCATATTGGAACTAGCCGGTAAGTGAGATATCTATGGCGCAGGGTGCGGGAGGTGGACTCTGCTCCGTTCTTAATTTCGGTTGGTACTTACGGGCAAATGTCAAGGATATTTCATTGCGGCGGAAATAGCCGATTGCTTTTTTTCCGCTTTCGGCACTACTTATCTGTGTGAAAAAACATTCTCCAAAATGAAATATACAAAAAATATTTACAGATCCAAATTAACTGATGAGCATTTGAAGTCGCTGCTGATAATTTCCATTAGTAAACTTGATCCACAACTGCAAACAATTGTCAGTGGAAAGTTACAGCTACATAAATCTCATTAATCATAATTATAATGTTTAATATCATTATGTGAATTACCTATGTATGTCACTTATTGTAAGTTTTTAGGATAAATATCATATCATTAATGTTGAAGATGACCCATTTTGGGAGGTTTTCAAACACACTGAATTTATATGATGATTGCATAGAGTGAAGAGAATTCATGACCTCCGCATACTCCTTGAAGAGAGCGTACTCTGTACTAATAGTAAACATGTGATGAATTTTATCTAGTTAATTTTTCTATATCAATGTGAGTACATATAATTGCATACAAACACCTGGATTCGCAATATAACAAAGGTAGAAGACGTTATAAAGGTGTGCAAAAGAATGAAGTGGCAATGGGCAGGACACATAGCCAGAATTTCAGAATTCCAATGGACATCTGAAATAATTCAATGGTACCCATGAGGCATAAAGAGGCCCAGAAGAAGCCCGAAGGTACGCTGGATAGATGAAATCAGGAAGCATCACATGGCATCAACGAGCAAAAAACCGAACTATTTGAAGTCAACTTGGGGAGACCTTCATCCAGCAGTGGATCGACCCTGGTTCACAATGATGATGATGATGACATACATATGTACATACCGTGCTGTGTCGCTTGGGGGGTAAACAGAGATAATAGATCTTTACTACTTTTTTTTTAGATACACTAATTTTGCTTGCTCTATACTCGTCATGCGTAACCTTCTATTATATATTATTAATACATTAATATTGTTTTTTCAGTTTCTTGCCTCACAAAGAGTTCCGCTTCCTTCTACCGTTGGTATCCATGGCTACATTCATGTCACAGGATACAATCTCTCGATGGAGTAGAAAGGCTAAGATGTAAGTCCCGTCTTGATACCACTTGAATATGCAGATCATAATAAATCCTAATTAGCTCTGCTGCCTTGTAACAACGTTTCATTATTGCAATATTATTGAAACATCTTGTACTTCGACATTTTTACCTCAATTACTGATCAAGATTTTTGGGATTGCTTTTGTGGATTAATAGTTGACCAAACAATATACATCATTACAGTTCGCCAAACAATAACCATGATCAAAGTTGACCAAACACTGACCATTATTAAAATTAACCGAACAACTCTGATCAAAGCTGACCAAAATATAACTATGATCACAATTAGACAAACGATAACCATGATCAAAACCTTGATCAAAGTTGACCCAACAATAGCCATGATCAAAGTTGGCCAAACAACCATGATCAAAGCTGATCAAAATAATGACCGTGATCAAAGTTAACCATTTAACTTTTAGAGTTAAATAGCTGATTTCGGTTGTGGTTCCAATGAGTAATAATATATCAGGTCTGTAAATATGAAACCGGATTTTTTTTTATAGAAAATACACATTTATTGTATGAAAATGCACATTTTTCCTATCTCTCTGGCAATTTATGGATGCCACGCCAAAAAAACTGTTGCTCTTTTGAGGCAAACCAATCATCGAGCCATTTTCATAAGAAGTGAAGTGCTGCTCAGCAAGTGTGTTTCCCATCGATGCAAATAAGAAGTAATCGGATGGGGCCAAGTCTGGTGAGTAAGCCGCATGCGAAAGTATTTGCCAACTAAACGCCTCAATCGTTTCCTTGACCGGTTTTGCTGTGTGCGATAGTGCATTATCATGAAGCAAAATCACTTTGTGTTGCCTCTTTTGATATTCTGGTCGTTTTTCACGCAATGCTTGGTTCAAATCCATCATTTGTTGTCGGTAGCGTTCAGTATTAACGGTTTCGCTGTTTTTCCCGCTGTCTTTCATTCAGTTAATGTGGAACCCATTATCCCACCTCTTGGATCTTTCCCATGGCTTTCAAACGTATGGAGACGGCTTCTCGTGTCACATTTAATTTATCCGCGAGTTGTTGTTGCGTTTGAACCTCACCCTCATCCAATAATACTCGCAATTCGGCGTCTTCAAACTTTTTCGATGGTCTTCCACGTTCTTCGTTTCTCACGTCAAAATCGCCTCTTTTGGATTTTTTTAAACCGCACAATGCACTGTGATTTACCAAGAGCATGCTCACCGTAAGCTTCGACAAGCATTCGATGCGATTCTGCAGCAGTTTTCTTCAAATGGTAACAGAAAATCAATGCTGTCCGCAAATCATAGTTTTCAGGCACAAAAACAGACATGTTCAACTCTATGAAAACATATGTAGTTGTATTAAACTTGTATTGTTGTGAGTTAAAAGTCTTTGATAAATGTAAACACAGAAAAAGGCGCCAATGTCGTGGTTTGACAGTCGCTACATTGACAACTAGAGCCATCTATGAGCAAATTCCGGTTTCATAGGTACACACCTGGTATAGGTTTGTATTATGGATCAGTCAACAGACACCAAATCTCACTCAAGTGCTTTTCATAAATGGTAGCGATTTGATCTCCCATACATTTGAACTTAATCACTAATACAGGCGAACCTCGACTTTCGCACATTCGACTTTCGCACAATTCGCTATTTCGCACATTTTTGAAAAATAGTTTTTTAATTATTTTTTTCCCGAAATAATGCAAAAATGTTTTGTTTCCCTGTTGCACCATGAAACGCTTATGAGCCCAGTCCGCACTGTGAAAAGTATTATGTCCTGTTCGCACATATGTTCGCACATATGTATTAACATACGAGAGCGAGCGAATCAAACGCATGCATTTGAATTTACTAATTTGTACACACTCCCGTCTGATCTCGACAGGTTCAGTCTTGCGTTAGCATACGCACAGATGAATTGTTCTGCGAGTTTTGTTTCAAATATTACGTACCCGTTTTAACATAATTTATTTTGGGAGAAGTTGTACAGTAGTAATATTAAATAAATTATTTTGTTTAAAAAATAAAAAAAAAATAAAAAGTTTTAACATGAGTGAGAAACGAAAAAACTGTGAAGTAAATATAGCTAAAAAAAAACCAAGAACCCATAAACTTCATACAATCGAAACGAAGATGGATATAATAAAACGATCTGAAAATGGAGAGTCGTTTGCTTCAATTGGCCGATCGTATGATATAAACAGGTCTACGATATGTTCGATATTAAAGAATAAAAATAAAATTAAGGAATATGTAAAAAATTGTGGAAATATATCATCAAAAATTGTTTCCAAAAAGCACGGCATAGTAATGGATGAAATGGAGAAATCTTTGATGTATTGGATTAGTGACCAAAATCAAAAAGATGTACCTCTGAGTACTTCGGAGATTCAAGCTAGGGCTATTAGCTTGCATAATGATTGGAAGGCTAGACTAAAAAATGATTCTGACACGGTGTTTCATGCAAGTAACGGCTGGTTTTCAAATTTTAAAACAAGGTATTCTTTACGCAATATTAAATTCACCGGAGAATCAGCCGATGCGGATAAAGATGCTGCAAAAGACTTTATTCCGTCACTGTCCAAAATTATTGAAGATGGAGAATATACCTCTAGTCAAATATTCAATGTAGATGAGACTGGTTTATTTTGGAAGAAGATGCCTAATCGTACATTCTTATCAAAGGATGAATCAGTTGCGCCTGGCCATAAACCTTCTAAAAACCGATTGACATTGCTTCTTGGTGGAAATTTAGCTGGTGATTTAAAATTGAAGCCATTGTTAGTTTATCAAGCAGAAAATCCTAGAGCATTGAAAGGGAAAGATAAGAAAAGTGAGGAAGAAGAACCAGAAGAAATACCCAATACCTTAACATTAAAAAACTTGAACGAAGCTTTAACACATATTGAGAAATTTTTAAATATTATAGAAGAATGTGACCCAAATGGAGAACGCATATCTAAAGTGCGTAGGGAGATCCATAATAGCACTGCGTGTTACAGAACTCTCTATGAAGAAAAGAAAAAAAATAATAAAATACAAAAAACTCTTGACAATTTCGTTAAAAAAATATAATTTCAATTTAATATGTACTGAGTAATTTTTGACAAATAAAATTTTTGAAGTATATACAATCTTTGGTGTTTTTTTTTCTTCCCTCTACTTTCGAACATTTAACTTTCGCACACATTTTCAGGAACCAATTATGTGCGAAAGTCGAGGTTCGCCTGTATAGTACTTTAAAAAAAATACTCTGATCAATTTCTCATATGTGCCTTGACTGGCCCGTAATACCACTGATAGAGATAAAATTCATTTGTATGGTACCTTCAACTTATTTAAATTAGCATTTCAGACGTATTGAAGTGCTTGGCCAGGAGACAATATTTTTTTCAGTCCCATTAATAAACTGAAAAAATAAGAATTAGAAACAATTTTTCTTGTTAGAAGAGATTGCCCTTGAGCAATAAACCCGCCAAATTGTGCAGTGTACATTGAAGCATTTACATACTGTTGTGGTAGGCAGAGAGGAAGAGCGCCAGATTTTCCTACCGTGGCACATATCTTTCACCTCTTCTGCATCCATACAACTCGATGATTTCTCCAAATGTTAACATTTCTTTCTTTCAAAATATCATTCACTTAATCTGACCATACTTTCCTTGGTCTTCCTATCAAATTTGCACAAGTATATTTGTTTTGTTGTTTTATCTTGTCATTAGTTCTACATGCCCTAACCATTCTAGTTCAAATTCATCTTTAGTCACTTCATTCTGTCATAAATTGTAACTTACGTATTATTTCTTATCAGTGCACACATATCTACAGAATTCATTCAGCTCCCTACAGCCTTTCTCATCATAGTTTTACTTCCATACATCAACGATTAAACCTTTAAGTGCCGGAAGTTATTAGTATGGCCGTACCCACCAGGCCGGGATTTTTGCAACAAAAATAAAACCCAAAAAAATTATATTTTTTGTAAACAGATATAAAGGATATTATGAAAACTTATTAAATATATACACCGTGGGGCGTTTGAGCTGCCATTCACTCAGAAAAACACAGTTTAAATATTCACAAAATGTCGGGGTTGTCACAACTTAACACAGAAAACACGTTTACTTATAAATATAGTGGAATATAATATACTTTGTAAACTAAAATCAACAAATTATCTGTATGATGTAAAGTAAAGCGCATAAGGTAAATAAACTATAAAATAAAACCGTAAAAAGTCTATATAAACATCGTATTATGCCGCAAAACTACCGCCAATAACCAAAGAATACATGAAAACGCACTTTATAAATAAATACTTTGAAAAAATAACGCACAAAAGTTAAAAATCAACCATTGAACAAAACTACAAACTAAGTCAATATAAATCATCGCAATTACGACGCAAAAAACTGTAGTCGGTAACCCTGTATCAGAGACACGTATTGACTGTCAGTGAAAGCTTTTAGAAAGATGACTGTAACTTTGATAATATCGGTAAATTGTAATATTTAAGTATTTCTTGACCATCCCAATAGATGTCTCTATGTGTTATAATTTATAAATTATTACAATTGGATTTGATATTGGCTTGCGACAAGCTCAAAGGAGAGCGTTCATTTTGTATGGCCGGCCTGGCGAGCACTGAATCGGAGAGTGCGTCAACGCGCTCGTGGCAGTGAACCGGTTAAATAAATAAAAAATGGTTTTACCAGATTGGAACCCCTTTTTTTTTACATGCCATCGGAAACCAGATCCGAAAACTTCGAATACGAGTCAAGTATCTTTTGTTACTTAATAAAATTTAATTGTTTGTTCCCACAGGCTGTATGTTTACCTGGTATTTGGTCTGCTGCTGATTGGCAATTTGGTCCCGATGGGCTATCTGGGCCTGGTGCACCAACGCGGAGTGCTTGACGCAATGCCCATCCTTCGTGAGATTGCGCAGCGCCACCCCTCCAACACCTCGCTGCTTTTCCTCATGCCTTGTCACTCTACCCCTCTCTACAGGTGAGTCTCTTTTGCGTCTTTTAATTTTACTGCTGATTTACAAGTGAATCATGGTGGAGGTTTTTTTCTATTGTAAGTGATGAAAGTAAATTGGTTAAATAAGCTTTTAACTGCAAAAAATTATACCTTGTATACTTAAAAACTTCTTTTTATCCAGCCACTTGCACGTGAATGTTCCGGTACGTTTCCTAACCTGCGAGCCCAACCTGACAGGCAAAGCCGACTACAAGGATGAGGCGGAGCAGTTCTTCGAGCAACCGGAGAAGTGGTTTCACCGAGAGTACCTTGGCCAGCAGGTGGGTGAGACAGGCAAGAGGAGCAAGCTGCCCTCGCACATCATCCTCTTCGATCAGCTAGCACCGCGCATCGGAAATATCTTGTCTTATTACAACCCGCTGCATACGCTGTTCCATACAGAGGTAAGAATAATATTGTTACTTTTCTTTTTGTAATAATTTACTTTAGACTGATTTTGAAACACTTACCACCAAGTCTACCAAACACTTTTTGTAGACTTATACATACGTATCATCACGCTGTGTCCCTTGTGGGGCAGACAAAGAGAACAGATCTCCAAACTTTTGTATCCATGCACACAATTTCGTCTCCTCCACATTAATACATCTCATCATGCATAATATTGGATGATTAGGTGCAGTAATTTGTACTTTTCTCCTCTAAGTACATGATCCAAATAGGACACCTTTCGGATTTTAATATTAGTCAGCAACTCTCTATCAACTTTGGCTCTTTGAAGAACTCTTGTGCTGCTGACCATATCTGTCCAGGGTATCCGTAGCATTATCCGGTGTATCCACATTTCGAATGCTTCCAGTCGGTTCATACTACTAACTTTGCGGGTAGTATGAACCTAGGCAAAATAGAGAGTCGAAGAGGTGTTTGCAAGAGGCAAATCTCCTGGCTCCGCAATATATAAGATTGGACTGGTATAAGGAGCGTTAAGGATCTTTTTTGGGCTGCCGGGGACAAAGATCCTTTCTCTCAGGTGATAGTCAACGTTGGGGGGACCTGACATGACACTAGGAAGAAGAAGAAGATGCACAATCTTCTATTATTCATACTTCTTACTTTGCCTTTCAAAATCTGATCCAGCATCCTTTTCCTCAGTCTACCTTTTCCACGCAAACCTTGCACTTCTGACTTGTACATATATTCTTTCATCATTCATTCTCTCCATATGTCTAAACCGTCTTAAAGCTCCTTTCTTCATCTTAAAACATCAATGCATTAATTTCTAATGTCTTCATTCCGCCTACTTTCAAACATTGACGACTCACAAATTTTCCTTATTACACGCACCTCCACAGCATTAATTTTACTCTTATCCTTCTGTCAAGTTTCACTTCCTTACATCAAGGTGGGCACCAACACACTTTTATGTATTGTCATTTTTGCTACAGTTAATATTGCGCGGTTGTTGTACATAACATTAAGTCCTCTATTTACCTTGTTTCCTGTTGCTTCCCTTCTTCCAATGTATCTTTAACTAGCCCATTACTCGTAAAAATACTGTCCAGATAACATAAATCATCAACCTGTTCCAGTTTTTCTAGAGTTAACATTAATTGCACAGACGTTTTACCACACTTTCTATAATCATAACCTTTAAACTTATACAGATATGGAAAAATCAGTTTATACGAGGCGTATCCAGAAAGTAAGTGTACTGAGGCTCTCACGACCGGATGGATTTTATTTTCGACTTGTTGGCTACACTTCCGTGTAGCCTGACCCTTCCCCTCCGCAACGAGACCGGTTCGAGGTCAGTACGTTGAGAAGTGTCGACGCGACAACACGTTTCGTGAAAAATGTCAAACCAATCTCCCGCCAAGTGCGAAATTTTGTAAAAAGGCAAGAGTTTTTGAGGCGCTGCAAACTCCATGGAGATGAATTTCTCCGCTCCATCGTTACTGGAAATGAAATTTGGGTTGCACACTACACGCCTGAAACCAAAAGGCAGTCTCAACAGTGGCGTCACACCTCTTCACCCTCCGCCAAAAAGTTCAAAACTACAATTTCAGCCAATAAAATCATGGCATCCGTGTTTTGGGACTGTCAAGGCATAATTTTAATTGAATATATGCCTCAAGGAGAGACCATCAACTCTGCAAGATACTGTGAGACCCTAAAAAAATTGCGGAGGGCGATTCAGAACAAGAGGAGAGGCATGCTGACAAAGGGAGTCTGCCTGCTGCACGACAATGCCAGACCACACACGGCCAACGCCACGAAGGAACTGCTCGCCTCGTTTAAATGGGATGTCCTGAACCATCCCGCGCATTCCCCTGACCTAGCACCTTCAGATTACTATCTCTTTACCTCCCTGAAGCTGCACATGGGTGGAAAAAGGTTTTCAACCGACGAGGAGGTAAAGGAGGAGGTGGAGAAGTGGACGGAGGGGTTGGCGGGAAACTACTTCGAGGAAGGCATCAAAAAGTTGATACCCCGCTTCACCACCTGCATTGAGAGGAATGGTGACTATGTCGAAAAATAGCTTACATATGTACTACGGTAACCACGTAATTTTTTGTTTAAATAAAAAAAATTGTAACCTACAAAAATTCAGTACACTTAGTTTCTGGATATGCCTCGTACTTCGCAACACTAAAATTCTTTGCTTTTGTCCATAGCACTCTATAGTGGGGTCATAGACACCGAGGAAAAAGGGTATCGAAAATCGCTATAGCAAATTATGCACTTCTTGAGTGCAGTTTAAAAAAAAATCTAACACTAATATAGATCTTTCTAGTGTCACAAATGCTGGGAGTTTATATATCTTATTTCAAAAATAAAAGTCATCTATCTAAAAGTACATACGTACCTATATAACATCACGCCGTCTCCCTGTCGGGGTAAGCAGATAGGGGAGAGTGCCAGACTCCTTTCTCGATACACATCTTTTGCCCCTTCCACATTCTTACTTTCTCATACAACTTCTACAATTTCTCTGCCTTTTAAAATATCATTTACTTTATCCAACTAAACTTTCCTTGGTATTCCTTTACCAAGCCTTCTACTAATATTTGCACTGTATATTTGTTTGTTAATATTTCTTTATGCATTAATTCCGTGTACCCAAACCATCTCCGAGTTCTCTTCTTCATCTTACTCAACATATTCAGCCTTAAATTCTTCTTCATCTTACTCAACATATTCAGCCTTAAATTCTTCTTCATCTTACTCAACATATTCAGCCTTAAATTCTTCTTCATCTTACTCAACATATTCAGCCTTAAATTCTTCTTCATCTTACTCAACATATTCAGCCTTAAATTCTTCTTTATCTTACTCAACATATTCAGCCTTAAATTCAAATTCATCACTTATTAGCCAACACAATTAGAATGATGTACCTTCTTAAGTCATTCAAATTTCTCAGAGTGAAGCAGGAAGTTGTGATAAAATCATCTAACAGTGATAAAATCCTATACATAACAGCACACGTGATCTTCGCAGGACACCTCATGCTAGGAAGGCCACCGAAAAGGTGGATAGACAGCTAGTGCTTCCAAGGAATGATTATCGCAAAATAACAGATCCAAGATCTACATCAAGAAGAAAACATCACTGATACTAAACAAGTATTAAAAGCAAAATTAACCACTATTTTAAGCTTTCTATCGAGCATATTTTATTCAGGTTTACATATTTGTAACAAATGTTGCGCATCAAAAAGAATATGTTTATTTTGTTGTTAAGAGTTTCTTAGACTAAATTATGACTGTTTCTTTTCCAGTTGCCTCTTGAAGACCGGCTGGGGAAGACACTCCTCATACACGAGAGAGCGTCCACTGTGCAGGCTCAACCCAAACCTGCTGCGCCCGTGAAGCCTTCACCTCAGTCATAAAGCCGGTTCTTTCGTATCTCTTTTATCAGAAGCATCCTTTGGTCTTCTCAATCAAATTTCTGTCACATTAATTTACATCATTCAAGTCGAAAATTCCGAGTCAGTGTAGAAAATTTAGAAAACATTTTTTTTAAATTTACACCCAGTAATACTAATCCGAATTTAAGTAAAAAATTATGTCAAATTGATTTATACTCTCAAGTTGAGTACTGTTAGTTAAAACAGTACATTTATATCAGTTACTTTGAGTATTCAAAGTAAATGTTGAGTATTCAAAGTAAAATCAGTAATTTGCTGTCAGATTGATTTATTATATCCATAAATTGAGTACCCTTGAATTTTATTCAGAGTACTCAAATTTCTACCATTAATTTATACTCATAAGGACTCGAGTCAATGCAGAAAATTTATTATACTACCTTGATCAAAAAGATTTAAGACTTTATTCATAAAATCGAAAATACAAGTTTATTCATCAAAATCGATATGGTCCCTTTCAAAGTACTCCCCATCGACTGCAACGCACTTACGCCAGCGCTTGATCCAATCCTCGAAACACCGCTGGTACTCAATTTTCGGTATGTCCATCAGAGCCGTCTTCGATTTTTTCATGACATCCTCTCGGGTGCTGTAACGCGTTCCGCGAAGCGGTTATTTAAGTCGGTTGAACAGGAAAAAGTTGCAGGGAGCCAGATCGGGTGAATTCGAAGGCTGCTGGATAGTAGTCATGTTGTTTTTGGTCAAAAACTCATGGAAATCATGTCTTTTGCTATTTCAACGCGGTCTTTTTTTGCATGAAATTGAGGTCTTTCGGCACCAGTTTTGCAGCGACACGTCTGAGGCCCAAATCACTAACCAAAATGTCTTGAGCGGATCCATAAGCGATGTTCAAGTCCTCTGCCAGCTCTCTAATAGTCAATTTTCGGTTTTCGGCCAACATTTCTTTGATTGTATCGATGTTTTCGACTGCCACTGCGTTCGTCATCCTCGACCGACTCACGACCACTTCTGAAGCGTTCGTGCCACCGAAAAACACTTCTCTAACATTTCCAAGGTCTGCGGACCGTTAAATCCGTTTTTCACACAAAATTTAATGCAAACTCGTTGATGCCATTTTCAAACTTGTAAAAAATCGAAAACACGCACAAAGGGAGATGTACTCAGTACAGCATAACTTTTACAAATGTCAAGCTATGACGCTGAAATTTAGAGGGAAGTGTCAATGATAGATGTGGTAACCTAACAAAATAAAAAGAATTCCAATCGAGTGACTGACAGCGCCACACGGTGGCCGGTCTTAAAACTTTTTGATCAAGGTAGTACATTAAATCTACAAGTTGAGTATTTAGGAGCTAAAATAACATATTTAACACATTTATAGCTGAAAACACACATTGGTGTTCATATAAATTTTAGCTGGGTCCAAAATATGTCCATCACCATTTTATTCCGAATTTATTTAGATCAATTAAAAAACATGCAAGCCTGGAGTGGCCTAACAGTACTTATAGGGTCTGTAAGGGTATATAACATTGAATAATACCAGCTCTCACCTTTTTATTGTTTTTTGAAGAATTTTAAATGAAAGATAATTTGACTAGAATTAATGCATCTTTTATATGTTTTAATGGTTTGATGACATTAGAGTTATGTAATTGGTTGGTTGTGGGTTTTTTTGTGTAATGAAGCTATTATGTAATATTTATAGCTTCTCGACTGATAATTGTTGATGGAACTTCTAAATTGGCACAGAATTAAATAAAAAAAATGTATACCGCCAACTTTTTGCACAACCTGTATTTCTGAAGATGCTCGTTGTATGAAACTGGTAAGTGGGCAAAAAGTTAGAATAATAAAATTAAAACGCTTTTTACATATCTCTGTAAATTATACAAAATTTCGAGTGAAATTAGTTTTTTTATAAACACAAGTTTTTGGTCAAATCACTCAATTTTTATTGCTTCAAATTTAATAAATTGATTTATTGAAAAAAAAATGAAACATTTAGACAACAGATATTTCTTCTTCTTCTTGAATAATGATCGTAAACTCTTACATATGAAGGAGTATATGCCATCGTCAAGTGATGATGGTCCACTTTATGAGATCTTGTTACATAGATATTATAAACAGCTTTTAAATGCTTGATTAAATGACATTAATTAAAAAAAATTGACAATCTATAATTTAGTGGTAGAATGCTCGTGTTGCATTCGAAGGTTTGGTTCAGTTCCCGATGGTGAAAAAAAGTCTCTCGGTTAAAAAAATATTCAAAATATCTTTAAAAATTATTTCTATTTACAGTCTTGCGATGAATATCTTTTCTTAATTTTATAACAATACAAAATTAACTTTTTGTAATGAATTATTTAAAAAAAAAAATAACATTTTATATTTTTGACTCGACTATTTGAAGTGTTCTTCCCAATGGACGTGATATTTAAATTATTGAAATTTAAAAAAAAAAATGCGACAGATCTCATTGATAAATATTAAATAAATAAAAAAACATTTGATTTCTTTTATACGTATGACTTTTTTTAATTTTGTATGTTTTATTGTTATTTTGTGTTATAATTTTATAAAAATAAAGATGTATTAAAAACAGTAGAAATTATATTTGAAATAATACCTGATTTTTTTTCTGTATTTCAGAAGTGTTACAATGTACCATTTTTTTAATATGGTAATATTGTTTATTTTTTTTTTAATACTGAACACTTTAAGACAAAACTTTTATTTACTACTATTTGAATAATTTTAAAGGTGAGAAAAACAAGCAAATTTTAATAACAGACAGTAATAAATTAATCTCTAAATCTATACCTTCATGTTGAAAGTCACATTTTAATGCCAGACTATATTAAATTTTTCGTCCTTCAATGAAAAATAAATATTCATACATACATATCATGCCTTGTGGGGTAGGCACAAAGAACAGATCTCTAAATTTTTCTATTCAAGCACATAACTAACGCCTCCTACACGCTCGTACATATTCGTCATGCACAATCTTCTATTATTCATACTTCTCACTTTACCTTCTTTCAAAATCTGATCACATTTTTCTCGGTATGCCTCTTCCACCCACACCTAGCTCTTCTGATTTGCATAAATTAATATAAATCTAAAACTGTCGATGTATCTCTCTCTTCGATGGCTCTACAGTTCATATCAGGCCTTGGCCTCCATCAATCCTCGCCTCCAACTCCTCCTGTCTCCCGCAGCGGCCTTCCAATCTGTCACTTGTAGCAGTTGGGACGCGTCCTTTTTCACCTTATCCTCCCGTTGCAGCCTAGGTCTACCGACCTTTCTTCTTCCGCCCGGATCCTCTTAAGTACCCGTGATGACGGCATTCTCTGCACATGCCCATCCCATCTCAGCTTGCTCAGTCTGGCATGTACAGAGAGCCTGGGAGCTTTATAGATGTTATACAGCTCATCATTGTATCTTGTTCTTCAGGTTTCACCATCGTTCACGGGCCCCAGGATTCTACGTAACACTCTCCTCTCAAATGCGTCCAATCTCTGTCAATGTATACAAGTTAGAAATACAAGGTGTGCGTGTAGGAGATAGACTGAGGAAATCATGACTGGATCAAATAAACCAGATTGTAAAGTATGAATAATAGATGATTGTGCATGATGTAATAATGTATAAATGTGGAGGAGGGGAATGTTGTGTTCTTGGATAAAAAAAATTGGGGATCTGTTCCCTCTAACTGCCCCGTAAGGGACACGTGTAATAATATGTATGCCAATTTATGCAAAGCAAAAACACCGCAGGTGTAGACTTTATTTCTTCAAAATGCTTTCTTGAACAGTTGGACAAATATGAACTCATTGTTTTCATTTATAAGGTATAGATATTTTATTGAAAAATATATATTTGATGGTTTATTACATAACGTGGCATTTTTAGAACTGTGTATAGTAAAATTGTTCGACTTACTTTTAAATTTATCCAAATGCTTGATAATAGAAAACATTATGAAAAATGTACTTGTTTTGAATAACATTTTCATAAAAAATTACACTATTTAAAACTCATTTCAATTTTTTCCATTAAATGTATATCAACAGATTCTACTTAATAATGCACACCTGCATTATATTGCCATGTAATAAGCATTTTAATGATCAAATGGTTATGTTTTCATGGTTTGAGATGATGTTACAATGTTTTTTATCTTCTGCTTATGGATTGATTAATTCCATTTAGGCTATAAATTCAGTCAGCAACTATCCAACATACCGAAGAAGCTTTGGTGACACTGAACAAATTGATTTTTGAGGTCAGCAGCATGGCCTCTAATTTATATCAGTGGGAGAAGACCGAATCACCTTTTTTATATTAGTGTTGTGTAATATACGTGGGTCGTCCAGAAAGTAAAGAACGTTTTGGCATAACTAAATAAAAATGAAAGATATCAACACAAAACTTTATTTACAAAGTCACGGTACCTTACTCTAATTTTCAATGTAGTCGCCATAGCTGTCAAGGCACTTATAGTTACGTGGAACCAATTTTTCAATTCCGATGTTATACTCTTCTACCGCCAAAGATTTGAGCCAGGATGTCACTTCTTGTTTGAGGTCTTCATCGTTTGCGAACTGTTTTCCACCCAAAAATTCCTTTAGTTTCGGGAATAAGACGTTAAAGTTCTCGCTGTGTTCGTGCTGATGCATGAGGCTGCGCATTGTCATGAATCAAAACCACCTTTCCCGACAACATTCCACATCTCTTGTTTTCGATGGCGCGTTTAAGTCGTTGAAGAGTTTCACAATAAGCCTCTGAGTTTATCATGTGTCCTCTTGGCATAAACTCCACGTGGATCAAACCCTTTCGGTCCCAAAAGACTGTTGCCATCACTTTTCTGGTATTGAGATTCGGTTTTTCTTTTCCGAGCACACATTTTTTTGTAGCCAAGGTGCTCTGTCACTATTTCATGTAGGAGCGATCGTGAAATTTGTGGGAAAGATTCATCATGTACTGCGCTTAAAGTTGCCTATAAATTTCGATAGGCCGAACATTTTGCGCATTCAGAAAATGAATGACACTACGCATTTTACATTTGGCGGGATTTTCGATGGTCGCAGCCATTTTGAAAGGTTACAGAACAAAGACGCACGGCCGTACAGCAACAAAACTCGGCTCGCACTGAAGTGAGGGAAGAAGCTAACTGGCGCGCATACGATCGCGGTGGTGGGGGATCGGCGCAGGGCGTGGCGCGCAATTGTTCTTTACTTTCTGGACGCGCCTAGTATGTTGAGTCATATGAACAATTAAAAAATGCAGAAGATATGTTTGACTTATCGAGATAGAAACTACTGCTTTTAACTATTGACTTCCTTTATTTTAATTTATGTGTTGTTTTTTTTTTTTAGTTAATATATTTTAATTATAATTCTTATTTTCTTTATTTTACATGCAATATTCAGAATTAAAAAATAATTTAATAATTTATAATTTAAAAAGGATAGAACTTTTATGTTTATTTTGTGCAATCAATAGATTTTATATTTTGAACTTTTATATGTATAAATAAGCAAAAAAAAAAGAGTATTTTTACAAAATTAGTAAAAAAAAAATTTCATTTTGTCAATTAAATATTTAAAATTAATATATTATATTTTTCACAATACTTCAAGGTGTTTTTAGGTTTAGGAAAAATATGACGGATTCACGGTAAATTTGCTCAATATGTCTGCTTGTAAAAATGCATACTGTAAGTTTGAATAAAAATATTAACTCTTTGCTTTTAGAAATAACCGGTTGGAAGAAAGTTTTTGGAAACTTGAAATTATAATATGGACATTTATTTTGAAAAAAAAAAAGTAAATTATGCTTGGCAAATTTTATACGAGTATGGTATATGTGTAGAGTATAGAAAATATACTGCGTTGTCGCTCAGAAATATTTAATTACAATATTTTAGAACATTAAAAAAATTTATTCGAAGATGTTCATGCTTATTTTTCTCTAGTTTAATATGTTGTTCAGAGTTGTTGCCATGACTTAAATAATAATTGACGTTTCGAATGTGAAGCAGTCGTCATCCTCTGATCGAAACTTTGGCCATCATTTAAGGCAACTCAATACGTAAATACAACCCAAAAAAACGAGGCTTTTGTAAAATAATGATCTATTTATCATTTGTAGGTATTTCATTATCTTCAGCCGAGGTTTATCTATCTACATCTGGATAAAAGCCTCCACCAAAGACCCGGATTCTCTTATTTTTAGGTCTCGTTGCATTCATCCTACTCCTACAGTTGTCCAGCTGTTCATACTGTGGATTACAGTAACTTTGTCCAACAATCCTCCACTTTTCTAGCCACATATCCAGTTTAGTCCCATTATAGTCTTCCTATTATTTGGATCACACTCTTTAACTTGAGTGCGTCTTCGGATTTTGTTAATCTTCTTCTTCCTGGCACTGTCCCAACTCATTGCCTAGGTAGACTGTTGGGGTCAGCTCTTCTCGTTCTCAGGCTGTCTAGGCCGTTTCTCTGCAGGATTTTGGAGCATTGAGTCACCCAGGAGTTCTTTGGTCTTCCTCTGGACGGCTGTCGAGGAAGATACACAGACATTGCGTGATTTACCATCTCAGCTGTCGCTCTTCCCGCTTACTATTTATGTCAGTGACTCCCAGGCTGCCACGAATGCGTGAGCTCTTAATTTTATCTTTCAGTGATACTCCTGCCGACCACCTAAGCATTCGCATTTCTGCTGTTTCAAGTTGCCTAGAGTAGGAGCTGTACATAGTCCAGCATTCTGAGCCATACATAATTGCGGATCTAACGATAGTCTGGTATACTTTTCCTTTCAGTTTTATAGGCATTTTTGGGTCACACAAGACATTTTTTGTCAATAGACAAGATTTTGTCAATCTGAATGTGATCTCTAAAACTTATTATTCCGAGCACGGTTTGTTCTGTCGCTTATTGTGAAACTTATATAACTGAACGTCTTCAAAATAGTTTCCAAGCTAAAAAAGAAAGGATTTCTGATAAATTATCTCTGAGTAATAATGTACATTTTCTTTCCTCTACTGCTCACATATGTATGTATATGTTTTTAAATAAGACAAATTTCAGTAAGTTGGTATTACCATAACTAAAAAAGATTTTTTGTATTATTCATAGAAAAAACATTAAGAAAGGGTCCATATCACCCAACCAGGTATTTTATATGCTTTTATGCTATGTACTTGTTATGAGGATTAGACAATTTTGATAATTAAAGTTTTGGATAGTTTTTTTTACTAACATCCCTTTTTGTAAATACTATTTCACTAACATTGACTAATTTTTGAAATTTGTCAATAGAATAATTTCTGTATTTAACACGTTCACTGCGTCGAACACGGCTCCCGTGTCCATACAAATATTTTGTATGGACACGAGAATCCTTGAATGTTTAGTGCACTCATAAACGACTCCCGATAAGGATTCGTCGCCGGTTTCATGTGTTTTGAAGACACGAAGGAATACACTTGTATATGATGTTTCAATAGAAAGTAGAATTTGATTTTTAACAAAGTTATGGGTTTTCAAAAATTCGCGAATTTCAGCATCTCTGAATGACATTAAGTATTTTATACGCAGTGAACGTGTTAATGTGTTATTTTTTACAGTTAATTTTTTTGAGTGAAATTGCTATTATATTATGTAATATTTTGTGTACCAAAAAAGACTTTTCTTTAATGAAAATTAATTCAATATAAATATTGCCAAAGCAATGAAGGATATGATACTAAATTCAAATTTTACTTAATGTTGATAAAAAAATTCAAATTGATATTTTCAATCGATATCATGGTGATCAAAAACTTGATTTTTATAACACCATAGCAAACATCTGACTAGATCAACCTTAAGTCCTATGAGAATTCAGTTAATCAATTGAAAGACATATTTTAGACAGATATTGATTGAATATGTGGAAGTTACTGTGTAGATCAATGCTAGCTAAATTAGAGTAAGTCCATTTCATTATTTAAATTAGAAAAGCAATCTTACCCGATTTGAAAATTAAAAAATTCAATTGTATTCATGAAATATACCTTTGTATTATAAACACTTAGAACATATTCAACATGATATTGTATCGCATTGGGTGGCAATTTTATTTATTTAAACTATATTTGAGTGAATTACTAATGTAGCCATAAGTAAAAATGCAAGGTTGTTTGAAGTAATATGTTGTCTATGGTTTTGTAATACATGGAAAAGTTTCAAATTAAAATTATTGTATGTTTTACTGACAACTCGAATGCAAGTAATTTATAAAAATATATTTTATGGTTCAATAAAGGCAAAAGGGTGCATAAAATTCAGGCAGTGGATCAGTGCTAGTTGTAGAGCTCTTGCACAAGGGTTGAGTGTGAACTCTTAAATGTGGTGTATTATTGATGATTGTCTGCAGGACATTGTGAGATGGACTTTGATTTATCTAAAATGATGCAGTACACCGAGGGTTGATCCGCGTGGCACATACATATAATTAAGTCTCGAGAGTTTGTGACACAGGTATTGAATAATTAATCGACAATCGTTAAAAAGCATCAACATATTTTTCTATGTTTATACATCCTCAGTTAAGGATACAGGCAAAAGCCTAGTTAACCGAGGGCACGACATAATAAAAGCCTAGTTAACCAAGGGCGCGACAAAACAAAAGCCTAGTTAATCGAGGGCGCGACAAAACAAAAGCAACAAACCCAGATCCATATAAATTGAGTGTCCACTTTAAATTACCTGTTTTTTTATTTTATAGTTTTTGTCTGGTTTTTTAAAAATGATGTATTCATACAATTACTTGACATGTAAATAAATAACGTCAGGCGAACATGGATGCAAATTTATTATAGAGAATTTATATGATTATTGAATCAATTTCAATTTAATGAATTATAAATAGTTTAATGGAATTAAAAGGATAATAATTTAGGGTTTTATTTAAGTAGGGAGTTGTAGTTAAATTAATACAAGGTAAGAAGTAAGATATTACACAATTTTAAAATTGCTTTTTATTGAAAAGTATTTTAACTTACATTTTTGAAATTGCTTTCTATTGAAAAGTATTTTAACTTACATTTTTGGAATTGCTTTCTATTGAAAAGTGTTTTAACTTACATTTTTGACTTCCAAATTAAATTTGAATTAATATAGGAATTCTTTTATGTACAGTATTTTTGTTTTATTTTTGTAAAATGATTGAATAACATTTTCAAGGGGTTTTTAGTTTAAATTTCAAAATAGATTGAATAGTACAACTTTTTCCACTGTAGAATTAACATATAGTTAAGTGTTTCTTTATTCTTCTTAATTTTATTAATGTCCATCTATATTTGGTCTCGCTGTTATGGAAAACATTGTTTTATATATTTTTTGGATGAGTCGTCAGTCAAAACCACTGCTACAGATACTTTCAACTATACTTGGGAAAATGTAAGATGGTTCCTGTGACGTTTGAAACGTCATGTCTCAAAGGGATGGGGTAAAATCGTTTTTACAAATCGAATAGTTTTTTTATAAATCGAAAAATTGTTTTTCTCTAAACTGACGTTTTAGTACCTAATTATCATTATACTGACTTTCTAATGTATTGCATGATTTGTATCTATCTTTAAATAGGCCAAGATCCATTATGAATTAATACTAATTACGAACATTTAATTTTAGGTATAAAAAAAATCGCAAATCCAATTATCGTATACCCCATCCCTAGCCAATGCGGACTAACGTAGTGACTTTTGACAAACGTCACAAAATATTATTTGATTTTAACAAACTGCCACATTTTTGCTAATTTGTATTAATTTGTAATTATTGTTAGTTTTATGTAATGTATTTACCTAAATAACTTGCTATTTATTAGAATCGAGGCTTATATTAAAGTTGATAAAATAATTAAAATTACTAAACGTCGTTACAAGGTTGTATTGGGGCAAATTTGTGAACTGTCACAGGGACCGTGCTACAATATCTTAAGTATAGTACAAAAATCTAATGGTGTAGTTCTTCCTAAATTTATCACAAATTTTTAGACATTATTAGCTGGGAATGTATAAATATTTTTTGATGGTTTCATCAGCAAAGAGTTCAGGTCTTTTTTCAATAAAAACAAATTAATAACATACTCCATAACAGTGATTATTATTTGTAAATTTAAATACACATAGATTAAGAAGACATTTTTTATTTTTATTATATATTTGACTAGGTATTTTACTTCATTGTTAGATATACATCTCGGATAAAAGCGATGAATAAATAGACTTGTCTGGTATTCTAAAATGTCAAAAGGACTGATAACTTATTTACAGCACTAAATATGAAGTTGATCCGACCACATCTGATAGGGTCTCTAGTTATAGTGAAAATCTATCGAATGAAGATACTATATAATTCTGTACCCTAGAGGATAAATCACGGGAGTCACATTTTATCCTAGAGGATAAACGACGTTGCATCATACAATTCATGTATGACGTTTATCCTCTAGGGTGCAGAGTGACTTCCGTGGTTTATCCTCTAGGGTACAGAATTATTTGGTTGTGTGTGCAGAAAGTTATTTCGTATTTTTCAGTATTTCAGCAATCTCTTGTAAACGTATTGTTAAAACACTTGTTATTCTCGACCAAGCCTTGATTTGGTCGTCAGTGGTAATTGACCTTCCAGAGAAGATACCATCTTCGAGTGCCGTATCACCATTATGGAATTTTTGTCACCATATCTACTGGACATATCTTTTTTTTTTGTTTATGTCCCTTTTTTTGCGGTACTAAAAAAGTATGCAACAACTTATTTTGTTCAATGTTCAAAATGATTCCCTGAAAAGCTCGAGCCGTTTGGGTAAACAATGGCCGAAAAAATGTGTTCAACTATCACCTTTCATAATAATAAACATTCAGCATGTTTGGAATGAAGCTGGCGAGGAAAATTTTGTCCTAACGACATCTATCCGAGAAATACGAAACTACTTTCTGGACAACATATATGTATTATTTGATAAGGTTGACCATATTGGATTTTGTATTTCATAATAAACTCACGGGTTTCAGTGGTAAAATGTATTTTTTTTAGCGTATCTTGCCCGTGTACTGATTTTGTACGCAATATAGTCGATTAAAAAAGTGTGAATCAAATCAACACAGTTGATTAACAAGTGTGAATCAAATCATCACAGTTGATTAACAAGTGTGAATCAAATCATCACAGTTGATTAACAAGTGTGAATCAAATCATCACAGTTGATTAACAAGTGTGAATCAAATCATCACAGTTGATTAACAAGTGTGAATCAAATCATCACAGTTGATTTACAAGTGTGAATTAAATGTTAAATAAAAACACTGATTTGAATTCTATTATATATTTAACACTAAAATGCGCAACACATTCTTAGTTGACGCATAAGCATAAAGTTTACTACGAACATTGTACAAGTCGTAAATGTGCAATGGGATATTTTAAATTTTACGAAAATATAAAATTTTGGAAAATGTGTTAAAACATTTAGTGCTGAAAACACCTATAGGCGTTTATATTAACTCTCTGAGTGCTCAAAATGTTTATTGTCATTTTATTCCCAATTTCTTTTGGGTGAATTAAAAAACAAGTCAACCCAGAGTGGCCTTACAGTACTTATAGGGTTTATAATGTTTATATGGCAATGAATTATACTTGCTTTTTTAAAAAATTTTAACAGCACAGTAATTATAAAAGAAATTATTCAATAAATAAATTAAAAGTGCACTGCGTTAAAACATAAAATGCAATAATATAAAATCTGGGTAACCATATTATTTATTTCATCTGAATTTATATAAATGGACCTCCGTGGTCCAGTCGTTAAGATACTTGTCTTTCATCTCGGAGACTACGGGTTCTGGATATCTCGATTTCTGTTAGAGCCCAATTGTTTTAAAAAGTTTTTGTGTCTGATTTTCAACTTTTCCTTATAGTTTTTTTTTTATATGTAACACTCACGTTACATTGCCAAAAGATCAATTTTTATAAAACACAAATAGCGCTATAAAATTATTCTATAATCTAAAACGAGAACAACATTTACATAGCTGAATTATCAACAAATAAAATTGTTTGAATAATTTTTCTCTACATGTAGCGATTAATAAGATATTTAAAGATTATTTACCCCAATTTTCAAATTGCGCCCACGCTTTCCGGTCATGTTGACCCGATGTCGTTTGAAAGCTTGTAGTGTTGCCAATATTTATCACCAGATTATACCACTGCACACAATAGTGCATGTATAGTATTTGAATGTGTTGCCATATTTGAAATTATGTTAGTTTTTTTTTTTTTTTTTAATCCCTTAATTAGTGTAACACCTGTGTTACAATGCCACGATAAGGGTTAAAGCCCCTTTAACATCTTTCTGGTTAGTTGGAAGAGCTTGCCACATGGAAATAAACTCTCCATGTTGTACTGTATACATACTTGTAATACAGCACAATGGAGCTGTTTACGAATGGAAAAAAAACGACATAGAGATATATTTTATTGTATAATAACATTGAACAAGTTATTTACTTCAAAATAAATTAGCAGACATAAGATAATAGACTCAAAAGATATAGCGCTATATAATTAGGATGCTCTAAGTTTTATTGTATTGTATTACAGTTTTATTGTCTGGTGTTTATTTCCATATAGCAATTTCTTACAACCAACCTTAAAGTGTTTAACTCTTCCTTCCCTGTGATGAGTAACTAGTACACATTGCTTCTAAAAACTTTATATCTATAAATATAATAAATACTGGGTTCAGTTTTTAGGTATTCCTCCGTAATACATTTACGCATCGAATGAAAAAATATTATTAATAATAATTATTATCGGCCACATCAGAGATATTTTGTGAAAATCGGGAATAAATTCACCAATACAATCAAATGTGTGCCAGTGTGTGACGTAGGTATATTCATTCTAAAAAACTGCTATGGGTGAAGAAGCGACGTTATTCACGTCTCACTCTCACTCTACCTCGGTATATGGGAACGCAAGAAATAGAAGTTCAGTTCGCAATTGTGTTTCTTCCTTCGAGGTATAACAGTCTGAGACCGAGTCCCTTATCAGTTTTCAGTAGCTCTAGGGCATCCATTTGAGGTGGTGTCTTCGCCCGCTTTATGAACGTCGGCCAATGTTTTTTTCATGTGTTCAGCAATTAAATTTCAATTATTATCACTTTTGACTTCAAATTTAATTAATTTAAGCGATTGGCTATGAATATTCTTATTTCTCCGATTTTAAATTGCTCATTTTTACATGTGTATTGAATACACAGCACCGGAACGCGTGGATTTTTTTTAGCACAGGAAGGGAAAGGTTAAACAAACCTTAAGTGAAAATCAGACTAATCTTTTTTTTTAATTCGGGTTCAAACGTAAATCGAATCCCCAACCTGCTGGTTGGAAAACAGGCATCTTACCAACTAGACTGCGAAGGTCATTTATTCTTATGTGTATAAATATATTATTTATCAACATTTCAATTTAAACTTTGTGGAACGCGATGTTAGAATATTTAATAGTAAATTACTTTGTTATTCCACTAATTACATTAATCCCAGCAGGCCGTGTTTCTACATCCTTTCTTCAGGTGGAAGAGATCCTTGAGGCAGGAGGTAGAAACATGTGTTGCGAGAATCAATGTCATTAGTGGAACAACAAAATAATGTATCATTAAATATTCTGTATGAATATATTTTGAAATATGGCATACACATTTTATAGAAATATTTGCCCATACATCCATAATTGGTTGAATTATTTTAGTGTCTTGTGTTAGTAGTAAAATAGATGACTTAATTCATTTTATTTATATTATGTATTTGACTTTTCATCACACTCATCTAAATATCTTTCTATGAATTTTCATCACACTTATCTAAATATATTTTTATTTACAAATATTTTCTTGGTATTATACCCACAAACTAAATACAATAAATGATGTACATGTTTGGTGCTGATAATCGTTTTTCTACAAATCCTTTATAAAAAAATTCACACGTTTGTTTACTTATTTTAATTTTATATCTTGTGAAATTGAAAATTTTGTAAGAATAATTTAAAACCTTGTATAATTGATAAATGTTCAAGTCTCTAATGCCATTTTGAACTATGAATTATTGTGAATTTGTAATAAAAATTAGCCAAAAATGTGTTCAAACAATATAGTAAAAATACAATGAAATGTAAATGATTACTCGGAAATATTTTTATGTGTGTACTTTCATTGATTGGTGTGTGGTTTGTGCAAAAAATGAATAAATTACTATATTCTATTAAAACTTGGTTTTATTTGTAGTTTAGCTTTTTTATATTCATAATGAAGAATAATTTTAATACTTTCATTATATACGATCTCACTTTATGAGATTTAACTATAACACTTCATTATACACGATCCCACTTTATGAGATTTAACTATAACACTTCATTATACACCATCCCACTTTATGAGATTTAACTATAACACTTCATTATACACGATCCCACTTTATGAGATTTAACTATAACACTTAATTATACACCATCCCACTTTATGAGATTTAACTATAACACTTCATTATACACGATCCCACTTTATGAGATTTAACTATAACACTTCATTATACACGATCCCACTTTATGAGATTTAACTATAACACTTCATTATACACGATCCCACTTAATGAGATTTAACTATAACACTTCATTATACACGATCCCACTTTATGAGATTTAACTATAACACTTCATTATACACGATCCCACTTTATGAGATTTAACTATAACACTTCATTATACACGATCCCACTTTATGAGATTTAACTATAACACTTCATTATACACGATCCCACTTTATGAGATTTAACTATAACACTTCATTATACACGATCCCACTTAATGAGATTTAACTATAACACTTCTTTATACACGATCCCACTTTATGAGATTTAACTATAACACTATATAAAAAAATATTATATAAAGCCCGTTTGAATTACCTGATTGAAAAGAATAAGTTAACCCTGTATAGGGCAAGTTTTTTTTGTTGAGATATTGAGTTGTTGAATAAATCATTATTATGTGTATCAAATCAACTTTATTTCTTCGAAAATGTGTTTTAAAATTATTTTTTTTAAAATCAGGCGGTCGCATATGAGACCTGTGCCCATTTCAGGGGTCATGTCAGTGGTCGCAAAAGTGACCAATGAATGTTTAGGTAATAATATCTAAGTTAAGGTTGTATAAGGAAATATGATTCTTATATGAGATATAATTAATCATGATTTACTTATAATACCTATTTACATATTTGACAATAAATTGACCGGATGTTTAGATCGTTGCTACTGAACATGCAGCTAACTTCACAACAATCCGTCTTAAATAAGACCTCTGCACGTCCACTACATTTCCCAATTTGACATTTGTGTTACTTAAAAACGTTTCATTAAGAAAATGAATCCTTATAGGTATAACCATAAGGGTGGTCGCATATGTGACCGTTTTCTGCTTATGCCCGTTAAAGGGTTAATTAGATCTTTTAAGTTATTGTTTCTCAGTGGCAGTGAAAATTCAGCAGGGTCACGTAAAATAAACAATTATTAAGGGAGTGGGGTCTCAAAGGGGTCATTGTGGTGTCAATTAAATATTCCTGTATTAAAAAAAATGCAGTTTGATCATATAGCTGGCCTGATAACGACCTCTGTGGCCTGGTAGTAATATACTTGTCTGCTGAACCGGAGGTTGCGGGTTCAATCCCCGCTGGAACCCAGATTTTTTTAAATAGGATTCCAGTCTGGTGAACCCTTAGGGCCTATAAAAACATCTTTCTGGTTGGTTGGAAGAGATTGCCACGTGGCAATAAACTCGCCAGGTAAAAAAAAAAAAAAAAAAAGCTGATGTGTAAACTTTATTCAGCTCGCAACTGTTTAAAAATGTCTACATGTTATTAAAAATTTGGAATCTATGATTTTTATTTACATCTATGACATTGTATATATAAATTATTTTATAAAAAACTGCAAAAAAAATTATGATTTCATAACATTAAAATAAATTAAAAATATTGTTTTATTGAATAAATTTTTTACTTTTTCTGTGTTGCAATGATTAAAAATATCTAATGCCATACTGTGGGGGGGGGGGGGGGGCTTTGACTTATTACCTTTCCCGAGTTAAGTGCCCTCGAGAAGAGTGCTATATAAATTGTCCTTTTATTATTATGGTCGTCCAAAAGAGGTTGGAGAACCCTGGCATAGAGGAATTTTGTTCCCTGTGTGTTAAATGGTTTTTTTTCCACGGCACTTGTACAAAAAACTATTTCGCTAAAACAACTAAACTTATAGTTCCTAACTTTGTACTCTCCTCTATGGACTATCGTTTCAAAAACAAAAATGGTTGAAGCTGCAAAATGCTAAATATGACTTAATTACGTATAATTATTTTTCTTTATTCTTTCAACACATTAAAATTAGTTGTGGAATAACAATCAAATTAAAAACAATTGGGTGATTTATACGAAAAAGGGTAAAATATTATATAATTAAAAAATCTAATAGTCAATAATTATTTCTCACGTTTTCGTTTCATAGAGTCAAATTTTGGCGTCAAGTAATTGGAAACGAAATCCCTCCAATTTTCATCTCGACAGCAAAGATATTCCAATTTCAAAAATGCTATTATATTCTCACCAATTGTACTATTTCTGCAAAAAGATTTCAACGCACAAAATATTTTTCTTTGGTTTATTTAAAATATCGAGAAACCATAGAGAACTCCTGTATGTGCGATTATAATAAGCTAGAAAAAATGGGGTTTTCATGGATAGATTAAATTGTATCATATAAACCAGTACAATGCGCCTGGGTGTTTTCTTAATTATCTCAAAACAGGTATTATGTGGGTTGAATTGTTTTTGCATATTTACATTCAATTTATAAATGAAATGTTACAGGGAAAAAACATGCGCTGTCACTAACTAACAAATATTTGATAAAAACTCATATTTTAGTTTTTAAAAAATACATTTTTCAAAAAATTCATTTAATTTATTTATTTTAGAATTGTAAGAATTTTCTTTGAATTCAAGAAATACTCCAAAGGTTAAATCATGTGGTACTTATAATACTGGTACTCGTAATTAGGTCGCACAGCTTATTAGGTTAATGTGAATATTTGACAAAGTAATACAATAATTATCAACAATCGGTAAAAAGTATCAACCTATTTTTTTTCTATTCATATGCCCTTTGCAAGATATAAACTATTGGGGTAAGAATAAATGACAGATAGCAAACCGAAATTTATATAATTTGAGTGTCCACTTGGAATCACTTGTTTTTGTCTATGTAGCTTTCTCTTATTATGTCATCATACATATCATCTGGCCGTCTCCCTGTTGGGGTAGACAGAGAGGAGAGAGCGCCAGGCTTTCATATATTGACACACATTCTTAGACTCTTCTACTTCAATACAACTTCTACGATTTTTCGAACTTTCTACGTTTCCTTATTTCAGAAAGAATATCACTCAGAACTTCTGATAGCGTCTCACATATTTTGCCTCTTCTACGTTCATTTACCTTTTCATACAGTTCCTACGATTTCTTAGACTTTTTACATTTCCTTCTTTCAAAATATCACTTGATCCAACCATGTTTCTTTGGTATTTCTGTACTACACCTTCAACTCACATTTGCACTCTATATTTGTGTTGTTAGTGTTTATTCAATCATTCGTTCCATGTGCCCAAACCATACCAGAGTGCTCTTTTTATCTTATTATACTTATAAGTTCACACTCATCCCAAATCACTTGATTCCGTATTTAATTTTTTTCACCTCGTTTATTTTTCTACACGCATTTTTACAGCATTTATTCGGCTCTTTTCAGTCTTATTCGTAGTTCACGTTTCACTCCTACACCTGAAAGTTGGTTCTAAAATATTGTTATGGAGCTTAGGAGATTTTGAATTTATATACCATTCAAATAATTCAATGTTAAAAAATGAATTTCCGTTAAATCATTTCATAGCGACAACATACATTGTTTCACTGTAACTTTTAAATTGTAACTATCTTCACGTGAATGGAAAACTCGTGGAAATATGTAGCGACAAATGACATTTGGTCTGTCAAAACATCGAGCGGCTGTTGTGTTGTGTTCAGTTGTGCTGTGTTTATCGGTTTTGCAGCTTCCGTAAAAAAAAAATTGAACCCGTCTGGCTTATTAACGCCGGTCTAACTGGTTTTGTCGACATTACTTTTTATTTTAGACTATCACCACCATGTCTTCGCTTACACAAGTGGTAAGAATAATATTTTCATTTATAAATTCCTTAAAATATCGCGATTTTTCCAAACAAAGGCAAATGTATCGGAATTGGAAATGTTCCAAGTAAATAACTTAATTTGTTTTGATGAACACTGCACTTTTATTACTTTGATAATTATTCCGTAAAATGTATTTGGCTTTACGTCAACATGTTTTTTTGAGAAACATCAATATTTTTGAGTCTAAATTTTGAGAAATTTAAATGCGTATTTGCTCCGTTTTAGTATCTTGATGAAAAACTTTAAACTCGCATTAAAAGTACTCATAATTTTTTTAAATTACAACTCAATAAATTCTATTTTCAATTTATTTTGTTCCATCGTTTTCATGGGATTTTATCATAATTGAATACGTGTAAATACATATATACCATCATGCCATTTCCCTGTTGGGGTAGACAAACAGGACAGAGCGCTATACTTTCTTATCACAACATACTTCCATCACCTCATTCGAACTCCTTTGCTATCCTTTCAACATTTCATTATATTGGTCCAATCATACTTTCCTAGGTTGTCCTCTACCATAACTCCCCACTTATTCTTGCATTGTAAATTTCTTTAGTCAGTCCTTCATCACCCATCTGTTCAACATGTCCAAACCATTTAAACACGCTCTTTTTTATCTTTCAGATCAGTTTTTAGATCACATTCATCTTTAACCTGTACACCGCGTTAAAAATCAAACTCCACGAATCCTGTGCGCGGCACAATTTCGTCGTTTTTTAATTTCTAAGTTTAAACGCGTATTTTGTTTAGAACCACTGATATTTGATTACACCACCAAGTAAACATGACATTCAAGTAATTTTCTGATAATAAATAATAGTCATTACTCTTAAGGAGACTCATTAAATAAAGGAGAAAAACTAAACATTACGTAAAATACACAAAGGAATGCTACAGATCAGATCACAGGCATTTGTGCTTCCCGCGAGGAACACGTTAATAATTACATTTTTTATTCTGTCACATCGACAAACTTTATTATATTTATTTATTTATATTTTACACATATTAAGCTTAATATTTTTTTATATTATTATCTTCATGAATTAAGTTAATGATATTTTGAAAGAAGGAAATTTATAAAGTCAGAAAAATCGTAGAAGTTATATGTTATATGGCGTGTGGGTTTAGAAAAAGAGAAAGACGTGTGTCTAGAATGTCAAAGTCTGATGCTCTGTCCTTTATGCCTACCCCGACAGGAAAATGGCATGTTGGTATGTATGAATTCGCACTGCCTTTAATTGATATTTCAAATTACGAGTAGCATTATTTCTTGAAGTGAAAAAAGTTACAAACAATTCATGTTATACTTTTTCGTTTGTATTATATAGTTTATATTGTTTTCATATTAATTAAAACATTATCAACATAATGAAATTTTCCGTTATATATTTTTTATTTAAGTTTTTAAAATATACTTTTCATTTTTCATTTTCATAATCTTATTTTCTTCATGCATCAATGAAAAAAACCTTTATAATAAGATGTATACATAACAAAGTGTATGGATGTGTCATAAATGAAAGATATGTGCCAGGATAGAATTAAGTGGAGATTTGTTCTCTCTGCCTTCCCCAATAGGAATATGGCATGGTGGGGATGAAAATTATTCTTTTAAATTAGTGTTATTCTCAGTTTATTTCAGTTTTCATTTAGTGAGCATAAAATGGAGATTATTAAAGGTTTAGTCAGAGATTAAATTATTTATAGTCAGAGATTAAATTATTTAGTCAGAGATTAAATTATTTATAGTCAGAGATTAAATTAATTAGCTATTGTATTTATTAAGGTCAACTTAAAAAGGTTTGGTAAGTGGCAGAACTTTGCCAATCCAACCAATATGATGTACAGGGGGGTCACATTAGTCAGAGGCCCAAAAGGTCCACATCTTAAAAAACTTTTAGTATTATTTTAAAGATTAATATTTTTTTAAATTCACCACAGAAATCAAGGAATTTGAAAATTAAAAAAAAATTCACGTATATTTAAAAAACACGTAAAAATATTATTTATGTATGTATACAGTAGTACCCTGTTTATAATTATAGGAGACAAGAGTCCAATTTCATTCTTATTATTTAATGGATAAAACCACGTTGTACTTAATGTTTTTTATATATTTCTATTTAGAAAAAAATGGCATAACTTTCTTTCCTATAACTACCTCCGTGGCCTGGTGGTAAGACACTTCTGCCGATCCAGAGGTTGCGGGTTCGATCCCCGCTGGAACCCAGATTTTTTTAAATAGGATTTCAGTCTGGTTAACACTTAGGGCCTATAAAAACATCTTTCTGGTTGGTTAGAAGAGATTGCCACATGGCAATAAACTCGCCAGGTTAAAAAAATTAAAAATAAATAACTATTTGAAATCACTCTCACTGGATGAATCTTCCATTGTTGCTTTTGTCACTCTTACAGTTGTATATAAAAATATTGATTCAAAGCCAAATTATTACTTAAAAGATGTTGCTATTACGCATTTAAAATTTCAATCAATAAACTTAATTATTAGGCACGTCCAGAAAGTAAAGAACGATTGCGCACCACGCCCTGCACCAATCCCCCATCACCGCGATTGTATGCGCGCCAGTTAGCCATTTCCCTCGTTTCAGTGCGAGCCGAGTTTGTTGCTGAACGGTCGTGCATCTTTGTTCTGTAACCTCTCAAAATGGTTGCACCCATTAAAAATCCCGCCAAATGTGAAGTGCGTAGTGTCATTCGTTTTCTGAATGGGCAAAATATTCGGCCTATCGAAATTTATAGGCAACTTTAAGCACAGTACATGAATCTTTCCCACAAATTTCACGATCGCTCCTACACGAAATAGTGACAGACCACCTTGGCTACAAAAAAATGTGTACTCGGAAAAGAAAAACCGAATCTCAACACCAGAAAAGTGATGGCAACCGTTTTTTGGGACCGAAAGGGTTTGATCCACGTAGAGCTTATGCCAAGAGGACACAAACTCAGAGGCCTATTTTAAAACTTCAACGACTTAGACGCGCCATCCCAAACAAGAGACGTGGAATGTTGTCGGGAAAGGTGGTTTTGATTTGGCGGTAGAAGAGTATAACATCGGAATTGAAAAATTGGTTCCACGTTACAATAAGTGCCTTAACACCTGTGGCGACTACATTGAAAAATAGAGTAAGGTACTGTGACTTTGTAAATAAAGTTTTGTGTTGATATCTTTTGTTTTTATTTAGTTATGCAAAAACGTTCTTTACTTTCTGGACGACCCACGTAGCATAAACAGAAAGAGTACTGTACTTTGAAATGTATAATTTTAATTTCAGCTTAAAAGTGAGGGAACAAAATTGGTCCCTTTCTTGAAGACGGTAGCAATTTACTTTGTATTGTTCATCCCGGTGGAGAAGCCCTCCGTGTGGGCCATGTTTGTCAAGTGTGCCCCCATACTCAGCCTCATGTTCTTTGTATGTCTGCACGGCGTGGGCTTCAAGGAAGAGTAAGTGTCTTTTTTTAACTTTTTTTTTTTCATCTTTTTTTTACAACAAAGTATGGGTTTTTCAATACATAATCATGTTTTGAGGAAAACATTTTTACTTAAAGAATATTGCATCAACTGCCTCGTCTCAAAAATACAACTCAATAAATATATCTGCAGACTGGATACAAACTCACGACCTTCTTCTTTCTGGATCGCAGCTTTTGCTAATTATGTTATTGCAGATAAATACTATTCTGCGAATCTTTCAGCAAGACATTAGGCACAGAATGTCTATGTGATAATATAAAGATCTGTCTTTTCTGTCCACCTCCACTGGGAAACTGTGTGATGGTTTGTATGTATGTATGATTTTATTTAGATAATTTAATTTTTATTTAATACTTCCATAATTTACTTCTATCTATATTATTACTTAAAATTAAATGAAGTCACTAAAACAATCTGTTTCAGTGAACATTCATCTTTTATTCGAAGCACATGTCCAAACCAATTAATCTGGAACCTTTCAATTTAGATTAACGGAGGTTCTACGTGGAGTGACTTTCCAACATGAAAAATAATATTTTTATTCCACTATAAAATCTATCTCACATCCTAAAAGTTTCAAATCTATCAAAATAATATTTTGAACATTAAAATGTTTTTTTAAATTTTGAAAACTTTTAAATATGAGTTTCCACAGTATTATTGCTGAAATATTATAAAGTAGTTAGTTAAGAATATTTTTAACTCAAAAACTTTATTCATTGTTAAAATCACGAACCTGCAAATTGCCATTGATTAAAGATCGACCTTTGTAATCCATCTAGATACACCTTCTCCCGCCGAATTCTTCTGGGCTTGATCTTCTCCTGCGTGGGCGATGCATTGCTGGTGTGGCCACAGTACTTCCTCCACGGGATGTGCTTCTTCGGGATAGCCCAGGTCTGGTACATCATGGCATTTGGCTTCAAGAATAAGAACTTCACACTTGCTATGCCTCTTTATTCATTGGCGTTATATGGTGAGCATTTATTCATTTCTTTATTTCATTCATAAGTTTTCTTATTTCATAATATGTCAATTTGCAAGTCAACATTGTGGTGCCAATGTTGACTTGCAAAAAAAAAAAGTTAAATGAATGTTATATATACAAAAGAAAAATGACAGTAGCGTAGACATCAGAAGTGTTAATAAGGTAAAGAAAGAAGCATAGAAATGGTTTGATCATGTGGAAAAAATAAACTATTAAAGTATCATTTTAATTTTAATGTTATTTCACATTTGATACAGGTTTAACTCAATTACATCAAATAACAAGAAAAAAATTAAATTATTAAGTCTAAATATAGCATAATTTTTATTTCGCACTTGGCGGGAGATTGGATTGACATTTTTCACGAAACGTGTTGTCGCGTCGACACTTCTCAACGTACTGACCTCGAACCAGTCTCGTTGCGGAGGGGAAGGGTCAGGCTACACGGAAGTGTAGCCAACATGTCGAAAATAAAATCCATCCAGTCGTGAGAGCCTCAGTACACTTACTTTCTAGATACGCCTAGTATGTATCAAAATGCCTTCTTATATTCCTTTACTACAGATGACTTATGAATGAAGCAAATTGATTATAAATGTTTAAAAAAATAAACCAATTATTTATGCCATGCGATATCATATTGTATGTCTACATGGTACAAAAAAAGGTCAGATTCCGTCCACAGGCCATTGTTTGGCTATGCCAGGGCTAGACAGCACTCCATTCTGGTTTAATTGTTCCTCTTTTTTATTAACTGTGAATTGAAACAGACAGCACCAACTATAGATGTTTAATTTATGATTTTATTATTTACTTCTGTTTTAATACTGTATCATTGTTATAAAATATAATCGTTATTGTTTTCAATAAAGAATATTGATATTTAAAAAAATTATATGTAGAACTTAGCATATGTGAAAAAGTGTGTTTTTGTTATCTATGGCAATGCACAACTCGAGGACTTGCCATACCACATATCTTTCAAAGTTGTTACATTTGATGAGAAAGATTTTATTACATAATTTAATTCTAGGTAAATTTAAAAATATTCTTATTTATTTAACCCAATTGTGAGGGGGTCAATGAAATTATCTAATAATTGCTTTTTATCAGTTAAATTATTTGGCCTTCAATGTGTTGTAGCGATCAAGGGGATTTATTTACGAGATTAATTGACACTTATCATCTCGTATCCAAAAATATTCGAACACTTTTGATACTCGGTCGTTCCGTTCAAATGTTTATCAAAACGTTCATTTTTACTGTTTCTAGGTTCAATATACGAGGGTCATCCAGAAAGTAAGGTTACAACATTTATGTAGGATCGAAAAATGCTTGTATTTAATTGAAATTCACAGGATACTTCACAAATATATTAAACCATTTTTCAACGTAATCGCCGTCGAGATCGAGACATTTCTGTAGTCGGGACACCAGCTTTAGTATGCCAGTGTCATAGACCTCCGCCGCCAGCTCTTTCAGCCACTTCTTCACAGCTTCCTCGACCTCCTGATTGTTGGAAAGTTGTTGGTGTGTAGTGACACACCCATGTCTCATCCTCCGTCCCGATAGAGTGCAAAATGATCCAAAAATTCACACGCGGCGGTCACGCGATTTTGACGGTGCTCCGGTGTGAGCATTCTGGGCACCCATCTCGCACACAACTTCTTGCAACCAAGTTTTTCCGACACAATATCACCAAGGAGACTTCGAGAAATGGCAGTAAATTCTTCGTGAAGGTCGTCAAATGTCACACGGCGGTCATTTCGCACTTGTTCTTCAATTTTTTGCACAAATTCGTCAGAAATCACTGCCTTGCCTCGTCGTGAGTATCAGTACGGCCTTCTCGGAACAACCTAACCCACTTCGTGACATGTTGTTGACTCATCACATCACTACCATAAACTTCCATGAGCTTCCGATGGATATTCGCGGCGGTATTGTTCTGCAAAGTCAAAAAACGGATGACCGCGCGGATCTCGCACGGACAGGAGGTGGCGGGAGCGCGCGACGACCTCTCCATCGGAAGAATTTACTGTGACTGAACAAAATGGCCGACAAACACTCGGGACCACACAAACTGACCGTTAGAATCCTCCCTACACGCCAGGTGTGCCAACTTCGAAACAAAAAATTTCCTCCGGCCTCAGGAGCCCTTGTAACCTTACTTTCTAGATGACCCTCGTATAATTATTATTTTTATCAGCAATATATTCAGTTCAACATAATATTTAATCTGCAGATACGACGTCTTTTATTATTAATCATTTATCTTGTAAAATATAAGTACATACTTGAAATATTTCGAAGAAAAGAGGGGTAACAAAATATTTGAAATTAAGATTTTATTAATTAATTACATATTCCTTCATATAAAGACGTTTATTTGTGTTTATGACAATTTAAAAGGAAGGAGGGAATGTAAAAAACTATTTTAGTACTAAAGAGGTTTGAACAATAAATTCAGATATGTGACTTTAAATTAGCGGAGAATTAATTAAGTGTGAGTAGGTTGAACACATGGAACGGGCGGTGGACATTTTATACTTGAGTAAAGGTCATCTGCGGCACATACCAAAAATATCATTACATTTACAAATTCTAGAATACACCACCCTTTATTTTAATACTACCTTGATCAAAAAGTTTTAGGACTTTTTTCATGACATCTTCTCGGGTGCTGTAACGCGTTCTGCGAAGCGGTTTTTTAAGTCGGTTGAACAGGAAAAAGTCGCAGGGAGCCAGATCAGGTGAATTCAAAGGCTGCTGGATAGTAGTCGTGTTGTTTTTGGTCAAAAACTCATGGAAATCATGTCTTTCGCGATTTCAACGCGGTCCTTTTTTTGCATGAAATTGAGGTGTTTCGGCACCAGTTTTGCAGCGACACGTCTGAGGCCCAAATCACTAACCAAAATGTCTTGAGCGGATCCATAAGCGATGTTCAAGTCCTCTGCCAGCTCTCTGATGGTCAATTTGCGTTCGTCATCCTCGACCGACTCACGACCATTTCTGAAGCGTTCGTGCCACCAAAAAACACTTCTCCAACATTTCCAAGGTCTGCAGACCGTTAAATCCGTTTTTCATACAAAATTCAATGCAGACTCGTTGATGCACAGTTGATGCCATTTTCAAACTTGTAAAAAATCGAAAACACGCACAAAAGTAGATGTACTCAGTACAGCGTAACTTTTACAAATGTCAAGCTATGACGCTGAAATTTGGAGGGAAGTGTCAATGATAGATGTGGTAACCTAACAAAAAAAATGAGCTGATCCAGCAACTCCGACTGGGAATGAACGTTGCATTGCCTGGGGTTGGGTTGTGGGAACTCAAACATACCCGATATTTATGATGATGTGTGAGGAGTTGAATTTCGCAAGATGTTTCCAGTTGTAGTTGAGTGTCACTACCAGGTTGATGAGAGGGTGCAACGGGGTTTTGTTTCTGTGTAATCAAAAATCGGAAAGAAGTATCGATTTATTTTTTCATGCTAAATATCCTCAGTGAGATACAGGCAAAAGCCTAGTTTACTGGGGATACGACAAATGAAAGGCAGCAAACCCAGATCCATTAAAATTGTATGTCCAAATCAAATTACCTGTTGTTTTTTCTCAAATTGTGTATATTTCTTGTCATGTGTAATAATAATAATAATAATTTTAATTACCCTCTCGGCATCACTGACCTGAGAAACAATATGGATTAATGCGTCAGTAGTCAGTGTTGCTATGTATGGGATTCTATCATTGCCCATCCTATCCACAAGGATGTCTGATGTGAGAGTTTCTAACCCTATCTAAGTAGTCAGTACTGCTATGTATGGGATTCTATCATTGCCCATCCTATCCACAAGGATGTCTGATGTGAGAGTTTCTAACCCTATCTAAGTAGTCAGTGCTGCTATGTATGGGATTCTATCATTGCCCATCCTATCCACAAGGATGTCTGATGTGAGAGTTTCTAACCCTATCTAAGTAGTCAGTGCTGCTATGTATGGGATTCTATCATTGCCCATCCTATCCACAAGGATGTCTGATGTGAGAGTTTCTAACCCTATCTAAGTAGTCAGTGCTGCTATGTATGGGATTCTATCATTGCCCATCCTATCCACAAGGATGTCTGATGTGAGAGTTTCTAACCCTATCTAAGTAGTCAGTGCTGCTATGTATGGGATTCTATCATTGCCCATCCTATCCACAAGGATGTCTGATGTGAGAGTTTCTAACTCTATCTAAGTAGTCAGTGCTGCTATGTATGGGATTCTATCATTGCCCATCCTATCCACAAGGATGTCTGATGTGAGAGTTTCTAACCCTATCTAAGTAGTCAGTGCTGCTATGTATGGGATTCTATCATTGCCCATCCTATCCACAAGGATGTCTGATGTGAGAGTTTCTAACCCTATCTAAGTAGTCAGTGCTGCTATGTATGGGATTCTATCATTGCCCATCCTATCCACAAGGATGTCTGATGTGAGAGTTTCTAACCCTATCTAAGTAGTCAGTGCTGCTATGTATGGGATTCTATCATTGCCCATCCTATCCACAAGGATGTCTGATGTGAGAGTTTCTAACCCTATCTAAGTAGTCAGTGCTGCTATGTATGGGATTCTATCATTGCCCATCCTATCCACAAGGATGTCTGATGTGAGAGTTTCTAACCCTATCTAAGTAGTCAGTGCTGCTATGTATGGGATTCTATCATTGCCCATCCTATCCACAAGGATGTCTGATGTGAGAGTTTCTAACCCTATCTAAGTAGTCAGTGCTGCTATGTATGGGATTCTATCATTGCCCATCCTATCCACAAGGATGTCTGATGTGAGAGTTTCTAACCCTATATAAGTAGTCAGTGCTGCTATGTATGGGATTCTATCATTGCCCATCCTATCCACAAGGATGTCTGATGTGAGAGTTTCTAACCCTATCTAAGTAGTCAGTGCTGCTATGTATGGGATTCTATCATTGCCCATCCTATCCACAAGGATGTCTGATGTGAGAGTTTCTAACCCTATCTAAGTAGTCAGTGCTGCTATGTATGGGATTCTATCATTGCCCATCCTATCCACAAGGATGTCTGATGTGAGAGTTTCTAACCCTATCTAAGAGATTTTTACAATAAGAAAAAATGGCCGTGATGTTACCCTCAAATTCAAATTGTTTTTAAATCCTCGGAGATTCCAGCGTGACTTTTTTTAAATTTTTTTTTATTTATTTCATCTGGCGAGTTTATTGCCATGTGGCAATCTCTTCCAACCAACCAGAAAGATGTTTTAATGGGCCCTAAGTGAAAACCTGGCTGGAATTCCATTTAAAAAAGTCTGGATTCCAGCGGGGATTGAACCCGCAATCTACGGATCGGCAGACAAGCGTCTTACCACCAGGCCACGGAGGTCGTCTGATGTGAGAGTTTAACAAGTCTCAGTGAAGAGCGGGGTGGAGAGAAGAGATCCCTCGTTGGCCGGTAGAAAAAAATTGTGGTTTAAAAAAATTCTGAATTGAGACATGGCATTGTCATTGAAAATGTATATTCGAGAACCGAATTAATACAATATTTTCAAGACGAGAGACATTCAAGAACGAGAGACATTCATTATTACCACGTATCATTTTAACCTGTACACCGCGTTAAAAATCAAATTCCACGAATCCTGCGCGCGGCACAATTTCGGCGTTTTTTAATTTCTAAGTTTAAACACGTATTTTGTTTAGAACCACTGATATTTGATTACACCACCAAGTAAACATGACATTCAAGTAATTTTCTGATAATAAATAATAGTCATTACTCTTAAGGAGACTCGTTAAATAAAGGAGATAAACTAAACATTACGTAAAATACACAAAGGAATGCTACAGATCAGATCACAGGTGTTTGTGCTTCCCGCGAGGAACACGTTAATAATTACATTTTTTTATTCTGTCATATCGACAAACTTCATTATATTTATTTATTTATATTTTACACATATTAAGCTTAATATTTTTTTATATTATTATCTTCATGAATTAAGTTAATGATATTTTGAAAGAAGGAAATTTATAAAGTCAGAAAAATCATAGAAGTTCTATGAGGTGTGTGAGTTTAAAAAAAGAGAAAGACATGTGTCTAGAATGTCAAAGTCTGGCGCTCTGTCCTTTATGTCTACCCCGACAGGAAAATGGCGTGTTGGTATGTATGAATTCGCACTGCCTTTAATTGATATTTCTAATTATCATATATTGTTTTCATATCAATTAAAACATTATCAACATAATGAAATTTTCCATTATATATTTTACCACCAAGTAAACATGACATTCAAGTAATTTTCTGATAATAAATAATAGTCATTACTTTTAAGGAGACTCGTTAAATAAAGGAGATAAACTAAACATTACGTAAAATACACAAAGGAATGCTACAGATCAGATCACAGGCGTTCGTGCTTCCCGCGAGGAACACGTTAAAAAAATAGACAACATTGAAAAATGAACATAAAATATTAATTTGATCACTTATACCTGATATTGTATGAAGCATATCTGTAATTGACCACAAGTGGCAATTACTCAGCCCCATTGCATGCAAAATGCTACCATGATTGCCCGTTAAGTAATAGCTCTCAATTATTCTTTACGAGGACACTTGTCGTTCGTGTTCCGTTTCCACTACCTCAATTATCATGTTTGTGTGTGTTTACAAGGGATTATTGTAACAAAACTGCCAATTAAAATGCCATTCTTATGATTGATCTGAAATTAAATGTTTTCTTTCTGTCTCTAGTGTTAATTTTTAATTTTTTGAAATATTTACTGAAGTCTACCAATAAATTTTTTTTTGGAGGTTCTTTACTATTTGGACAGATACTTAAATACATAGCATAACGTCGTGTCTCTTGCAAGGCACGCAGAGAGAACAAATCTACAAACTTTTCTATCAAAGCTCAGTTTGAAAGTTGTGTGCTTTGATAGAAATAAATTTAATAATATAAATGGAGGAATTCCTCCACATTCATACATCTCGTTATGCACAATCTTATATTATTCATAATTTTCATTTGACCTTCTTTTGAAATCTGCTCGATTTGGTCCAGCCACATTTTCCTCAGTTTACCTCTACGACTTCTGATTTGTATATTCGCTTAGTCATTCTTTCATCTTTCATTCTCTCCACATGTCCAATAATTAGCACTTATCGGCCACATCGGAGATATTTTGTGAAAATCGGGAATAAATTCACCAATACAATCAAACGTGTGCCAGTGTGTAACGTAGGTATATTCATTCTAAAAAACCACTATGGGTGAGGAAGCGACACTATTCACGTCTCACTCTCACTCTATTTCGGTATATGGGAATGTAAGAAATAGAATCTCAGTTTGCTCGCTTCTCTTGCTCAGTAGCTCACGGGCTATCGTTTGAGGTGGTCACTTCGCCCATTTTGTGAACGTCGGCCGATGTTTTTTTCATCTTAAAGCTCCTCTCTTCATCTTACTTAACACATCTATTTTATCCATGCATTCATTTCTGATGTCTTCATTCGACCTTCTTTCATAAATTGACACTCCACAAATTTTCCTTAGTGCATGCATCTCCACAGCATTAATATTACTCTTATCCTTCTGCCAAGTCTAAGTTTCACTTCCATATATCAAGGTGAGCACCAGCAAACAATTGTGTATTGCCATTTTTGTTACTGTTTATATTGCGCGGTTATTGTATATAACATTAAGTGCTTCGTTCACCTTGTATCTTGTCGCTACCATTCTTTCAAGGTTTCTTTCAACTTGCACATCACATGTATAGATACTGCCCAACACAACTCATCAACCTGCTTAACCTTTACGTCGGACAAATAATTAAAAAAATTTAAATTGCCGCAATTAATATTTTTATTTTACTAATTTAAATTAGTTATAATACGAGGCGTATCCAGAAAGTAAGTGTACTGAGGCTCTCACGACCGGATGGATTTTATTTTCGACATGTTGGCTACACTTCCGTGTAGCCTGACCCTTCCCCTCCGCAACGAGACCGGTTCGAGGTCAGTACATTGAGAAGTGTCGACGCGACAACACGTTTCGTGAAAAATGTCAACCCCATCTCCCGCCAAGTTGAATCGAGTGGAGGCCGGGCAAGAGTTTTTGAGGCACTGCAAACTCCATGGAGATGAATTTCTCCGTTCCATCGTTACTGGAGATGAAACTTGGGTTGCACACTACACGCCCGAAACCAAAAGGCAGTCTCAACAGTGGCGTCACACCTCTTCACCCTCCGCCAAAAAGTTCAAAACCACAATTTCAGCCAAGAAAATCATGGCATCCGTGTTTTGGGACTGTCAAGGCATAATTTTAATTGAATATATGCCTCAAGGGGAGACCATCAACTCTGCAAGATACTGTGAGACCCTAAAAAAATGCGGAGGGCGATTCAGAACAAAAGGAGAGGCATGCTGACAAAGGGAGTCTGCCTGTTGCACGACAATGCTAGATGGAACTGCTCGCCTCGTTTAAATGGGATGTCCTGAACTATCCCGCGCATTCCCCTGACCTAGCACCTTCAGATTACTATCTCTTTACCTCCCTGAAGCTGCACATGGGTGGAAAAAGGTTTTCAACCGACGAGGAGGTAAAGGAAGAGGTGGAGAAGTGGACGGAGAGATTGGCGGGAAACTACTTCGAGGCAGCATCAAAGAGTTGGTACCCCGCTTCACCATCTGCATTGAGAGGAATGGCGACTATGTCGAAAAATAGCTTACATATGTACAACGGTAACCACGTAATTTTTTTGTTTAAATAAAAAAAATTGTAACCTACAAAAATTCAGTACACTTAGTTTCTGGATATGCCTCGTAATTTTAATTTATCTTTACTGTCATTAAAGATCGGAAGCATGAATGTTATTAATATCTATTTCAAGTTTAACTGTCATATTTTCATGAAGAGAAATCAAAGGAAATACAAAAGAAAAAGCAAAAAAAAACAAAACAACAGTAAAACAGTACTTTTGCGTTTGTGTGAAGAAAGATGTCTAGATATGGGTGTAGGAACTTATATGATAAGGTGTATGGATATAAAAGAGGTGATGGATGTGCATCGAGATAGGAAAGTCTGAAGTTCTATCCTCTTGCCTACCTAGACCGTCGTCGTCCTTTACTGTCCATGCAGTGAGACTCTAGAATGAGTTACAAACCAATATAAGACTCGCTCCGTCCTTGGCATGCTTTGAGAAGCGACTGAAAAAACTCTTAATTTCTAGTCAGTAAAATAACGTGTTTCATTCCTGATTTTTCTTTTCCTTTCCTCTCCACCATCCTTTCCTTTCCTTTTGATTGATGATATCTCACTTTATATGAAAAATAATGTTCGGGTGATTGTCCGTCTTTGTGGGGTTCGTGGGCATGTTCTCGCGTATATGTTTATGGATTTCGTGGGGATGGATAGTCATTTGAATGATTTATGCGACCACGTAACTTGCTTCATTTACTTTTGTCTGGTTGGTTGGAAGAGATTGCCTGCTGGCAATAAGCCCGGCAGATTGTATTGCAATAAAAGTGTTAAATAAATAAAAATAAATAAATAAATAGACCGGAAAATTGCATGATTTATCAATCATTAAAAAATGTTACAAAAGAAATACTCAAATTAGAATTTTGAGTACACATGAATATAAATACAACTTGTCACAAAAATTACAAACATTTCATGTGCATACCATCCACCACACATAAAATACAAAATTGATACAGGTCAAGGCTCAGGTAATCAAAGGTATACAGGTAATCAAAGGTATACAGGTCAAGGCTCAGGTAATCAAAGGTAAAGGTAATCATATAAAAATAAAGAATAAATAATCTTAGAAGATAATTAAAATATGCATACGAACACTTTAAACATACGAAATTAAAGCACCTCGAAACATTAACATATTTACAGATATCTCGAAAAGTTCTAGAGAAACTAAGTCAATGAAAAGAAAGAGAATCATGCTGTGTTGTTTAATTTATGGTTCAGTAAAATAAAAACGCGGTAGATATTTTCCAGCGAGATTATGTTCTGAATATTTTTAACTCTTTTAGATTAAGTAACTTCAGCTGAACGTAACTTTAGCATATTAACCCTTCCTGTTCTGTGATGTGTAACTAGTACATATTGCTTCTAAAAACTTTAATATCTCTATAAATATAATAAATACTTGGTTTAGATTTTAGGCATTCCTCCGTAATACATTTACACATTGAATGGAAAATAATATTAATAATAATTAAGCACTTATCATCGGCCACATCAGAGATATTTTGTGAAAATCGGGAATAAATTCACCAATACAATCAAACGTGTGCCAGTGTGTGATGTAGGTATATTCATTCTAAAAAACTGCTATGGGTGAGGAAGCGACGCTATTCACATCTCACTCTCACTCTATTTCGGTATATGGAAACGTAAGGAATAGAATCTTAGTTCGCTCGCTTCTCTCGCTCAGTAGCTCGTGGGTTTTCGTTCGAGGTGGTCACTTCGCCTGTTTTGTGAACGTCGACCGATGTTTTTTTCATGTTTTCAGCAATTAAATTTCAATTATTATCACTTTTGACTTCAAATTTAATTAATTTAAGCGATTGGCTATGAATATTCTTATTTTCCAATTTTAAATAGCTCATTTTTACATGTGTATTGAATACACAGCACCGGAACGGGAGAATTTTTTTAGCACAGGAAGGGAAAGGTTAAAATTAAGAACTACCTTAGATAAACAATGAAATATGAACGGGTTTAGGTATTTTATCACTAGAATTAAGAATTGGATCAAGTTGAGGACTTCTACTATTTGGATAGTATTTTCTCAGATGATGGAAGAGGTAAGAGGGATATCGAATGGCATGTAGCGATAGGAAATAAAGTCGAAGGGGGGCTAAAACTTATATACTCGAACTGGATAGTAGCAAAATCTGCTATGATGATAGTCCATCATAGTATTTTGGTGCCATCTTTGATGTATGGGAGTGAAAAGTAGATGTAGGAAAAGGTTGAGAAGAGTCGACTAAATGCTGTAGAAATGTGTGCATTGAGAAGAATAGATGGAGTGATAAGACATGTATGACAGAATAGGAAATTAAGTGATTAGTGATTTATGTAAACCTAAGGCTGATGTGTTGAGTAAAATGAAAAATAACACACTGAGATGGTTTGGACATGCAGAATGAATGGAAGAAGAAAGGCTAACAAAACAAATATATAGTACAAATGTGAGGGAAAAGCGTGTGAGAGGAAAACCAAGGGTTATTACCAAAATATGGTTGGATTAAGTTAATGATATTTTGAAAAGGGGAAATGAAAAATCATACAAGTTGTATGAGAAGGTGTATGGATGTCGAGGAGGCTAAGGATGTGTGTGTCGATATAGGAAAGTATGACATCCTGTCCTCTCTGCCTACCCCGACAGGAAAATAACACGATGGTGTAGGTATGCATGTAAGTAAATGTTTGTGGGACGCAAAAAGTGCATGTGTGGGCTGCTTACGGCCTACGGGCTACCGATTGTTGACCCCTGATCTAAATTCTGTTCTCTTATTTCAGCCCAATGAATCTATTTCACCTTTTTTCATGTTCATCACACCATACTTCCGATCATCGTAAATTAGCTGTGATAATTTCTAGCATTGATGAAACCTGCTTTTTTATATTCCAGTGGTGACAATTCTACTAGGGCGTGCGACAGGAGAGTTTGTGGTGGGGCTGCCGGTGTACGGGGCGCTCCTGATGACCATGGTGTGGAGGGCCACGGCGCGGGTGCGCTTGCCCCCCAATTCCTGCTCCTGGACTGATGTTTCCTCTTGCATTGGTGGCGTCTCCTTTGCCATCTCTGATGCTGTCATTGGCTTTGATAAGTTCCATGCCACTGTTCCACATTCTCAGGTGATTTTCATTGATATTTTCTTCCTTTTGAGATCCCCAGCCTCTATAGGTACATTAGAACATTGTTTAACAGCCTTTGCCTAAATTGTTTCTCAACATATGGGTCCGAGGCTCCCAGGGAGGTTGCGAAAATAAAAATAACTTGTACGAAAAGAAAATAACTCACACAATTACTTGTTAGAGTCTTAATTAGAGTCCAAGTCATTGTTATACAATGTATAGTATAAGTTTTCATTTAAGAAACTTGTATTTGGCATTTCTATCCCATATGACATATGGGATAGAAGTGAGAGCCGATACCAACAGACAAAAAACCTTCTCAGAGTGGCAGAAATGAGAACTCTACGCTCCATCGCAGGCAGAACTCTTAGAGATCGGATCAGTTGAGGAAGAAATGAGATTGTGTCCAAATATTAAAAATACATCACACCAAGCCCAAATAGCTCATTACTTTTTTTGTTGTTTTTTTTGTATTATTTTCAGATTGTTACTAAAACAAAAATAGTTATTATAATGAGATATCTTTGTACAGTACCCGGTAGTAAGTAATACACATGGGCTTAAGAAAGAAACTGTCGGCCATAATTGGCTAACTTCGGCTTTGTGGAGTGTCATCTCGGTCACTTGACAACAACTGACAAATCGCGACGGAAGACGTGTATGAATGACAGAAACGACGCTCTACAAAGCCGAAGTTAGCCGATTATGGCCGAAAGTCTCTTTCTTAAGCCCGATGTCTATTACTTACTGCCGGGTACTGTACTAGTTTTATTGTAAATAGAGTAGAGCGTCGATTATCCCCGGTAATTGGACGACACTCGAGTCCGGATAATTAAAAAACATGGTTAATACAAATTAAGTTTTTATTAAGTTAAGCATTTAAAGAGTTGAAATGTTAGATAATTTTTTTTTACGTAGATGAGTACACGAATAAGCTTTCTCAATGTTTGACACACACAAAACCGCTAAACGCCGGTATCATACCGCGACAATTACATTGGTAAGCCCCGGATCCACATATTGTCGTGTCGGTGTGGACGCGGGGAAACACCCCCAACTTATTAGCGTAAGTCAATTGGTATAATGTAAACCAGCGGTCAGCAACCAGCGGCCCGCAAGATTCACATTTAGACGCAACGCTACGCGTCTCTACTTCAAAAATGCAAGCTAATATAAAAAAACTTGCAAGTCAAATGCTGTTACAAAAATCTCATTGATTTTATTAACTAAAATGAATGTCTTAAAAATATATAATTAGCATTTTATTTTTAAAATTTAAATATTGTACAATAACATAGGTAATGACATATGGCCCACATATACTGTAATGACATATGGCCCAAGTGCAGTCCGCACTAATCCTTGCGTAAAATATTTGGACCTCTTACAACAAAAGGTTGCCGACCCATGATGTAAACCATAGATTTTATAACAGTTTAGGTACTTACTTTATAACTTTCAAAATGTAAATCTTCATTAACAGATTTTATAACAGTTTAGGTACTTGCTTTATAACTTTCAAAATGTGAATCTTCATTGAAAATTTGGGAAAAAATATTGTGCAACAGATGACCATGATGAATTTTGACTCACGAATAATTGAGTCCCGGATAATCGGCGCTCTACTGTATTTAATAAATTCTACAATTAAAAAATTAGGGCAACTACATTGAGAAGCCTAATCCACATATTTTCATAGTGGTGTGGACGTGGGTAAAGTCAACTTATTAGCATTAATCAATTGATATAATGTAAACCATAGATTTTGGAACAGTTTAGGTCCTTTTCAAAACGTGGACATTAGTTAAAAATTTGAATAAAAAATGTACTACAGAAGACCACGGTTAATCCAACTCATTGATAATTAAGTCCCGGATAATCGGCGCTCTACTGTATAAATAAAAAAAGGTAGAAGGGGTGCCACATAGATAAATTATTTTGTTTAGGGTACTCATATTAAACAAAGGTTGAAAACCACTGCCCTACTAGGTAAGGGACACTTATATTTATTTTTAATTTCAGTTGCTCATAATGAGTTCATATTATTTGGCCCAATTCGCTATCGCACTGAGTGTCATCAACTCCAGTTCATCGTACAAACTCGCCCAGAAGAATCTCTTGGAGAAGTCGTCACCTGAAGAATCAAGTAGAAAGACCACAAATGCCAAAAGCGACAATGTGAAACAAAGGACAAGTCCAAAAAAGACTGATAAAAAGGTTAACTAATAGAGGGTTACGTCTCAACTCAGACGGAGACTGATTCCATACCAATTTTTTTATTTAAACAATAATAATGTGTAAATATTAGATTTAAGGAGGGTTTATACTATACCGATGGTCGATCTTTGATCAGAATTAGCAAACACATCTTCGAAAGATATATGTGTTATTGAAAAGTTGTTCGTAAATCGAAATTTCATATATTGAATCAATTAAATTATATAAATTAATATTAAATGTGCGTGATGTTCATGAAGAAAACAAATCAATTAATTATTTGAGAAAAGTCTTAAAATAAGTAGATCAGAGAAAATGTATACATAAATAGAAATGTAAAGAACTACAGTATTTGTAATGAAGAATAAGAAGATTGCATATCAGAATTTGTCAATTGGAAAGCAGGAACTGGGCGGAAATATCAACCCAACGTTTGCTGCTTTGCATATTTTCTCTTTTCCTTTTTAAGCTGCTTATTATCATCTTTTCGTGTAGCTTATGACAGCATCGTGACTCCCATGATAGCCTCTGACGACTCCTCTCCATCCATCTCTGCAATCCTCGGTTTGAAAGGCAGTGGCTAAGGGTAGTCCTGTTGCGCCTGTCACTTGTTTAGTACAACACATTGGCGCTCTTCCTATTATGTGTCGTTCTTCTACGCTTCCATTTACCACAAGCATCTTCAAACAGTTTCCTTAGCAATATGTCTAAAGAATCAGAGGATTCGTCGTATATTATCGCTAATCTGCCGGTGACAATAAGTTCTTCATATTCTTACATCTACATAAATCCCAAACTATCTTTTATAATTTTTAGCGCACCGTAATCTCAATAACCACATCAGAATCATGTCCTCTACATTCACATCAGTTATTCTTTCATATTCTTATGTGGAGATCTCCGAATTCCACACTCTTAAGTAGTCCAGTTGCGTCTCTCACATGGTCAGCTGCTGCTATCAAATGTATTGTTATAAGCTGCTTAGAACAATACATAATCTCGAGAAACTTTTGAATCTCTCTTTTCGTCAGGATCTTTCAATTGAGATTTGTTACTTTTTCAAAATGTGAAAAAGGAATTTGAATCCTGATTGTAATTGCAATTAACGGAAATTCAAATAATTATTTCATTATAATCCTTAAGAAATCTTTGTTTTGTCTTCTGTGTCGCTTAAGAGTGGACAAATCTTCATTTGAATTCTAATTTTAAAATAATCTGTGTAATGAACTTTTTTATATAAAGTGAATTTGTTTCGAACTTCCCGATCCTTTTGTCTCCATCCTTCCTGGTCCTGGGTCATGCTGAATGCAGTGCTTAAAGAAGATCAACTCTTTTATTTGATCTGTCCATCTCATCTAGCTCATCTTACTTCAACTGTCCCTGTAATCACCAGCTTCTCCAGACTTGCATAATTTTTTCTAACAACATGCCCAAAGTACATTAGGATTATTTTTCTAGATGTTGTCGAAAGTCTTACGGTAATCTCTAATTCTTGAATGATTGAGATATTGGTGCGACTTGCGGTCTATGGAATATGGAAAATCTGCCTCCAACATCACATCTCGAAGGCATCTAGATATCATGTTTCTTTCCTTCATTCTTATTGTCCATGTGTCCGCTCCATATGGAGAATACTAGAGACGTAACTAGACAGATTTTGTTTCTTGTGAGTATCGACCATATCGTACGTATGTTAGTTAGGAACGGTTAGCCCATATATACCAGATATTCTTCAGAAAGTATACATTTTTTACTTGCATTATTTGCTCCGTATTTCTTCCACTCCTCTCATTATCCAAACGGTTGGTTAGTCACTGATAAAACAGCTGCCATAACATCAGATAAAAGATTGACTGTTTGTATGATATGAATTCAATTTTATGGTGATTGTATTTTATATCTATCTTCCAATACTGGCCTAGCTGCATATTAATGAAGATTTTCACTGTAACTATCAATATCTTTGAAGAAACATTTTGATTTATAGTTTTAATCTTGCATTTATAATATACATTGCTGCTTTTGATCGAGGGTTAACAAGAATTACAGTAATGCGATGCATATTCAGGTTTTCAGTGAGCATCTCCTGGCAGACTCCATAACTAATTTCAACCAAACGAAAAATTGATGGATTGTTCGGTGATGGTCCTCTTGGATGATTTTGCGATTTTTTTGTTAATTTTTAAGGCATTTACTGGTGAATGGTCACCCAAAAGGTCAGTTGACAGACTCTTCTAGATAACAATTATTATCTAGAACAGAAAATCAAATGGCCTAGAAACGTGTGTGTCACTCAAAAACCTGTGTTCGATGTAAACAAGGTTTGCTAAAAGTCTCACAGAAGTTTCGATGGTCTTGGTAGCAGATTTGCTGAGTTTCACACAAAATTTGATGCTTGAATTTGTCAACCATTGTAAAGATCACAGAGTGGTCCTAACACAATGTCACAAAACCGCAAATACAAATTGAGCATATGTTGACAGTTCAATGCCAAGTGACATACTGAATCAGCTGAGAATAGAGAGCAATGACCTTCAGTCTCTTGCACATATTATTCGAACATTAAAGTTATGGCAAGTACAGTTCGAGATCTTTCTGATACCACCACATAGTATTTCAAAGTTGGAATTTTAAAACCAAACCTTTTGAGACCAGATAAGAATGAATTTATGAACCATGAGTCCTGCTTCATGTATTTCTATTGGTCTGGAACATTTGTTCCAACTTTCTACTGTATCTTTTTGATTCTCAAATTTGTGTTCCAAAATTCTACTGTATGTTTTTGACCCTCAAATATGGAAATGAAGCACAAAGTGACCTTATTGGAATTTTATTAATCTAGAACAATTTTAGTGCAATGTTGCTTTTGTAAAAGAATTTAGTTTTTTTTCGAGAGCAATACCGGCATTCTCACATATGGTTTTTCAGGTTAATGTGTATTCTGATCTAGACGGAAAAGTAAAGCATTTCTTTTAAAAATATATATTTAATATTGTAGTGACGTTTGTATTTGACGATGCCAGAATGTTTAATTACATATTTTAAGTGATACTTTTTATTAATTTTCAAATTATTAGATAATCTTTTATAGTATCAAATCAATCTTTTTATATTTCATTATCAGAAAGTTGTTTGTTATATTTTATGTATTTTGAAGTGTTTTTAAGTTTATCTTATCAAAGCAGTTGTAATTATGATTTTTTTACTAAGCTCTCGCTGTCTCATGATAACTTATTAATTATGTTATAATCCTAACAAAATGTAATGAAAATATTCACTGATATAATTTGACTAGATATTTTTTTAACTAAAAATAAAAATGTTTTTGAACTGGTGATTCTTTGAACTAGTAATCGAAATGTTTTTGAACTGGTAATTCTTTGAATTTGTAATAGAAATGTTATTGAACTGGTAATTTAATCATTAGAGTCAATGGATTTTAACAGATATGAATACATTCTAAAAATATTCAGTTGAATTTTAATGTGCTTGTGGTTTAAAAATGTTTACCACAATAAAACCTTTTCCTTTAGGATATGGTAATCTGTTTTACTAATGAATACTATTTTTTAAGCATTTATCCACCTGTTCTTTGAGGAAAACATTTTTATTAATAGAGAAAAAAATTCATAAAGAACATACTATCACGCCATTTCCGTGTCAGGGTTGGTAGTAAGAACACAGTACCAGACTCTCCTACCTCGACACACATTCTTAGCCTTTTCTACATCCGTACACCTTCTCATGTAACTCCTAATTTCTCCGACTTTTTACATTTCTTTCACTTGATCTAACCTTATTTTCCTTGGTCTTCCTCTCACACGCCTTCCACTCACATCTGCACTGTATATCTGTTTTATTAGTATTGATTCATTCATTCATTCTACACACTCAATCCATCTCAACATACTCTTCTTCATCTTACTTAACACATCAGCCTTAATTTCACATTCGTCCCTTATCACTTCATTCCATATTGGAACTTATGCGTCACGAATAATGGGGTACAACTGTAATCAAATAGTTTTGCCGAAATTGTTAGAAATTACATTTTTCAATATTTTGTAGCTTTGTAATTTTAGTTTTTATCAGTACAATAGTTTTTTTTTAGTACATAAGTTTTCAAAACAATGTTTTCATAGAGTATAACATGCATGCCACTTTACTTTAAAATTATTGTGTAGACTATATTCACGTTTCTGTGGAATTGATCCAATCACAGAGTCGACAATTGAATAATGTATTTATTAAATATTTGTCTTATCTCCACTTCCCTATTAGAAATGTGTTCAATAGATTATTTAACTGTTTCATTGATATTATATTAATAATTTGATTTTTCAATGTTTGTCTCATTTTTGAGACTTTTCATTATTTTTTAATACCGTATTTTACGGACTATAGGACGCTACGGACTATAAGACGCTACAGACTATAAGACGCACCTTAATTTTTAGGCAATTTAAAAAAAAAATAACATTTTTATTATTAGATTGCAAAGCCAGAATTAAAAAAAATCTCATTTTTGTATTAATTCTAATGCCATTTTGACGGTGTCCTTGAATCCATTTCAATACGCCATTTTCTAGTTTTGTCCATTTTGCATTTTCAGTCCTCTATTTGCACATTTAGTCTTCCTCATTTTTTTCAGTTCTTATTTACTAGCCCGCCAATCGCAAATGGTTTTTTCTGTTGGTGGAGGGCCGAAATGCCTCTTTTTCCATGTTCTTCTGCATATGCTATTACTTTCAATTTATATTTTCCCGCGGCATCGAATATATGGCCATTTTTAAGGCTGGCGGGAATTTTAAATCGAACACTGGACATTTTTATATTAATTTCGAGTACAACACCACCTGAATTTTGAAGAAAAAAGTGCATCTTATAGTCCGTAAAATACGGTAATAATTATATCAATATTTCAAGAACCAAAAAGATGCATGCAAATAGTCTTCAATGATCTTGAGAAGACCTTTCATCACGTTTCATAGGCAGCCCTAAGGCATCCCAGAAGTATATGCACATTATCCATGACATAAGAAGGTCAGTTGCACTGATGGAACGATTTCAGAGTTTTCTGTAGAGGCAGGAGCGCACCAGGGATCTTTACTCGGCCCACTACTATTTATACTGATAATGAACTATTTGACTAAAGAAGAAACGGAAGAACTCCTGGAGACTACTATTTCTAAACAACATTGTGCTCATCGAAAATGATTTACAACTTTTACATAACACATTAAAAGAGGGTATTGGAAAGTAATATAGACTAAAGACAAGTTGAAGTAAAACTGGATACCTGTACTTTCCATTTAGATAGTCAGACAATATTGTTATTCCAATAGTATAGCTTGATGGTAACCTTTGAAGACTTCAAAAAATTCAAAATATCCAGACTTGCTAACCCACACGGATGGTAGTTGCACTATCGATGTAAACAAAATCAATGTATGATGTTTAAAATTTAGATCAATTACTATATAGCACTTTAGGGGAAATAAGTTTTATGAAATAGAGCTATTTCAATTCCTAGATTTTCTTATAGGCTTGAAAGAGTAAATGCGTAAGTGATATAAATATTTCATGAAGAAACCTTACTTCCAAATACAAGCAATTGTTGGTACAGTGGCCCAGAGGTTACCATTGAAAACCTTTTTTGCATCTAAATTGATTATCCTGGTGCTTAGTAATTACCAAACATTAAATCTACGAGGTAACCAATGATTTAACCTTTTATACTGTGATGACACTCTTCTTCTTTTTGTTTTGTGTGGTGGTAGGGTTGAAGTAGCAGAGATAAACTCCTCAGCCAGGTCAATGCATTTGAAGTAGTTTGATGAACTTCAGCAATACCCTCATGAAAGGCATAAGTGGGGTATGACTCTGTTATATGCTCAGTTGTCTGGATTTCAGCACACTCGCAAAGGGGCGAATCCTTTAGACCACATTTATGTATGCACAAAGAGACTGACAGGATTGAACTCAGTTCCACAGATTTTTAGGAAGCTGAAATCCAGGTTCCTCCATTACTGAATCTGATATTAGGCATTATTTTCTCACAGCTATCTCCTGCTACTCTTGTTTAAAGGATCAAAATTAGATAAATTAAGTCTTTCTCCTACTATCCAAAAGGGTTTGCGGAGATGGTCTGTGATCTTCCTGTATGAGTATGAGTATGCCAATGAGCTTTCTTGCAGTACCTTTTCATATGTTTGCTCGCTATATTCCTTTGGATTTTGGAAGGTTTTATGTGAGGGAGTATGGAAAACCTGAAGAACTGCGTGACTTTGTGTCTTGATTATTTACGTAAGTGTGCATTTTTACGAGACTCAGCTATTGAGCACACTAATGTGCTATGTGAAGTGTTGGAGCATTGTAATGCAACAATTACATTTGTGTACCTTCTATACTCTTGGGATAACCCCATTAAGAATAATTAGTTGAGAAGTTATCAATAATTAATTCTGCTCTCTTTAAGTGGTACAATGTATCCCTATAGTTCATTATATTGGTCAAATTAGGACCTATAGGCTATATACAGTCCGCCTAGTGTTTTAATGTGGCCTGCAAGTTAAAACTAATTTTTATTTACATTGACTAATCTTTTGGTGTAGTTTATTAATTATATATTTTTTAATTAAAGTGTTCCGACCAAAAATGTAAGTACGACTTGTGTAGCTGTGTGTGATGCACAGCTATCTACATTGCCGCGATTTTTTTGTATATAACTAAGCTGTACTCATCAATGGGCGGGCGTGCAGTAACACACTGGACTTTCGTGCGGAAGGTTGCTGGTTCGAACCCCGCGCTGTGCTACTTCCCTCGAATGACACTGGTGTGTAACAGCTCACTCACTTAAAAAAACAAAATCCATGGTACAGCTTTGCGTTCCAATTGAATTGACGTTGGAAAAGCGGCTCACAAATACAATATCACTCTAACCTCCGTGTTCACTTTTTTTTTTTTGTTATTTATTACTCTTTTTATGATATACTTGAGAAAATGTAGCATGGTCCCTGTGACAGTTCACAAATTTGCCCCAATACAACTTTGTAACGACGTTCAGTAATTTTAATTATTTTATCAACTTTAATATAAGCCTCGATTCTAATAAATAGCAAGTTATTTAGGTAAATACGAGTACATTACATGAAACTAACAATGACAAATTAATACATCTTGTACAAATTAGCAAAAATGTGGCAGTTTGTTAAAATCAAATAATATTTGGTGATGTTTGTCAAAAGTTATTACGTGAGTTTTCATTGGCTAGGGATGGGGTATACGATAATTGGATTTTCGATTTTTTTATACCTAAAATTAAATGTTCGTAATTAGTATTAATTCATAGTAGATCTTGGCCTATTTAAAGATAGATACAAATCATACAATAAATTAGAAAGTCAGTATAATGAAAATTAGGAATTAAAACATCAGTTTAGAGAAAAACAATTATTCGATTTATAAAAAAAACTATTCGATTTGTAAAAAAAAACTATTTTTCCCCATCCCTTTGAGACATCACATTTCAAATGTCATAGGGACCATCCTACGTTTTCTCAAGTATAGTAAATTGTGTCTGCAAAAAATCATATTTTATTTAGCGACCTTTTTTGTATTTAAATTCTAATGTGACCCTAGAGCCAAAGTATTTGCTCAGGCCTGCCGTAGACTATCAGAAAAACTCTGTTTATAATTATAAGTAAAGTAGAAAACAACGCAATGTTTCATTATCTCCGTTTTGTACAATATTCTGTATTGAAGACTGAATAATATCAGAATGAGAAACAGTGTCGCAAGGATGTAAATTTCTCGGTGACGGATTCAAGGATACAAGAAACATATTTTTGAAATAATCTTTTTGACTGTGATAGATTAGTGACACAAATAACCCTTTTGATATAAATATTTTTAAGGAAAATATGTGTACTCCAAAACTATATTGGAATTTAAAAAATTCCTCGATATTATTAATAAGTAGATGTTATTAGCTGAAAGCACAGTCTTTATGATTTAATAGATGTATATTTTGTAAAACAATGTAGATTTCTTAAATATGTATATTTTGTTTACATTCAACCAAAATACACCTTTTATAGATACTCTAGTCTTTTTATTTTTTACACTTATATATTGATTGATGTGTTATATGTATGTATTGGGTTGATGCAAAAGTTATGACGGTTTTTTTTCATATATAATTAAACATTTTTTTTTTAGATTTGTATTATTTATTTAACCAATTATATAATTTCCATCAGTTCTTATAACCTTCTCCCATCTTTCTATCAACTTATTAATACCATTCGTGTAAAATTTCGTGGATTTTGATGCGAAAAATGTAGTAAGGGATGTTTTTACCTGCTCTATTGTATCAAATTTTTTATCATTTAAAATTTTTTGCAGTGGTCGGAATAAATGAAAATCGGAAGGAACAAGATCTGGAGAATACGGTGGATGCAAAAAAAGTTCATGTTTTTTGTCTCGCACTCAAAGCAACGCACGTTGAAACACGATCCAATAAATTGGCAGGCGACAATTGATAAGGTATCCAAACGTCGTACCGCGAAACCATCCCCATACGCTTCAAATGTCTTAATACGGTTGTTTGGTTGACTCCCATCATCGACGCGATCTCCCTAGTGGTTAGACGTGGATTGGTGTCAGTTATGACTTTTAACTTGTCGTCATCAGACTTCAATGGCCGCCCGGTACGTGGTTTATCAATTAGTGAAAAATCCCCAGATCGGAATTTTGTAAACCATCTTCGTACCTGTCGAACTTTGATGACATCTGCTCCATACACTTCGCAAATGTTTTTGGTTGCCACACTCGCGGTATTGTCTTTACGGAATTCATAAAGTAAACAATGACGTAAATGCACTTTATCGACCGACATTTTGAAAAAATACAAGGGCTTTTCACTGTACTCTGGCCAGGCCAAAACTGAATAGAAAGTAGAGGGAAAGCATCGTTTATACAATGGAATCATTTAAAAAAAGATACTATTCATCATTTCTTACCTGGGAATTTTTTAACCTGGGATCATAAAAAACGGTCATAACTTTTGCATCAACCCAATATATACATTATTTTTTATTTTATATAATTTTTCTTTGTAATTTATTTTTATCAAACACAGTTTATTCCACTTTTTTGTAACGGTATAACCCTACCGGTTTCAAGGCTTTCACCTCATCTTCAGGGGAGCACAAACAATACTAAATGCTGTTCAAACTGGTACCGATATACACGCTTCAACGGTCGGGGGCTGAGGGAGGCATGGGTTGATTTCGGCCAAGAGCGGAGAGATTTTTGGGATATAACTGTTCAACAGATGTTCGGATCGGTGTACTGACTTAGAAATTTCTAGGGCCTCTAATCTGTCCAATTTATTTCTGTTACTACTGATATGTAAGAATTTGGCATCGATAGAAAAAGTATGGTTTTCACAGTGACAATGATTAGCCATTTCAGAATAAATTAGAGGATTTGTTAAGGCGGATTTGTGTTCACGAAATCTCTTTTCAAAAGATCTTCCTGTCTTTCCTATATAGAAATTATCACAGTCAGCACATAAAAGTGGAATAAACAGTGTTTGATAAAAATAAATTACAATGTCTTTAAACCTCCACAACGTTAATGCCTTAACTATAAACAACATCATTTTTCTTTATTTTTAATATTAACACTTCTTGTATTTTTCAAAGTAATTGGGCTAAGCCTGTTACGAATGGTACAGTCGGATGTACCACATGAAATCGTACTGTTAATAAATATTTAAACTAAGGAAATAAATAAATATTTCAAATAAGGACAACCTTCGTGGCCTGGTGGTAAGACGCTTGTCTGCCGATCGGGAGGTTGCGGGTTCGATTCCCGCTGGAATCCAGATTTTTTAAAATGAAATTCCAGTCTGGTTTTCACTTAATGCCCATTTAAACATCTTTCTGGTTGGTTGGAAAAGATTGCCACATGGCAATAAACTCGGCAGGTGAAAAAAAAAAAAGACATTATTACGAATATATTATGTATTTATTATTATTGATTTCTTTATATCAGCATTAAAATACATAAATTTTATTATATCATATACATAATACAACTTATAGCCTACGTAACTATACACTTGGATTTATGTAAATGAGGTTTACATTTATGTTCCTTTTAAGGCAATATATTTGAGTGCAGTTCTTTAGTAAGAACTTAATTATGTGAAACTGCAAGCGCACGCAATGTGTCACATGCAATATCAATTGATGCAAGATATTATTATACATATATCGCATTCCCGCAAGAAAGTGACACAACTTTTATAATTATGTAGATTTCAAGTGCGGTGATGGGGGTCTAGAGGTGCATGGCCACGAGGTAATGCACTAGACTTCCGTGCGGAAGGTTGCTGGTTCGAACCCTGTGCTGTGCTACTCCCCTCGAATGACAAAGGTATTTTTTCCGCCTAGTATTCAAGGGAGATCTGTAATTCGGGAGAGGCGATGGTCCTGGCTGGGACATGTTCTGAGAATGCCCGATGATAGTTGGCTAAGGAGAGCGCTGTTTTTCTGTTCATTGGGATCCCGACGGCCTGGAAAACCCTCTCTCACGGTGTACCGTTCCTATGACAAGGAAGTCAGAGCGTTAGGAATGTTGTGGAGGGAGATTACGAACACCGCCCAAAACCGCTCTGAATGGAGAAGACTGGTGGCCTCCGTATGATCCCTTGTCGAGCTTTAAAGGGTGAATTGAAAAATATAAGGATACCTATGATCATATCTATTATTTCAATAAAAAGTAAAAACATGCCAGTGTGCTCCGATTGTATCACTTTGGTATGCCATCGGATCCAGTATAACAGTGAGTTTGCTGGTGTGCAACAGCTCATTCACTTAAAAGAAGAAAGAACACACTCCACAGCACAACTTCGCTTTCCAACTGAATTGACGATGGAATGGACCCTCAACTACAATGACAGTTCAGCAACGACGATGACAATGGGGGTCTTAAGGAGATGTCCAGTGGTTAACAATAAAACGGTCAAGTAGGATTCCTCAGCCTTGCTTTATGGCTTTGAAATTTGGTATGATACCAAGGCCCAAGAGAAAAAGACGATCCATATCCAGACGCAGCAGTAGGTTATACCCACCGCAGTACGAGTGAGGTTTGAAGATGATTAGGTCATAGAGAATGCCGTCTGGTAGCTGACAAAAAGTTGCACTGTCTTCTGAAATTGTATGCCTATCTTGCACCATCCACTGGTTTTATGATAATGAGATTCGTAGTTTTGACCTGATGTGGAAGGATGTTGTGTTATGGACAAACCTGGAAGGAGAAGTTTTGTTGCATTCTGTGTTCGTGACGATAATGGGAAAGTGTTCGATTGATTAGATTTTGATGCTAGAATTTCAACAGTATCACAAATGTGGCATGCATTCTAGATTACACTGTAACTAAAGAATAACTCTCTGCTCTGAAAGTCTGTCATCTGAATCTTTTGGGTCCCCTGTAAAATTTGTGTCACTTTTTAAGGGTGTGCAATCTCTATTGAACATACAAGATTAACATTGTTGTAGTTCATCCATAGAACCTATACTTATAAATATTTATATGAAGTAAATTTTTTTCATTCATAATTTATCGTTCTTTTTCCATTTGGAAATGGACAGTTTTGATTTTTTAAAACCCATTTTTATTGAATTCAAGAGTTTGATGTTAGAATGAAAAATACCACAAGTAAAGAAGTGATTTTCTTTATCTACTCCATCTTCATATATTTTTTTAATAATAATTTATGGCATGGAAATATAATTTTTATTGCCACGTTCATACTTCTGTCACATCACAGAGAGAGTTTATTTCTTTCTGTAGAATGGCAGTAAGCCTTTTCGGCGGGAAAAGCAACTAAAAAGATCGACAATAAGGAGATTAATATCACATTTAATCGACAGCAGGAATGAGTAGTTGATTTACCTTGAGCCAGAAGACCACGTACTAACTGTACTAATGAGAATATATAAAGGGTACAAGAGAGTGTTGCTGATGATTAAGTAACTTCAAACATACGAGGTCCAGCTCAGCTCGGAATGTCTCGAACGATTTGCACCTCTTTCCGTATAAAATTCAATTAAAAATTTAAGTCGCTAGATCCACAGCAACACCTTGCATAGGAGTATAGGAGCACAACTTATGGGCCACCTGTGTAATATTCCATTCTTACGTCAAACTCAATATTAAAATTTTTTAAATTAAATTAAAATAATAATCAACAAATTTTAAATGTTAAAACTGCACATGAGTTTTATTGATCCTTTGCAATATTTTATTGAAAGAATACAGAAATCACAATTTTCGGTTGAAACTTTATAGTTCTACATAAAACTAGTTAAATATAAAAATTAAGTTATGGAGGGCCACAAATAAAAAAAATATGCTGCATATAGCACCAAAATTATTAAAACTTTCGATTATGTATGAATTACAGAAAAAAAGTTGAAAAAAAACGCTACATTTATTTGGAATTACACTACACGATGTACACAAAAATCACTTTAATTACATTCAATGTTTAAGATTGAAAAGTTCTACTTGTTACGATTTGAAACTTTGGTTTTATAACCGACTTTAGAATTTTGTGATACATTTTAGTGTAATTAACTGGAAAATTTAGTAAATTAGTTGTTCCAAATCGATCCAATAGAGTGGGGTATGCTATTGCCATTGCTGGTCCTGTGGCGTGTAATGGTCTGCCTCTTAGTATTAGAGATATGGGTGACAGATTATGGCGTAGCTGCAAATAGTTAGAATAAGTCGCAAATAATCAGTGACATCAAGAGGAGGTATAGATAGTGACATGTGGTGGTGGTGCTCTCAGCAAATACACCATAATCCAAAGACGGTAATGGGACATGGCGAGTAAATGCCATCATCAAATAGGCATAACAAACAGCCAGTTACAAGGGAGTTGAAGCTCTATGAAGGCAATCTATATAGAAGAAAAATCCAAAGCCAAATCACCTAACGATGGTCAGCAATGTCATCAGTATTGGACCAAGGCAAGGAGTACATGGACTTCGAAAGGGCTAGAATTCATACAGTGTAGTCATGTTCCTGTGACTGTAATATTGCGATGTGGAAAGCAACAATAGATTATAACATAATTTATACATAGTAATCATAGCTGGAAGATGGTCCTTGCCTTGTTGGTGGACAACCTTAATGAAGATGTTTTATTAATGCTAACAATATTTATTCAAGTCTATGAACGTATATTCCATATTTCGTACAAATGTAAAATGTAGATCACGGGTGTCACACAGTGTATGGGTGAACAGAGTGAATAGAAAGAAATCCACGAAGTTTCAAAGTGACTATAAAACAAACTGATGAAGGAACATATTTCAAGATAGTATATTAACCTCAATTTATAATAGAGACCATTTTAGGAAAAACATTAGTCTGGTAAATATTAAAAGGCACAGTCTCAGTTCATTTTAATCTGCATTTTATTTATTATATATAAGGGTGGAAGCAGATGGTCAGTGAACCTTAAGTATTACTAATGAATCATTACAGTAATCAGTGAATGTGTACTACATATCGTCGTTGCCGGGCCTCGCAGTCTAGGATCCCCTCGCCACTTCAACGTCAGTCCTGAACCGTTCTCCCACGTCGATCGTGTGATCTTCTGTGAGAGAACAGTCCGATCCTGTATGCACACTCCCTCCCGCAAATGACACAGACATATGGACCCTGCTGAACCGCCTGGCCATGTTGACGCATGTTCGCAACGCACAGACTGTTTCTCGCACGTCTAGCCGCTGAGACGTCATCAGTCTGAGAACATACGGCTCACGGTCCCGAGCCACCTGCTCCCAGTCCTCAGGCGCCCCGCACAAAGTAAGCGACTCTCGCAGACTGTCCTTATAGCGCTTCCTCTGCCCACCAACTCTTCGCTTGCCCACCACTTCCCCGTACAAGACGCGTTTTGGGAGTCTGTGATCGCCCATGCGTATCACATGCCCGGTCCACCGCAATTTCGCCTTTACAACCATATCCTCTATAGGTTTACAGTTGGAGCGTTGCAGGACCGAAACATTTGTGACATGATCACTCTAGTGGATCCAAAGAATTCGGCGAAGGAAACGCTGGTGGAACATTTCGAGGTGTTGATTGTGCGTGTGCGTTCTATAAGGAACTCAAGTCTCAGACCCATAGAGAAGCGTACTACATATACAGATACGGGGAAGCACCTAATGGGTACAGCTACCCCCTTCCTATCGTTACACTCAACTAACATATATTTATTTTGTAATATTTTTAATATATAGCGGATTAGAATCCTGAGTTAGAGCACCCTTCAGGAGAGTCTGATTTCTATCCCGAGGTTGTCTTCGGGCGGAATTATGTATTTTTACTAGTTTATTTAAAATTAACATTCCTCAACCCCAGTTATTAAAGGTTAACAAATTTTTAACAAAGTATGCAATCAATAGTGAATATAGATTTATTATTTTCAAACGAACCATTTCTTCTACGTTTACTGATTACTTTAGTAAATGTGTATAGTCAAAGTTAAATCCACTTCCATTGTGACATACATATTATAAATATAGATGGAATCACTACTATTTATGATTCGGAATCTTATTCATTTCATGCAAAACCATAATAAAATAAACTCCACTTTATATAATGGTATAACCCTACCGGTTTCAAGGTTTTTACCTCATCATCAGGGGAGCACAATCAAGACTTCCCTGATGATGATGTATAATAATAAAAATAAATATACAGTAGAGCATCGATTTTCCGAATACCGATCAACCGAAAGTTCAAATTTGCGGCTGCTAGTACAGAAATTCAATTTTATGAAAACTTATCGTGTTTTGTATGTATAGAATTTCAAATTACTGTGGCGCTGCGGCGCTCTCCCCCTCCCTGCCAACCAGTCTACGTGAGCAACCTCGCGTCGTTAGTGGGGTGTGAACCTTCACTTGTGACGATCGGTTATCTGAAAAATCAGTTATCCAAACACCCCCAGTCAAGAATTGTTTCGGATAATCAATGTTCTACTGTAGTTTTATTGATAGCAACATAGTATGTGCATACATAAATACATTCCAAAATCGCACACATATCTCAAAATAAACTGCAGAAAATACATTTAAGAGAGATACAGAAAATACATTTTAAATGTATTTGGTTATATGCAAATGGATGGAGAAACATTGCCAAATTGTGACTCCTTTAAGTATCTTGGGTCACTCATCCATAGCGATGGAGGATGTGCAGCAGATGTAACACATAGAATTAGTGTGGGATGGATGAAGTTTAGATCGATGAGTTCTATGTGATCCGAAAATGCCAGTAAAGTTAAAAGGAAAGGTATACCAAACGATTGTCAGACCCGCACTCCTCTATGGCTCCGAATGCTGGACGATGTATAACTCTTACTCTAGGCAACTAGAAACTGCTGAAATGCGCATGCTAAGATGGTCAGCTGGTGTGTCCCTAAGAGACAAAATAAAAAGCTCATGCATTCGTGGAAGCCTAGGTGTTACAGACATCAACAGCAAGATGGAGGAGAGGCGATTGAGATGGTATGGGCACGTTGGACGCAGAGCACCCGATCACATTGTGAACCAGGCAATCTCCATGGATCTTCCTCGAATAACAACCAGAGGAAGACCAAAGAATTCATGGATGGTGCAAAAAGATAACCTGATGCAGACACGGCCTGGGGGACGTAGTCTGGGACAGAAGAGCATATAACCTGAGGACGAGGAGAGCTGACCCCAACAGTCTTCAGTTGGGATGGAGCCAGGGGGAAGAAGGTTATACCGTTATATAAAGTGGAATAAACAGTTTGACTAAACAAATAAATGTCTTTAAGCCTCCAGTGTTAATGCTTGAACGATAAATAATATATAAAATAAACTCCATTTCGTGAGATAAAGCTAGAAAAATTAATGGTGTTGGCAGAGGACATATAAGGATTACATTTTGGGGAGGCAGTGGTGAAGGTAATATACATTAAGGACACATAACTATCTTCTTACTAAAACAGCCACGTATCATTCAATCATAATAATGTAATGTGGGCCCTTCCAACACATAAAAACAAATAATATAAAATAGTAACACCGTAACCCCGAAATAACATTTTTCCGCCAATCACGTTTTTTTCTTGGATCCCATTTCATTTTTCAATATTTACATACATATAAATATCATCAAGCCGTGTCCCTTGCAGGTAGGCAGAGATAACAGATTTCTAAAATTTTCTATTCGTTTTTCAATATTTGGTACAACTTAACCCGTTTAGTCAATTTACTATATCAAATTATCATAAAAAAAATACTCAGCCAATAGAATAAAGATGGATCGTTCGAATTGTACCCTGATCCCTCACTTTATATTGTGCCTTCTGTTATACATATCACAGGTAATGACCATTAATTTCAGTACAATACAATCATCTGTTTAAAAAATACAAATATTTTTATTGGTTCCACGAAAAATGTAATTTAGGGGTTTTGTTGCGTATCATCAGTGAAAACTAATATAAAATTGGATGTGTTTGAATTGGTTTTGAGGTTCGAGGACGAACTCTACTCCCTCCTGAGGTTGTCCAGTCTGGCCTGCAGATCTGCGTCGGCATCGCTCACCCCACCCCCGCCTCCTCCAGCCATTGCGGCAGTCGGCTGCGCTGGCACTTTGTTTCCTGCAAAACAATTTTCATTTCAGAATATTTAATAATAAATCACTTTATTATGTTGTTAGTCTGTCTCTCTGCTTATCTTAACATCAGCGATGAGTACACTGATTGAGATGAATACAAAGTCTTCTAAATGTATAATTTACTAGACCAGGGGTCGGCAGACCGCGGCTCGCGAGCCGCATGCGGCTCTTTTCATAGGCATTTGCGACTCTTCAATTCAAGCTTCACTAAGGCAAGGAACTGTGGAGCAGAAAATTCACAAATCTGACCAGCCGCTTGGAAGAGCTCCAAGGAGAGAAATTCAATTTGATCAGCATAAGTGGACAGCTGCGAAACAAATGCCTAAAATAGAAACAATTATATTTGATACGTGGAATAGTTTGCCTGGAACATTGACACAATAAAATAACTAGCATTTGCCATTCTCACAATCTTTGGCTCTAGCTATTTATGCGAACAAAACATTCTCTTCCATAAATGAAATAAAAAATAAGTTAAGAAGTACATTAACCGACGATAATTTACAATCATGCCTACTAGGTTAGTCAAAAAGTTTTGAAAGCGGAAATGAAAATACATTTTTTTTGGGGGTAAATCACTTTTATTGCTCAGTATAGTCTCCCATAAGATCAATACACTTGGTCCAACGATCTTCCAACTTTGTTGTCCCATCACGGAAGTGACTTTCTGGAAGGCCTGCAAAATACTCCTCTACGACGGCTATAACCTCTTCGTTTGATGAAAAATGCTTTCCACGAAGGAATTTTTTGAGGTGTGAGAACAGCCAGAAGTCAGAGGGAGCTAAATCTGGCGAATAGGGTGGATGCTGCAACAATTCGTACCCCAATTCACTGATTTTCGCGATGGTTTTTTGAGCTGTGTGAGCAGGTGCATTGTCTTGATGAAAAATGATTTTTTTCTTCTGCAAACCGGGTCTTTTTTCACAAATTTTTTCATCCAACTGGTGCAAAAGGTCACAATAATAATCAGAGTTGATTGTCTTACCAGTTTGGAGATAATCTATCTATAAAATTCCTTTTGCATCCCAAAAAACTGACGCTAACACCTTCTTGGCCGATTTCTGGACACGAACTCGCTTCGGAGCCAAAGTGTCTGGTTCACACCACTCCTTAGCCTCTTGTTTTGATTCAGGATCATGGTGGTAGACCCAAGTCTCATCCATAGTGATGAATCGACGCAGAAAATCCTTTTTATCCTTTCGAAATTGAACACACAGTTTTTTGAAACCCAAAACTTCAGCCAAAATATGCCATGTTGTTCCATGTGAGATGCCTATGGTGTCAGCTATCACATCCACAGTCGATCGATGATCTTCCAAAACCATATCCTGTATTTTCGCTATGATTTCTGGTGTTGATGCACTTTTTGGACGTCCTGAGCGTGGATCGTCTTCAACGCTTGTTCGGCCACGCTTAAACTCCAAAACCCATCGGTGAACGGTTGGAAATGAAGGAGAAGACTCCTTTAATACTTTCACCATCTTTGCATGGATCTCAGTAGCCGATAAACCTTCCAAAACAAAGAATTTAATCACTGCACGATATTCGGATTTTTCCATTGTTAAAAAATACACTGACAGGTCAACTTCAAATGGCTTGTAAACAAAGAATGAATTGACAGATCGAAATGAAATTTTGAGTACGTTCTTATGAAAGATGAAATATTAAAATTGCGTAGAAATTTTGGTTTTCTACTGCTCCATAGATGTCGCTTTCAAAACTTATTGACTAACCTAGTAAAATTGAAAACAAGTAGTTACTTGTACTTGCCAGACATAGCAAAGCGATGCGAGGCCACCGTTCCAACTAGTAAACTTTACAAAGCCCAAAAAGTGTTTTATTAGTGTTTAGTATTTAGGTTTTCTTGTTTAATAAGTAGTGCACTGAGCTACTGAAGCTTATATTAGGTGTACAAATTAGTTAGGTCCGTTTTTTTGTGTTCAAAAATGCATTTATTTCTAAACAAAATGAATGAACAGATCAATTAAAGTATTGTCCATCGCTGGCTACTACTTTTTCCCATCTCTCAGGCAATTTTCGAATTCCATCTTAAAAAAATGACTCGTCTTTTGAGGCGATCCAAGTTTGAAGCCAATTTTCGGTTTCTACGAAAGAAGTGAACCGGTGACCTGCCAAATCGTGCTGCATCCTTCGGAACAACCAGTAATCAGAAGGAGCAATGTCCGGGGAATACGGCGGGTGCGGTAAAACATCCCATTTGAGCGTTTCCAAATATTTTTTTACGACTTTTGCGACATGAGGCCGAGCGATGTCATGAAGAAGAATAACTTTATCATGTCTTTGCTCATATTCCGGGCGTTTTTCTCGCAATGCACGGCTCAAACGAATTAATTATAGCCGATACCGATCGCCCGTAATGGAATCGCCAGGTTTCAGCACTTCATAGTAAACAACACCCCTTTGGTCTCACCAGATACAGAGCATGATGCAATAATTGACCGGGCTTAGCGTAGTATTTTTTCTTCTTGGGGTTGTCGTAGAATATCCACTTCTCATCTCGTTACAATCCGATGCAAAAAACCTTTTCTTTGTTGCCTTTGAATCAGCTGCTCGCAAGTGAAAAATCGCCTTTCAACGTCTCTCGGTTTCAGTTTATAAGGCACCCAATTTCCTTGTTTTTTAATCATTCCCATGGCTCTCAATTGTACGGAAACGGCTTGTTGAGTCACTCCCAATGATTCTGCAAGCTCCTCTTGCGTTTGACTCTGATCTTCTTCGAGTAATGCCTCTAATTCTTTGTCCTCGAATTTTTTTGGCTGTCCAGAGCGAGGCATGTCTTCGATGCTGAAATCTCCATCCTTGAAACGTTGAAACCATTCCCTACATGATTTATCAGTTGGAGCAGCGTCACCATAAACTTCGACAAGCATTCGATGGGCTTCAGCTGCACTTTTCTTCCAATTAAAGCAGAAAATTAAAACCTCCCGCAAATGCTGCTTGTTTAACACAAAATTCGACATTCTCAACACTGTATAAAACAAGGTTTTTGCATGAAACTCAAAGCTATATAAACTGAATATTATTGGCAGATGTCTAACCTCTCTGAAACCGCCAAAATCGGCTGTCACTATGAACCATTCATAACAGCCAGAGCCATCTTTTGGAAACGGACCGATCTAATTTGTACTCCTAATACATATGTTTTCATAGCGTTGAACATGTCCGTTTTTGTGCCTGAAAACTACAATTTGCGGACAGCATTGATTTTCAGTTACTATTTGAAGAAAACTGCTGTAGAATCGCATCAAATGCTTGTCGAAACTTACGGTGAGCATGCTCTTGGTAAATCACAGTGCTCTGAGTGGTTTAAAAAATTCAAAAGTGGCGATTTTGACGTGAGAAATGAAGAATGTGGATGACTTACGAAAATGTACAAAAATGGCTCGATGATTGGTTTGCCTCAAAAGAGCAACAGTTTTTTTGGCGTGGCATCCACAAATTGCCAGAGATGGGAAAAATGTGTAACTAGCGATGGGCAATACTTTGAATAAAATATTTTTTACCATTTTCATACAATAAATGTGTATTTTTTATAAAAAAAATCCGGTTTCATATTTACAGGCCTGATATATTATTATCCATTGGAACCACAATCGAAATTAGCTATTTCACTTTTAAAGTTAAATGGTTAACTTTGATTACAGTCATTATTTTGGTCAGCTTTTTGATCATGGTTATTGTTTGGCCAACTTTGATCATGGCTATTGTTTGGTCAACTTTGATCATGGTTATCGTTTGGCTAATTTTGATCATCATTATTGTTTGGTCGGCTTTGATCAGAGTTTTTTGATTAATTTTGATGATGGTTAGTGTTTGATCAACTTTGATCATGGTTCAAATTCCGGTTTCATATTTACAGACCTGATAAATGATAATAGACAGGGCCATGACAAAGATGTTAAAGAAAATGGGGGCCAGGACACATCCGTGGCAGACCCCAGTGTTGGTGAGAAAAGGGTTTACGAGATAGCCCTCATGCGAGATGTAAGCGAGGTTGTTGGTGTGCAGGATTTATATACTTTCACAAATTTGTGTGGTAACCCCAAGTGACCCATAATGGCTTACAGTGCATTTCGGTAGATGGTTCAGCTTTTGTACAATGGACAAAAATGATTGGGTATAAAGGACAGCGCTGAAAAAGAAACAGAGTTTTAGTAAATAATACCTGTAGCGGCTAATGAACCCGTGGCCTGTGGAAGACCAGACAGCTGGTCTGTGAGTTGTAATCCTAACTCATCCAATATCTGCGACACCACAGCGTCACTGGAAATATTCAATAACAAATCATTAACTTCATTTGAACATAAAATAAATAATACATACCGTCATTCAGATACCTGTCATTCCATAGGTGTTACCTTTATCTTATGATAACTCTCAAAATGTCTCAGTTTATGAAACCTCTTGAAAACATCAAAATGATTTTCATTTAATATTTCTGGCAAAATAGAACTATCTTATCCTCTTTTTCAATATCCAGGCTTTGCTTTTATACATCAACACCTCAGTAGTCAAATTGTTAAGATGTATGAATTCCAGCCCAGTTCCCGTTTTTACTTAAGACCTTGTAGCGATCCTTACTCCCTGTGATCACAGTGCGAGCCTCTTGTTATTGTTTAGCGAGAACGAGACAGCGACATATCTTCTGCGCCTTTCTACACACATTCCAAATATTATAAATACCGACGTTTAACAATAAAATACCTCTTTGCATATTCCGATTTCAAACGAGTTTTATTAAAACAACGGTCATCCTCATCCTCTTCCCATTCGGGACAACCGTTCCTAAAGTGGTGACCCCGATGTGATTCTGACCGACGTGATTACTAGAAGACCAGGAAAACTGACAAACTATGGCATATAAAGCATCCGAAACATCCACCTGCCTGCAGACTTCAACATCTTTCTGCTTGGTCGGAATAGATTGCAACATGACAATAAGCTCGCTAGGTTATACTGTATACAACGAAAGTATAATACAATACAATCAAAGTAGGCACTACTATATGACTGTGTACTTTCATTTTTGAAGATATCGTAATTGATTTATTGATAACACAGCGCTCACTGCACCATTAATTTTATTCCCTGCAGCAATACATTTTTTAATACCTTACCATTTCTCGAAAACATGTTTCTCAGATGATAAAAATTTTCGACTTATTGTAAAAATTATATTTACACTTAAACAAAATGTAGCGCCCCATGAAGCCACTATGACAGTTGTCCACCTATAAGTCCAAAATGTAGCGCCCCATGAAGCCACTACTATATGACAGTTGTCCACCTATAAGTCCAAAATGTAGCGCCCCATGAAGCCACTACTATATGACAGTTGTCCACCTATAAGTCCAAAATGTAGCGCCCCATGAAGCCACTACTATATGACAGTTGCCCACCTATAAGTCCAAAATGTAGCGCCCCATGAAGCCACTACTATATGACAGTTGCCCACCTATAAGTCCAAAATGTAGCGCCCCATGAAGCCACTACTATATGACAGTTGCCCACCTATAAGTCCAAAATGTAGCGCCCCATGAAGCCACTACTATATGACAGTTGTCCACCTATAAGTCCAAAATGTAGCGCCCCATGAAGCCACTACTATATGACAGTTGCCCACCTATAAGTCCAAAATGTAGCGCCCCATGAAGCCACTACTATATGACAGTTGTCCACCTATAAGTCCAAAATGTAGCGCCCCATGAAGCCACTACTATATGACAGTTGTCCACCTATAAGTCCAAAATATAGCGCCCCATGAAGCCACTACTATATGACAGTTGTCCACCTATAAGTCCAAAATGTCTTAAATATATATTTCTTACCTTTCTTCCTCTTCATCGTCTTCTTCCATTGCATCATCAATGGCATCATTCATCATTTCCTCCTTCATGTCCATTATCTCAGACTGCTTTTCGAATTCCTAGAAACAAGCAAAATATATGTTTTTTTTTGTAAGAATTTTTCTCGGTATATCTGCAAGAAGTTGCCAAATAAAAAGGTCTTATTTCACATTGTCACGAATTAAAAATTATTTACATAACAACATTGGCCAAGATCGATTAAGTTCACACGCTCATGTCATGAAATGTTAAAACCATTAGATTTTGATGCATTAACCTCTAAACGAGTATGGCCGTACGGCGTACGGCGAGCGAATTTTTACCTCAAGGAAGTATGGCCGTACTCAGTACGTCGAATGTCTTTATTTTGAATACATGAATTTATCCATAAAACGGACATGGCTCAAATGTTTTTATCTATTCTTTTATTTTGTATATGGCGGTCGCATTTTTGTTATTTATTAGGTGTACCGGAAAAGAATGTCGTTTTTTCAATAAAACAATTTGGTGCATTTAATGTATTTATTTATTAAAACTTAATTCAAAATATAATTGCCATCGTTTGATATAACCTCCTTCCACCTCTCAGTCAATTTTTTAATACCGCGTTCGTAAAATTCAGCTGGTTTCGATGCAAAATACTCAGATATGCCTTTTGTGACATCCTCATAATTTTTGTATTCTTTTCCGTTTAAAAAGTGTTGCATTGACCGGAACAAATGGTAATCCGATGGAGCAAGATCCGGTGAATATGGTGGGTGACATGGGTACAGTTAAGTCCAACCTAGGGTCGTGCATTATCGTGCTGTAAAAACACTTGTCCACAATTAGCCAGTGCAGGTCTTTTTTTTATTATTTCTGCATCTAAATGCTCTAGTTGATCACAATACACTTGGGCGTTAATTGTCTGTCCGGGTTTTAATGTTTCGAAATAAATTATTCTCTTGCAGTCCCACCAAACAGACAAAAGAACTTTTTTTGCAGTGAGCCCGGGCTTAGGGGTGAGTTTTGGTACCTGGCCCTTTAAAATCCATTGTTTCTTGCGTCTTTGGTTTGAATACAAAACCCATTTTTCGTCACCAGTTACAAGATGTTGTAGAAATGGAGTTTTGGCATTTAATTCCAATAACTCAGTGCACGCGTTTATACGCTCACCTAGATTCTCTTCACTTAATTCATGACGTATCCATTTTCCTTGTTTCCATGTCTTGCCGATTTTTTGATATGCTCTTGCACGCTTGACCATGAATATCCGAGTTGCTCCGCGAGTTCTTGAATCGTTGAAGTTGGATTTTGCTGAATCAGCTCAGTTAAAACATCGCTATCCACTTTAACAGGTCGACCACTTCCAGGGTTATTTTTTTTAGATCAAAATTGCTGGATTTAAATTGTTTAAACCACCTCTGGCATTTACGAACATTCAAAATATCTCCCAGTAAATCACAAATATTTTTTAAAGCACATGTTGCATTTTCTTTCTTCATGAAATGGTAAAGCATAATATTTTGAATAAATTCCTCATTCGGTACAAAGCTCTCCATTGTATATAGGGCTGGAAATGTTTTTGTTTAAAAGTCCTAATACACTCCAGGTATACGTAGTCAGAGAAACAACACAGAACACGTTGTAAAAGTTCGACTGCCGAAGCACAACTGACCACTCAAAAGCGATAACAAAAAAAACGACATTCTTTTCCGGTACACCTAATATATTACTTACAAAATCAATTTTTTATTTTACTTACAAAATCTCACTCGCTTACAGGGTACAAAACGATTTTGTATTCTCAGTCTTAACGGATCTCGCTCCATTGGATCTGGAGGTACAACATTGTGCCATGATTATTCAGTTTGCGTGGATGGGTGTGATGTCCGCCTTCACTCCTCGCTAGGGATGGGAATTCTCAAAGCCTCCCTAGAGATCCAGTTGTCAACTTAGTAACAATAACGTTAAAAATAAAAGTGAAATGTTTTATTTTTATTCCAAGCAAAATATATGTTCATTTTTCCAATGATTAACATTGAAAATTCCCAATTTTACAGCCAACATGATTAATATCAAGTTTATGACTCAATTTTTCTTTTGATTAAGAAGTAATAAAATAGATATACGTAAATATAATATTTATAGAGGAAACACAATGAGTCACCACATATTATCATTTTTTTTATGATAAAATTAAAATGGGATTTTAAGTAGGACTACATACAAGAAAAAATAAGATGATAGGTATGTTGATATGTAGGTACATTTTGTATTCACCATATTGACAATACTCTGAATATATTTTGTAGTTATGTTACAAGTTTGTCTTGCCCTATATAAGAGCTAACCATGTATCACTTGTGTCCTGCATTAAATAAACTTAACAAGGTATTCTTAAACTAGCTTCTCATTTTACTGCAGTCATACTGTGAGCTTGCTCGTGCAAACTTCACAATGATCTAGCAACGGTAAGCAGGTAACCTTATGTGTGCATTTAAAAAAATATATTAGGTGTACAAATAAGTTTCCGCCGTTTTTTATCAAAAATTGGGCATTTATTGTGAAAGAACGGAACCTCATGTTTTATTCGAAGTATTGCCCATCGCTTGCCACTACCTTTTCCCATCTTTCTGGCAGCATACGGATACAGCGTCGGAAGAATGCTTCATCTTTTGAGGCTATCCACGAATCGACCCAATTTTTGGTATCTTCATATGATGTGAAGTGCTGCTCAGACAGGTCATGCGTCATCGATCGAAACAAGTGAAAATCAGAAGGAGCAATGTCTGGTGAATACAGCGGGTGGGGTAAAACTTCCCAATTGATTGTTTCCAAAAAGGTTTTGACCGGCGCCGCAACATGTGGACGAGCATTATCATGCAGGAGAATAATTTTGTCGTGTCTGGAGTAGTAGTGGGCGCGCTTTTCCTCGAGTGCTCGACTCAATCTCATCAATTGTGCTCGGTAGACAGCCCCAGCAATGGTTTCGTTCGGTTTGAGCAACTCATAATACACGACACCAAGCTGATCCCACCAAATACACAACAAGAGTTTTTTTCCATGAATATTTGGCTTAGCTGTAGATGTTGAAGCATGGCCAGGGGTTCCCCATGATTTCTTCCTTTTTGGATTATCATAGTGGATCCATTTTTCATCACCAGTGACTATACGGTGCAGAAAACCCTTTCGTTTATGCCTGGCAAGCAGCATTTCACATGTGGAAAATCGGCGTTCAACGTTTCTCGGTGTCAGTTCATATGGAACCCAATTTCCTTGTTTTTGAATCATTCCCAATGATTTCAACCTATGTGAAATTGCTTGTTGAGTCACTCCTAATGTAAGTGCAAGTTCTTCTTGCGTTTGGCACGAATCTTGATCTAATAATACTTCCAATTCCGCGTCTTCGTACACTTTCGGCCTTCCGCTACGTTCTTTGTCTTCGATGTCAAATTCACCGTTCTTAAACTTTTGAAACCACTCACGACAACTTCTCTCACTTAAGGCAGCCTCACCATATGCTTCTACAAGCAATCGATGCGCCTCAGCTGCAGATTTCTTCAAATTGAAGAAGTAAATCAAAAGTTCCCGCAAATGACGCTTATTCGGCTCAAAAATTGACATTTTCGAACACAAAAAAATATGTTATACTGATAAAAATTCACTAATATTTCAAGGTCATGTTGTTGACAGATGTCCAACCTTACGATAATGACATTTTACATCTGACAATTTTAACCATAACTTACTGGTGGCGCCAACTTTTGTCAAACGGCGGTGACTTATTTGTACACCCAATATATATTGTCATAGTGAAATTATATTTAATTTCTTTGTACAATTATAGATTTTTTACGCGATTTTTTATATCCTGGAACCTATGTCATGATTTTGTATGAGCTCCGTGTCTTTTTTTTAAGCGGTTTTCATTTACGCAGTTTTTCTGGAACGTATCTACCGCGTAAATTGAGAGATGGGTGTACTAACAAAGACAACGGATTCCATTGCGATCCAGCACGGTACCCTATAATCAAATGAAAATGACCGATAACTCAGCTTATGTGGAGCCTATCTATTTACGTCAAAGTTGACTACAAAATAAGTCCTGAAGATGAAGAACTGCAACATTTTTTAAACATCAGCATCATAAACCAAACCACGCCGTACAACACTCTGAAAGACCTAATACAACTGACATAGAATAGACTTCCTCGTGAGTGTTGGAAGTCGTAACAGATAAGAGACTTCTTTTTTTTGTTGGTATTTTGTGCAAGATGCTAATTTGTAATTGTTTTATTATGCAAACAATATCAATTGTAGTTTGAAGGAAACTTTTATTCAAGTCTTTATAGCTGATGGAATGAATACTCATACTCTATTACATGTACCGTATTTTACGGACTATAAGACGCTACAGACTATAAGACGCTACGGACTATAAGATGCTACGGCCTATAAGACGCTACGGACTATAAGACGCTACAGACTATAAGACGCACCTTAATTTTTAGGCAATTTAAAAAAAAATAACATTTTTATTATTAGATTGCAAAGCCAGACTAAAAAAATTCTTAGTTCCATACTGGTTTTTTTTCGATGTTGAATAATAAAGCGAAGGAAAGATAATATTTTCTCTTCATACTCTTGTGGCATTTTCTGAGATATTTTGGTTTTGGTTCGCATGCTAAATCCATGACGCTTCATAAACCTTTAGCACCAACCAACTCCACCCTTAAAGTCTGTTCCACTGTAGCGCTAGCTTACGAGCGTGTATTTGAATCATTTTTGTATTAATTCCAATGCCATTTTGACGGTGTCCTTGAATCCATTTCAATACGTCATCTTCTAGTTTTGGCCATTTTGCATTCAGTCCTCTATTTGCACATTTAGTCTTCCTCATTTTTTCTTTACTAGCCCGCCTTTCAGTTCTTTACTAGCCCGCCAATCGCGAATGGTTCTTTTCTGTTGGTGGAGGGTGGAAATGGCGCTCAGCCGCTCTGTTTCCATGTTCTTCTGCATATGCTATTACTTTCAATTTATAGCCCGCATCATATGAATACCTTTCATTTTTTCCCATTGCGAAACTAGCTACTAACAAAAATATTGTACTGTTACCGATAACACAAATCACTTTCAATTCAAGTTCACTGGCACCGTAGACTGCAATGACGCATCATAGGCTAGACAATGTTCTGGGTTTGTGATGGCGGGGCGGGAGGGAGACAGTGTTAGCAAGCTTGTGAATCCCCGCAACTCATGTTCGTCGCATCATTTTTAAGACTGGCGGGAATTTAAATCAAACACTGGACATTTTTATATTAATTTCGAGTATAAGACGCACCTGAATTTGGGAGGCAATTTTTTTAAGAAAAAAGTGCATCTTATAGTCCGTAAAATATGGTATGTACCATGCGAGTCAAAGCCCGCATACTTCGTTATTCCATAAAGATCAAAAAGTCCATCCCACATTGTCCCATTCATAATCATCAAAAACACACCACATTCAAGAGTTCACACAAACCTTTGTTACAAGTCATCCCTCCTGCAAGTCGAGCCACTCAAACTCCTGTCGCAATAACAACCACGCTCTGATCCACTGCCTCTATGTTTTGCCCCCTTTAGCCTTTTTTTAATTCGGCACCCCATTATATGTCATGGGAGACAAATAGGTATATTGCTTTTGGGCAAAAGATGTTCTAACTCTAGGGTAAGTGAACATTTGATCAGTTGCCATGCGTGTCAGTGTCTAAATTTTAATGAAATAAAAAAAACATGCCGGTGTGCTGTACAGAGGTGTAGCCAGTGAGTTTACTGGTGTGCAACAGCTTATTTACTTAAAGAAGAAAGAAACATAAACTCCACGGCACAGTTTCGCTTCCAACTGAATTGACATTGGATGGGCGAAGAGATTCAAGACTACGAGGCCCAGCATTGATGATGAAATTTCAATGTAAAACTAATTAATGATGGAAATAAATAATAAATAAAAAGAAAACATACCTGTAATATTTTCTGTATCTGCGGTAGGTTCAGTTGCTTATTCATATTCATCATTGCACGGGTGACTCCCTTCATCGCCATGGCCATAGTGTTCTGTGACTTGAGGGTTTGTATCTTCAATGACACAGCCTGGATGTTAGCCTTCATCAACATGAACTTCCTCACGTACCTCCGAGTCCTCACAAGATCCTTTGCCATTATTTTGACTGCATCCTGTAAATTTAATTAATCCTCTTTAACTCTTTCCCCGCGGCCAGCACAAACGCCTGTGATTTGATTTGACAACATTAGCCCGCTAAGCGCACAGATGTCTGTGATCTGACGACAACCCAAATTTGAAATGAGAAATACTTATAAACAATGACACAAAACCGGGATAAAAGTTAAACTAAAATTTAAAATAATCTTTATTCTAGCGACATATCTCGAAACCTTGTCAAATAATGTATTAGTTTATGAAATATTTTTGAATAAACAGAGCGCAGATTATTTCTCAATTAATATTTCCTACTATCACGTCGTATGTGTGACGCATGACAATATGTGTGGACAGTATGTGACGCACGCTGTACTGGCCCGGTTCAGTGACACGTGGCGCGTCTTTCGCTTACGTAAACATTACTAAATATTTTATATACGAGCAGCATTCAATCTGATTTTTTTTATTTCTTTTCAAATATTTTTAATTAGTGACTATATAATTGTGTATGGTTCGTTTAGTTATTGTCAGTTTTTAGTGTTTTGATTTCAAATTTGATATTTGTATTTGAAATCAATAAATTTTAAATTTTCTGTTTTATTATTTTTAACACGTTATATTCATTATTTTCTCAATGAAGATATAACTAGCAAAATTGTTGACGAAACGAATAGTTTTTATCAACATGAAATTAATAATAAAAGTTTTGGAGATAAATCAAGGATAAGAAGATGGTATGATACATTTATTTACGAAATGTACATATTTGTAGCAGTTACAATGTTAATAACGAAGAATCGTCATCTTACCATCGAGAAGCACTGGTCAACAGATCCTCTTCTGCTGAGTTCTATTTTCGGGCAAACAATGTCTAGGGACCGATTTGAGCTCATTTTACAGATGCTACATTTTAGTGACAACGCATCAAAATCATCAGATAAACTGCATAAAATAAAAATTTTGATTGATTTTACCAGAAAAATATTTAAAGAAACCTTCGCACCTTTTCAGAATCTCTGCATAGATGAAAGCATAATTGCTTTCAAAGGGCGCTTGGTTTTCAAACAATATATCCCGTCAAAACGGCATAGATTTGGAATAAAAATGTTTGTACTCTGTGACGTGATGACTGGATATATATTAGATTTCATAATTTATACAGGATCTCAAACTGAAATTGACAATGAAATGGGACTCAGTATATCTGGTTCAGTGGTCACAACTCTGTTAAATAATGATATCGGAAAAGGACACAGTTTGTTTTGTGATAACTGGTACACTAGCCCTGAACTCTTTAAAAGATTATATGAAAACAAAACAAATGCTTGTGGAACAGTGTATAAAAACCGAAAAGGCATGCCAAAGTTTAAAAAATTGAAAAAGCGAGAAGTGGAATCTTTTAACCATAGAAAATTGCTGGCGCTTAAATGGTGTGATCGGCGCGATGTGCACATGCTTACCACTCTTCATGACGATTCAAAAGATTGTACTGGAAAAGTAAACAGGTCAACCGGTGAAGCCATACAAAAACCCAAGTGCGTAATCGATTACAACAAATGTATGGGTTTGGTAGACAAAGCGGACATGATGCTAAGTGGATTAAATTGCATGAGAAAGTCCGTCAAATGGTACAAGAAGGTGTTTTTCCATGTAATAGATTTGTATTTGCTCAACGCCCATATTTTGTACAAACTTGTTACATCTAAATCGATTAGTCTGGCTGAATTTCAGCTAGCTGTTATTCGGCAATTGATTGAGAAAAATTCGTAAAAAGTAATGCTCAACAAAGTTCAATGCCCCACTACTGCTGACAACCCTACAAGATTTATACCAAATAAATATTTAAATCATGAAAAGATAAACATTCCATCTACGCCAAAGTGCAAAAATCCACGTCGAAGGTGTCATGTCTGTGCTAAAACTAAAATAAATGTTAAAGTGCGTAAAATGACTAAATTTATGTGTTCTGAATGCAATGTTCCGTTGTGTTTCCAACCATGCTTTAGGGCATACCACGAGAAAAAGAAATATTGAAAAATAAACAATCTCAATTTTTATTTCATAATAATAAATAATTCTGAGTTAAGTATTTCAATATAGACCAATAAATATGGTGTGAACAGAGTGAGATTTATAGTGTTTGTGAAGTAAAAAACACTTCATAATTCATATCCTTGTGCCCATACAATACGCGCTGAATCACGTCACGTCCCAGTGCAGACTCGTCACACACACACAGATAGGCACTTGAGTGGGGGAGTGTGGAAAGAAGAATTTCTATGATCGTATCATTCGTTTGTTTATTTTACATAATATTTAATTTATCTCCTTTATTTCAAGAGTAATGACTTTTATTTATTATCAGAAAATTACTTGTGTGTTATGTTTACCTGAAGTTGTAATTAAATATCAGTGGTTCTAAACTAAATACGCATTTAAACTTAGGAATCAAAAAACGCCGAAATTGTGCCGCGCACAGGGTTTGTCGAATTTGATTTTTAACGCGGTTAAAAGGTTAAACACAATCTTGTAAAATTCAAGTCATTGTAAAATTCCACAATGATTTTGTAAACATACATACACACCATCATGTCATCTCCCTGTCGGGGTAGGAAGAAATCACAGAGTGTCAAACTTTCATGTCCCGACACTTATCCTTCGCCTCTTCAATATCCATACACCTTTTCATACAACTCCTACGATTTCTCTCACGTTTTACGTTTCCTTCTTTTAAAATATAGACTCCATCAAACCTCACTAAAATATAACAAGCTGATATCCACAGAAAAACGAAGAGCCTCACAATATCTAAGACCCCGGTGAGATGCAAACTAGCAGTGAATAACAAAATAATAGAGCAAGTGATGGAGTTTAGGTATCTTGGAGTGAACATCAGTAGCAATGGAAATCTGTATGATGAAACCTTGCGACAGGTTAATAAGGTGGCTGCAATATCGGGATGCCTAAGAACACCGGTGTGGAATAATAAACACATGAGAATAGAAAGTAAAGTCAGAATATACAAGACATGTGTGAGACCGATAGCCACCTACGGAATAGAGACCAGAGCAGACACATCTAGAACAAAATCTCTCCTGAGAACCTCGGAAATGAAAACACTGAGATGTATAACCGGAAACACACTAAGAGATAGAATCAGAAACACCGAAATAAGGAGAAAGTGTAGTACGGACGACATCGTCAGGTGATTCTGGAACAAACATGTAAACAGAATGCAAGACGACAGACTTCCACGTGTCGCCTTTCAAGGGAACCCAGCCGGAAGAAGATTACCGGGAAAACCTCCGAAGAGATGGCGTGACAGCTGGCAATCCACGTCACAAGAAGGGGAATAAGCGGAACAAACAGATCATGATCTATAGGAAGAGGAAGAAGTAAAAATCATTCACTTGATCCAATTATACTTTCTTCAGTTCTCCTCTATCACGTCTTCCACTCGCATTAGCACTATATATTTGTTTTGGTAGTCTTTGAAGAAATGAAGATTAATTCGTTCCGCATGCCCAAACCATCTCAGAATGCTTTCCTTCATCTTACTCAACACATCAGCCACATTCATCTATAATCCCTTCATTCCGTATTCTGCCATAAACTGTCGCTCCATGCATTCTTCTCAGTGCACACACTTCTACAGCATTTAATAAATTCCTTTCAGTCTTTTTCCATGTCCACATTTCCCTCCCATACATCAAAGTTGGTACCAAAATACTCTTGTGGACTATCATCTGTTGTATTCAAATCAAAAGTCTGTTGCAGTCAAATCAGGTGATCCTGGGGACCATCTTAAATTGCAGCATTTTGGAGATAATTCTATTTGGAAAATATTACCTTAAGAATTGTATTGTGGCCCTGGCTGCATGAGCGTTGAAATAAAATATATTGGTCATCTTCTCGTAGTTGTGACACCAAAAAACATTTGGATCATTGCTCTGTATCGATTGCTATTAGACAGTCATAAAATCATTTTGATAATTTTCCCAGAAATGTGGATCTATTATCCTATCAACTTTAATGGCACATCAAACTGTCACTCTAATTGGATGTAGAGAACTTTGATGAAGTTGTCTTGGATTTACAGAACCAGCTGTCGCAAATGAGTTTGAATTTCGCAACATTAATTCTCAAATTAGAAAAAAATATATATATTACCATTTGTCCTTCTTTAGCTAACTTCTTAATATCTGCTATAACCTTCTTCTCCTGCTGTTCCATCTTCATTTTTTCCCTGTCTAAATCTCTCATCGCTTTATTTAATGCTCTCTGATTCTTCCTGAGCATCTCGTCGGGGGTCATTTTCTTTCCGAATAACCACTCCATGATTGAAATTGTCGCGTTAGCACTGTTAGAACAAAATTAAATATTAAAATAAGAGATACATTTGTATATTTAAAAAAAACATCACATATATTTGGAGATGAATCATACGTCGGGCGTGCAATTAATAAATATGATAAAACGACATAATATATTTTGAACAACTTTTGAATTTAAGTAATATTAAGTAGCACGTTAATTTTTGAGCTCACTTACCCGAATTAGCACTATATTACATAAAAAATATTACTTAAATTAACAGTACAATCACTTTTAGTTTGTCAAAATAGTGTCAACACTAGACAAAAATTCGCAATCTTGCCAACATATTTATATGTAAATATGTCAAAATTTGTAGGGTAGCCAACATAAAGAAACAATATTTAAATTTGCTTTGAGAAAATATCGTTAAGAGATAATACGATAATTATAATTTAAATTTTGTGGTCAACTTTAGATTAATATTTTGACATACACGGGTGCTTTAAAAAAATGAAGGACAAATAAAAAATTTCCAGTATCACAAAAATTTATTGTGATCACCTCATTATTGACTTCTCTATCTATTATTGTTTTTTTTTTTATTAAAACTGATATATGTTTTTATTCTCTAAAAACCTTAAACGTCTTTTACAAAATATGTTTCGATTGAATATTTTAATTGAAACATTTTCATATTAAATTATGTATGATCTCAAGTATACAAATAAGTCAAATCTTTTTCACTTAACTTTCGTAAATGTATATTTTTTTTCTGTTATCAATCCTAAAACAAATTGAATAAATACTGTTTTTCTTCCATTGAATATATATTTTCAAACCCATTTTATTCAAAAATCTTGTAACTGCAACTTTTAATAATAGGGAAATTTCTGTTTCGATATAAATATTATTTTAATTAGTGAATATAATGAAACTCACGCGTGCAAGATGTGTGTTAATATTTTAATCCCTCCTCGTGGAATAGTGTTTAGGTACGATAACAAACTACGAGTTGAGGGAAAATTCAGTAGTTCTTAACCCCAAAGGATAAGATAATTTTGTATGCCTGCTATGGTTTTCAATATTTCTACGTCATAAAATTCAAATTAACTAAATTATTTAAGCTTACAATACAAATCTTATAATAACTTTCTGTCCAAAGCTTTCGTGTGGCTTAAATATCACAAAAAAACTCGGACACCCGCAATAGATATAACAAGCGACCGATTGAGTGAGGTAAAAATAATTTATAGTTTCTGCATACTTCATGCTGAGAGTTTAAATGCCAGGAGCAGTAATTATTTATATAGTTTTGGATACCACTTGTATACGTGACCGAATATTGCGAGCTGCAGCAGATTAGATTTACAAAATATTATAATGATTGTTTTAGTTATGTTGCCCCAAAAAAAGTTTTACCGGTTCACGAACACAAACTTTTCAAATTATACTATCTACCAATATCAAAACATTTTACCAATCAGTTCTGAATGATTTCTTTACATTACATTTTGAAGTTTTGTATAATATATACAGTACCAGGTGGTAAGTAATACACGTCGGACTTAATAGAGAGACTGTCTACCATAATCGGTTAACTTTGACTTTGTAGAGCGTCGTCTCACTGAGCGACCACATCTTAGAACGCTTGACAACGACTGACAAATCGCGACGGAACACGTGAATGAATGACAGATACGACGTTCTACAAAGCCGAATTTAGGCGATGATGGCCGACAATCTCTTTCTTAAGCCCGATGTGTATTACTTACCGCCAAGTACTGTACATATTTGCATACTAGGGTGAAAAATTCAAAGAAGTAAAAGTAAATAAGAAAAAAACATTGTGAAAATGTGAATTTTATACTTATAAATAATTTGTTATAAAAAATATTACGCATGTGGTACACATATATTGATTAATAAATCTCTATGTATCTATCTAACAAAATTAATATTCTTGTTAGAGAACTTTTAAAACCAATTATTATATAATATCATTAGTACTCGTACATTAAACTTATTCATATATTCTGTAATGTATCGACGGATTTGGTACGAGGTTACTAATTTTATCAATCAGTTCACCCAAACCGATTCGAACCTACAGGGGGACATCTCTAGATAATTTTTTTTGTTTATATACGAATTTCACCGGCCGTGGTCTACCGGTTAGTATTCACACCAAACAACCAGGTTTGATTCCATGCGGATTCACTTCCATAAAAGTTTTACCCTTATAGATCTGAATTTGGGTTTCTGTAGCTTATATGCTGCTTATCATAAATTCTTATAGCGCTATTAAGCAACACAAATATAGCGCTATATAAAATTACCAAATGAAAGGCTACAGCAGATTAACTCTATCGATTGTCTTAGAAGTTTAATCTCATTGTCATCGGAACTTTGGTTTTGACGTTTCAAGACTTTATGCAACAGCATGTACATAATAAATCGATACAAGCAAAGTTGTATCCATCTACGGGACGACTGACAATCGTATCATAAATTACACGAGCGTAAGTCAGTTAATTTAGAATAAGTACTGAATCTAGTGAAATGGATGCAGTTGCTTTGAACAATGTCCTATAGTAGAATTTTAGGTTCTTCGATTAGATTTTTTTTCTTTCTACACTCGTTTTCATTGTATCTTCACTTGCAATATTATAATATAAATAAAATATATGTTGGTACAATAAGTTAATTCTATTAATAAAGTTCGCAAAAGTACCATTTTAAAATAATTGCCTAGCCTGCGGGGCAAACTTCAGAGTGGTAGTTAATTTCTATTTGTATTGTTGGATTATGTTGAAATCGTTGTCGTCCTTCTAAAAAAAAAGGAGGGGTAAAAATTTTCTATCGTACTGCGCAATTTTTTAATACGCCGTCGTAGACAATTCGACACGCGCCGGTATGGAAACTAATCGTACATTTGAATGAACTTTTTTGTGTATTCTTTTTTTTTAAACAATTGGCTCTCTGTCGTCTATAAACCTTTTTATAAATTCTCTTGAACGCTTTACGCTGCATATCTTGTTTGATTGATATCGTTGTATATATTTAAACTGTTTTATATTAAGTTGCCAAATTGCTTGCTAGAAGTTTTTCAAGTTTAAACTTTTATGAAGTGTATTGAGTTTGTAATTTAGTCTTATTACACATCTATTGTTATTTATTTGCTGTTTCATTTTTGAGACGCAGGAATTCAGGAAGCATTCTTAATTTATTAACTCGTAAATCAAAATGTAAACCGTTATTCCTTTTGATTTTCAAATGTCATGTTGACTGATATCAAGAAATTTAGAAGTATTAAAGTGTACATGCATATGATTAATTTCTTTAATCATTCTTAATCTCCAAGAAATGTTCGTAATAGTAGAAACGCCACTGAGATTCAAAGAAATTTGTTCAAACATTCCAAATTCGACTTAATAATATATTATTTAACACAAAGTTGTCTGAAAAAATAAACAATATTAAATCACTTCAGTAGATTCATAAAAAATAAAGGATTAGATTATTTAATTGATTAATATTCCTGGCAACAATATTTTTGGAATAATTTTTCTTGTCTCATGAGATTTGGCCAAAATATATTTGTTTGCTTGGTTTTGAGAATGATATCTTTTACATAAAAAACTACTTTTTAAGTTAGCCACATCATTTATAAGATGGAGATCTCTAGGGGTTTCCAAACTGTTTAGCCTAAGGACCACACTGACTCCTCCACTAAGTCCTAAGGGCCAAGACCTAGCTAGAGCTCATCGTACCAACATACTGTAGTTTTGAATTACGCGCATATTTTCGAAAATAAAAACATCTGATTATTATTTTGTATGATTTACTTACATTTTAAATTTTACAATGTAATCAAAATAAACTATGACTGGCCGGATACTGGGCATATCCGGCCCGTTACCGCGGGCCGGATTGGTGGTGCTGTTGGCCCGCGGGCCGTAGTTTGGAGACTCCTGCTTTATACCAATCAAGTAAGGGGGCGTAACAGGACTATCCTTGACAGCTGCTCTGGAAACTGAAAAAAGCGAGTTCAGTGCCGTCATAAACCATTTTTATTTGAAGAAGTCAACAGCCGCGTAGATCAAAACCGAGTTGGATGAAGTTCACAAGGACTCTACACTAGCGTTGAAGGCTGTTACCAAAAACTCTTGCTCCAGCTCTACCAAAAACGCACTCGAAAGTACATTTCATCGCAGTGTCTGATGATGTTTAATCGCAATCCAAAGGACTTTTTGCGTCGATTCGTAACTATGGACAAAACTTGGATCCACCACTGCATATTTTCGTAAATAAAAATATCTAATTATTATTTTATTACAGAGTTTAAACAGTAGTTAAAACAATGGACAGCAAATTATGGAAATGTGCCGAAAAAGGCGCAGACTGTTTTGTTAGCTGGGAAGATAAAGCTACTGTTTTTTGGGATTCGCAAGGAATCACCATGATTGACTTCTTGGAAACGGGCAAGACAATAATGGAAGCCTATTATGCAGCATTATTAAACCATTTGACAATTGATAGACGAATTAAAGGAAAAATGGAGTTTGGCTTATAAAAATGAGCTCTTTCACCAGGACAGTGTGGTCTGAAAATCAACTGTCGCAATGGCAAAATATCATTTTGGATGCAAGTTTATTTATAAAATTGTATCAGACGTATCTTCTTCCTAGTGTCATGTCAGGTCCCCCCATCGTTGACTATCACATGAGAGTAAGCATCTTTGTCCCCGGCAGCCCGAAAAATATTCCCAACGCTCCTTATACCAGTCCAATCACGTATATTGCGGAGCCAGGAGATTTGCCTCCTGCCAACACCTCTTCGACCCTCTATTTTTCCTTGAATCGGACGTATGCGTCACCTAAAACGTATGATTTATTTGTTTTCTTGTTTATGTTTACATGTATAAATTCTTGGTTATATTTTGATGTTACGAGTATTTGGTATTTTTTATATAATAATTTTATGTTTGTTGAGGTCCATGCTGTGTCACGACCGTAACTGAAATGTTTCTTATGCGCGGCCATCGCGAGACAGTATCAAAAGTCGGCTGGCCCATGCATGCGAAAACTTGCGAGAATTGTGATATTTCGCAAATTATGACGGCATGCACGGGCGAAAACAGGCGTTTGCGATTAGCGATTGGCCGCACATAAGGAGCACCAAACGTAAACAATACATTCTCAGTTCACTCTGTCTACTGCATTTTACTTGCGACCATCTACTACCTGCCTAAGAGGAATCTCTTCACCCTGCAACATTTACCGGAAAGCATCAAGTGAGCCAAAATCTCCGAGCATTGCGCAGCAGCCATCTACCTATTTCTACAGTCTTTGTACCGGTGCCGTACAAAAATGTTGACAAAACTAAATGTAAGAAGTCTGTGAAACGGATGTTGCTGTACGAAAATATGTACGTTGCGCTTTATTTATTATTCTTCCTTATTGCGCTTTACGTTCATTTATTCTTCCTTAGTAAACTTGGAATTTGTGATTTAAATTAATATTAGCAAAAAACACTTGGCAGAAATTTATTTATTATTGAGTGCAAACAAGTTTCATTTGGCAGTTGGAAACTTGCTGGTAATATCTAAGATATGACATAGCCACTACTTGCATGTACGAGTACTGCTTGAATGAATTTTTAATGAACACTAATAATTTTTTTTTAGTATATTTCACAGACTGTATTCAAAAGGCTTATTAAGCGTAAACATTTGCCAGCTTGCCAACACTCCAAAATAAGTCATTTCTATGCTACTCATAGGGTCTTCCACTCCAAAAGATAGATTAAGTTTGTTCACCTAAGACACCTAAAATCAATAGCTAACATTAGTTGACCCAGACACATAATCCAAATATTGGTTTAATCAAAGTGTTTTCTTCCTTGTATTTGTATGCTTTTTTTCATAGATAATATTAAGTGATTTGTTTGCTACCAAATGCCAGGAAATGACATTGACTGTTTGAATTAAGCGATTTTCACAGATGACGATTGTCTCATGTTTTGGTATTGAAATTCAAATCACATTAAACGAATGTGGATTCAGTCTCAAAGTGAGTTAGAATTCGATAACGTGTGCAAATAAGATTGATAACAACAAAACAAATGTGAAACAGAATATATGGTATTAGAATGTTTAATATAGTAAGGAATTAATGGATTATGGATAACTGAACATACTGATGTTATATATGATAATATAACATATTTATTTTTCTGTATATATCTTTATCCTTTGTTTCTGTACGTACAAATGAATGTGTGGGACATATAAAAATATATATATATATATATATATGTAAATATATAACATTATTATATTTAAAATTCTATTCTTTCCTCTATTGTGTTTTTTTCCTCAGAACCCCAGCCAAATCTCCAACAAATATCCCACGTCCCGTTCAATTATCCGATGAAGGAGTAAGGTGTATTTAACTACTTCAACCCTGGCGTCCATTATATTAGACAAATAATTCATATTATGCGCTTTGTAAATAACTTTGTGGTGTATTTTTGTGTTCTGATAACAAATGAAGTGTAGGATTCTGTATTATCAACTTTGAACGCCATCTATCTAAACTAATACGTCACAATAATTCCCTCGGTGAGTTTTCTGCGGTTTTCTCACCGAATATGTCTTCAATACATATGCAAATGCGGGGAAGCTTCAATTACACAGGCCGCACCCGATACCTTCCCATCCCTACACTCAACACTTGATCTTATAAATATATGTATCTATTTTCCTCATTGGTCTAGCCGTTTTCTTCTTCTTCTCCCTTATAGTCTACAGTCCCTCAGACGGTAGAGAATTAAATGAAGTAAATGATAAAGAGCTAAGAAAGCTCATGAAGCCTCGCCACGCCACGTCTTTGCGCCTTCTTCGCCGTCTTTACCAGCATCGTCACCTCAACTCCACCGTCTTTACCATCGTCGCTTCACTGAGACCCCCGGGTTGGGCGGAACCCCCCGGTTGGGAGACCAGGGCCGCTGACATGAGCGTTCGAACGCCTTTGAGATAGTAATCATGCCCAACTATGGTCGATGCGATTGGAAAGAAAAAACAGAGATATAGAGAGAGTCAAAATTATGGATAAATTCGTACACAAAATACTTAATACAAGTATACATAGATAAATAACACAATCACACATATGACACAACAGTGGAAAAGCTATTCCCTCAAATCACTAACAAAAGACCTACGGTGCAGTAAAATGCACACGTGTTAAAAAAAATTAATATAAGCCGAGAAACTCGATTCATCTTCTTCTACGTCACAATAATTCAGTGTAAATAATACACTCGCAAGCTGAAATATTTTTTTAAAATCTTCGAACTAATTCAGTTCTGAAGAGGTTAAATCGGAGCGATACTCGAGCAAAATCATCAAGTGTTTCGAAATTGAGATTTTGTTTAAATCTCGCGGGATTTTCCTGCGCAACTATTTTCGACGCCGCACTCTGGGCGTCCGCCATCTTGGATTTATCTCGGTGGGCGGAGTCTGTCATCTCTTCGTATTATCTCTGGTTTCTAGCTAGAAACGTCATCGTGTCACTTTAAAAATTGTTTTATTTCTAGGATCGACTTGAGCTCAAAATTAATTGGAGCATTCCCGTAAAGCATTTGTGCGCGTCCTGTCAAAACACTTTCGCAATATCGCTGCGCCCAGATGTAGAGTTTGTGCGTTCTCTTGTTTACATGAGATCAGCAAAGCTTTTGTTTATCTTCTCGACCACTGTTGTGGTTAATTTTAAAAAATGTCTACCGTAACAGCCGAGGAAGACGTTCAAGTAGAGCAAAAAGATGTGAAACCTTCCACTTCGCCTATCCAAGGAGGTATGGGTGTACTTTCACGACTGTTTTCCTTCAGTCCTCTGGGAAACAAAACGGAAATTCAACCACCTCTGGAAAACAAATCTCCGAAGAATGAAGAGCCTGCTCAGGTTTATTATGGAGTGTTTGTCCCTTGGGAGTCTAGGGTGGCAGCTGATGATGGTAAGTTAATTATGTAACATTTTTATCAATTTAAATTATTCAAAATAACCTTCATACGTATGTGGGTTGCTGTATGCAGCTGACATGCTAGTGTTGGCGGAAAGTGAAGATGAATTGCAGAGTTTGTTAAGTAAATTGTATGAAGGATGTGAAGAGAAAGATCTGAGAATGAATGTTGCAAAATCAAAAGTAATGGTGATACAAAAGTGTGAAAGGAAAAAAAGTAAAAGCAATATTTGTTTTTGTTACATATATATTGAAAGTACAAATAAGTTCGGTCCGTTTCCAAAACATGGCTCTGGCTGTTATGAATGGTTCATAGTGACAGCCGATTTTGGCGGTTTCAGAGAGGTTAGACATCTGCCAATAATATTCAGTTTATATCGCTTTGAGTTTCATGCAAAAACCTTGTTTTGTACAGTGTTGAAAATGTCGCATTTTGTGTTAACCAAGCAGCATTTGCGGGAGGTTTTAATTTTCTGCTTTAATTGGAAAAAAAGTGCAGCTGAAGCCCATCGAATGCTTGTCGAAGTTTATGGTGATGCTGTTCCAACTGATAAATCATGTAGGGAATGGTTTCGACGATTCAAAGATGGAGATTTCAGCGTCGAAGACAAGCCTCGCTCTGGACAGCCAAAAAAATTCGAGGACAAAGAATTAGAGGCATTACTCGAAGAAGATCAGAGTCAAACGCAAGAGGAGTTTGCAGAGTCTTTGGGAGTGACTCAACAAGCCGTTTCCGTACGATTGAGAGCCATGGGAATGATTCAAAAACAAGGAAATTGGGTGCCTCATGAACTTAAACCGAGAGACGTGGAAAGGCGATTTTTCACTTGCGAACAGCTGATTCAAAGGCAACAAAGAAAAGGTTTTTTGCATCGGATTGTAACTGGAGATGACAAGTGGATATTCTACGACAACCCCAAGAAGAAAAAATACTACGCTAAGCCCGGTCAATCGTTGCCATCGATCTCAACATCAACACCAAAACCGAACATAAATGGTTCGAAGATCATGCTCTGTATCTGGTGGGACCAAAGGGGTGTTATTTACTATGAGGTGATGAAATCTGGCGATTCCATTACGGGCGATCGGTATCGGCTACAATTAATTCGTTTGAGCCGTGCATTGCGAGAAAAACGGCCGGAATACGAGCAAAAACATGATAAAGTTATTCTTCATAACAATGCTCGGCCTCATGTCGCAAAAGTCGTAAAAAAATATTTGGAAACGCTCAAATGGGATGTTAGGATGCACCCGCCGTATTCCCCGGACATTGCTCCTTCTGATTACTGGTTGTTCCGAAGGATGCAGCACGATTTGGCAGGTCACCGGTTCACTTCTTTCGTAGAAACCGAAAATTGGCTCCAAACTTGGATCACCTCAAAAGACGAGTCATTTTTTCGAGATGGAATTCGAAAATTGCCAGAGACGATGGGAAAAAGTAGTAGCCAGCGATGGACAATACTTTAATTGATCTGTTCATTCAGTTTGTTTAGAAATCAATGCATTTTTGAACACAAAAAAACAGACCGAACTAATTTGTACACCCAACATAAACAACAGATATAAAACTTAAAAAAAGAGATAAATTATTACTCAATTTAGGAGACATAAATAAAAATATAAAGCAAGAAAACAATATGTTAATATATTATTTATATTTATTTATTTAACACTTTTATTGCAAATACAATCTGGCGGGTTTATTGCCAGGCGGCAATCTCTTTCAACCAACCTATATTTATAGTTACGGCATTAACACTAGAGGTTAAAAGAAATTGTAACCAGACTCTTGTTTGTGCTTCCCTGATGACGAGGTGAAAACCTTGAAACCCGTAGTGTTAAACCGTTATATAAAATGGAATAAACAGTGTTTGACTAAACAAATTATAGTACCCAGCGGTAAGTAATACACATCGGGCTTAAGAAAGAGACTGTCGGCCATAATCGGCTAACTTCAGCTTTGTAGAGTGTCGTCTCTGTCGCACGATTGACTGACAAATTGCGACGGAACACGTGTATGAATGACAGAGACGACGCTCTAAAAAACTTAAGTTAGCCAATTATGGCCGACAGACTCTTTCTTAAGCCCGATGTGTATTACTTACCGCCGGGTACTGTATACAATATGTTAAATAATTTCATTAAAAAAAAGTATCAATATTGTTATATAAAATATAAGTGGCTTCAGAAATGACTTAAAAAAGACAATTCATTAATAAACTTAACAACGAGAATTTTCGTCTTTCCAATCATGGATTAGCGCTACGCTCAAACAGAGATTGTTTATTGGCCTTTCCAGTTCACCGCTCCTCTTTCTTTACGTCGTCCTTTACTGTTCATGCAGTGAGACTTTGGAATCAGTTACAAATCAATATAAGATTTGCTCCGTCCTTGGCATGCTTTAAGAAGCGACTGAAAAACCTCTTTAATTTCTAGTCAGTAAAATAACGTGTTTCATTCCTGATTTTTCTTTTCCTTTCCTCTCCACCATCCCTTCCTTTCCTTTTGATTGATGATATCTCACTTTATATGAAAAAGAATGTTGTCCGTCTTTGTGGGGTTCGTGGGCATGTGCTCACATATATGTTTATGGATTTCGTGGGGATGAATAGTCATTTGAATGATTTATGCGACCACGTAACTTGCTTCATTGACTTTTGTCTGGTTGGTTGGAAGAGATTGCCGCGTGGCAATAAGCCCGCCAGATTGTATTTGCAATAAAAGTGTTAAATAAATAATAAATAAAAATAAACAACATTAAAAAAAAAACGAACACAAAATAAAATTACATACAACAGTTACATTAAAAAGAAGTCACAAATAATAATACTAGTTTATATAATGTGAAAACAACTATAGGAAAACTGACCATTATTTTGTTGGTGAACACTAATCAAATTGTAAATAATATTCGGCCGTAAAAACATTACAGGACGATAAATTAAACAATCACTTACAGGTATCGGAAGAATAAAATCAGGTTGTTTTGAAAGTGTAGGATTTGTGGTAGAATTATCAGGTTGAATTTATCTTAAAAATGTGTCAATCAGGTCAAATACATACTGTCGAAATCGCCACTTTTGAATTTTTTAAACCACTCAGAGCACTGTGATTTACCAAGAGTATGCTCACCGTAAGTTTCGACAAGCATTTGATGCGATTCTACTGCAGTTTTCTTCAAATAGTAACTGAAAATCAATGCTGTCCGCAAATTGTAGTTTTCAGGCACAAAAACGGACATGTTCAACGCTATGAAAACATATGTAGTTGAATTAAACTCTAAGCCGATTATAGCCGACAGTCTCTTTCTTAAGCCCAATGTGTATTACTTACCGCCGGGTACTTGTATAAATTATTCAAAATAACCTTCATTCAGGTACCCCTGATGATGAAGTGAAAGCCTTGAAACCGGTAGGGTTATACCGTTACAAAAAGTGTAATAAAGTGTTTGATAAAACAAATTACAATGTCTTTAAACCTCCACAATGTTAATGCCTTAACTATAAATAATATATTAATTGTGTTAGTCGTAAATAGATTTGACGATAGTTCATAATCATATTTTGGTACCAACTTTGATGTATTGGAGTGAAACGTGGCAAAATACATGGAGCTGAATAAATGCTGTGGAATACATGGGGTAACAATGTATGACAGAATACGAAGTGATTACGGGTGAATGTGAACTTAAGGCTAATGTGTTCAATAGGATGAAGAGCATTTTGAGACGATTTGAGCATGTAGGATGAATGACTAAAGAAATACTAATAAAATATATTATGCAAATATGAGTTGAAGGCTTGGTAGAAGAATACCAAAGAAGGTTATCGTTTGGACGTGATCTATGGTAATTTTTTTCTACTTTGAGTGTTAATTCAAAAGATAATCTCAATTATTTGTATTTCTTCAAAAGTTAATCTCAATTATTGCCACAGGTTTGTGGCAAACAAGATATACAATCATCACACCATTTCCCAGACGTTCGTCTATCAACACATTCTTCGCTCCTTCTACATCCATACACCTCATACAACTCCTACGATTTCTCAAATTTTCAACATTTTTAATTTTTTTTTATTTATTTCACCTGGCGTGTTTATTGCCATGTGGCAATCTCTTCCAACCAACCAGAAAGATGTTTTAATGAGCCCTTAGTGAAAACCAGACTGAAATTCCATTTTAAAAAATCTAGATTCCAGCGGGGATCGAACCCGCAACCTCCGGATCGGCAGACAAGTGCCTTACCACCAGGTCACGGAGGTCGTCATCAACATTCCCTTCTTTCAAAATATCATTCACTTGATCCGACCATGCTTTCTTTGGTATTCTTCTACCAAGCCTTCAACTGATATTTGCATTATATATTTTATTAGTATTTCTTTATTCATTCGTCCTACATGCTCAAATCATCTCAAAATGCTCTTCATCCTATTGAACACATTAGCCTTAAATTCACATTCACCCCTAATTACTTCGTATTCTGTCATACATTGTTACCCCATGTATTCCACAGCATTTATTCAGCTCCTATGTATTTTGCCACGTTTCACTCCAATACATCAAAGTTGGTACTAAAATATGATTATGAATTATCATCAAATCTATTTACGACTAACAAAATTAATATATTATTTATAGTTAAGTCATTAACATTGTGGAGGTTTAAAGACGTTGTAATTTGTTTTATCAAACACTGTTTATTCCACTTTTTGTAACGGTATAACCCTACCAGTTTCAAGGCTTTCACCTCATCATCAGGGGTGCATAAACAAGGTCTTGTTTGTGCTCCTCTGATGATGACGTGAAAGCCTTGAAACCAGTAGGGTTATACCGTTACAAAAAGTGGAATAAAGTGTTTGATAAAACAAATCGCAATAATTTACAACCGATGTCTAACTGATAAAATTGATATACAACCTATGCAATCAATGTATACCCAATTTACGACCAATATAATCTATGTAAAACTAATAGTTTGGGCATATGAAAGTAATGAATTAAGAAAAACGAACAAAATAAATATATAGTGCAAATGTGAGTGAAAGCCGTGGTAGAGGAAGACCAAATAAAGTATCGATGGATCAAGGGAATGATATTTTGAAAGAAGGAAATGAAGAAAGTTGGAGAAATTTTATAAGATGTACGAAAAGGTGTGTGGTTGTAGAAGTGTGTTGAAATAAGATTTTTGGGCGCTCTCCGCGTCCTCTTTGCCTACCCCAACAGGGTAATAGTGTGATAGTATGTATGGAAATCAATTTTACCATTTGTAAATTGATTACATTAGGTGTACGTTGATTGTATGAACGTACACCTAATGTAATCAATGATTTTATCAACGTTCACCTAATGTAATCAATTATTGTATCAACGTACACCTAAAGTAATCGATGATTGTATCAACGTACACCTAATGGAATCAATGGTTGTATCAATGTACACCTAATGCATTCAAATATTGTTTCAACATACCCCTAATAATGCAATCATTTGTATGTCAATTGCTGGAGTTGTACATATATTTTTGGAAACATGATTTTCTTGCACAAAGAGTGCAAGAGTGGTGATAGTATAATTGCATTTTATTCACATCACCATATGTATAGTCGTATCAATGAAAAGAAGTAAATTTGCATATAACACATCGCTTTAATTATAACTGACAATTTATGCGAATTCTAATGTAGGAAAGTATTTCTGACCACTAATGACAAGTGTGCATGTTACCTGTCCGATCAGGTTGTCACGCATGGCAACATTTTGAAATTGCCTCCATGTGTTTAGGTCGTGCATCTCGGTTCAAAATGAAATTACAGTAGACCAGGTTTGGGCAAATAATTGGGCTAAAGGTCCGCATTGAGAATTTTAATATTCGAACGGGCTGCCTAATAAAATATTATTTTTCGTTGACGTAATTTATTATAAATATTTCTTATATCATAAGAAAGATAGTTATACAATATAAACATACGTATTATCGCTTCGTCTCCCTTGCAGGGTAGACAAAGAGAACAGATTTCCAAACTTTTCTATCCAGGCACACAACTTTCTCCTCTTCCACATTCATACATTTCATCATGCATAATCATCTATTATTATTTATACTTCTCACTTTAGATGCATACCATCACCCTATTCCCTGCCGTGGTAGGCAGGTAATACAGAGCGCTAGACTTTCCCATTTTGATACACATCCCTAGCCTCTTCTACATCTATACACCTTCTCATACAACTTCTACAATTTTTCTGATTTTCTACATTTCCTTCTTTCAAGAAAGTCATTCACTTGATCCAACCATACTTTCTTTGGTTTTCCTCTACCGCGGCTTTCACTCACATTTGCACTATATATTTATTTTGTTAGCCTTTCTTCATTCATTCATTCCACGTGCCCAAACTATTAGTTATACATTGATTCCATTGGCCGTAAATTGGGTATACATTGATTGTATAGGTTGTACATCAATTTTATCAGTTAGACATCGGTTGTAAATTATTGTAATTTGTTTTATCAAACACTGTTTATTACACTTTTTGTAGCGGTATAACCCTACCGGTTTCAAGGCTATCATCAGGGGTGCACAAACAAGGTATTGTTTGTGCACCCCTGATGATGAGGTGAAAGCCTTGAAACCGGTAGGGTTATACCATTACAAAAAGTGTAATAAACAGTGTTTGATAAAACAAATTACAATGTCTTTAAACCTCCACAATGTTAATGCCTTAACTAATGCCTTCCACTCACATATGCATTATATATCTATTTTGTTACGAAAGTATGGTTGGATCAACTAAATGATATTCTGAATGAAGGAAATTTAGAAAGTTAGAGAGATCTTAAATGTTGTATGGATGTACAAGAGTCTAACGATGTGTGTCAAGATAGGAAAGTCTGACGCTCTGTCCTCTCTGCTTACCCTGACAGGGTAATGGCGTAATGGTATGTATGTATGTTTGAATTAAAAAAAAAAAGAAAAGTGCTCATGACAAGGTGTGTGGATATGATAGTTTGCAACGATAGAAAGAGGTGGAGATTTGTTTTTTCTACCAATCCCAATAGCGTGGTAAGGATGACTAACCTTAAAATTTTTGTTCGCAGATTCCGGTGATCTGAAGAAACTCCACGTGTACACAGACAGGGTGGAGGCGCTGAAGGTAGTGAAGAAGTACAAGAAGGCAAGGTTTAAAGTGGTGAATATTCGACAGGAGGCAGTGGCATTCGCTCTCCGGGGCGCAGAGCCCCTGCCTGACAGGGGGCCCAACCATAGTCTGGGTGATTCCGTCTTGGGGGTTGATGTTGTTGAAGGTATTTATAGTTCCAGACTTCTCAAATATCTACATATTTTAGATCTTCAGTCCTTCTTCCCTTCTATCTTATTTATATTTAATTTTTTTATTTTCTTATTATGTAATTTATGTCAATTTTGACTATTTAAAAATACATATTAATTTTTTTGTGTGCATCAATGCAAAACACAAGATGTTATAAAGATTACACATTAAAAATTAACATTATTTATGCAAAATTACAATCGAAATAAGCACATACATACCACCACTTATATAAGCACACAGCAGCCCAAGGCTCAGGGCTGTATCTTACGCATGGAAGGACTCTTAAAAAACAACATACAATAAAACACGTTTAGAAAAACACTCGCATAATCCATTCACTAAATACATATAGAAAAACACAATAATATGAATCAAAAACCAAATATCAATAAACAATTTGGAAAAAACCAAGATGCATATAATAAACAGTTATACAAATCAACATTTTAAAATCCGGAAATATAGAAACTGTAATAAGTTTTTCTTTAATCAATAGCAAATCCATGCACCAGATGTTCACCTCGGTGTACTGACTTAGAAATTTCTAGGGCCTCTAATCTGTCCAATTTATTTCCGTTACTACTGATATGTAAGAATTTGGCATCATCGATAGAAAAAGTATGGTTTTCACGGTGACAATGATTAGCCATTTCAGAATAAATTAGAAGATTTGTTAAGGCGTATTTGCATTCACGAAATCTCTTTTCATAGGATCTTCCTGTCTTTCCTATATAGAAATTATCACAGTCAACACATAAAAGTTTATACACACCACTGTTGCTAAGTATTCCAGTTTTGCCTTTCCCGTTAAATAAGAGTTTTCGGAGATTAAAATTAGTGTAAAAAGCTGGTTGTTATGTGACTTTTATGTGAATTTCCAAGGCGAACATCTGGTAAACACATATATCTAAAAAATCTCCGCTGCTGGCTGAAATCGTCCCATGTCTCCCTCAGCCCTCAGTCCCCAACCCGAATGTCCCCAACCATTGAAGCGTGTATATCGGTACCAGTTCGAACAGAATTTAGTCTTGTTTGTGTTCCCCTGAAGATGAGGTGAAAGCCTTGAAATCAGTAGGGTTATACCGTTACAAAAAAGTGGAATAAACAGTGTTTGATGAAATAAATTACAATGTATTATTTCTTTTGAATGGTTTCTTTTTAACAGTTGGATGGTCAGGTTTTTCATCCAAGATATAGGCTCAGGAGTAGTAGGACCGTGACCACATCTAATACGTTTCAGGATGTACCACAATCTTCGTGGCAGGTCAAATTCTTGAACAAGCACGTTAGATCAGTCACAAGTAAGAGATTTCCAATTCAGGAGCTATTCCACTGCTGCCGTCAGCTATTTGGTGGACTCACATTCCTCTCAGCCAATCATTGTTTCTTGATTCAGGAAGGTTGTTGGTATCTAGGCTAGTCAGAGGAGGGCACTAAACACCCTCGTGCATTGATAGCGCATCATCATCATTAGCCCGCCTCCGTCCAAAGTTGAACATAGGCCTCCCCTCTCCCCCTCCATTCCTTTCTTTCCTGGGCACATCGTTTCCAGTTGCTCCCGGCCACCCTTCTAATACAGTCTGACCACCGTGTCTGAGGACGGCCCACACTTCTTCTTCCCTGTCTTGGGCGCCACTCCAGCACTCTCTGGGTCCATCTATCATCTGTGCATCTGGCAATGTGTCCCACCCAGTTCCACTTCTGAATGGCGACTCTTTCGGCGACATCAGCTACTTTGGTCTGCTGCCTTATCCATTCATTGGTTCTCCTATCCCTCAGAGAGATATTTAACATTCTTCTCTCCATGGCCCTCTGCGTCACCATGAGCTTGTGCATAGTCTGTTTATTCAGCACCGATGTTTCCAGCCCATATGTTAGCACAGAAAGGACACAGGAGTCGAATACGGATTTTTTAAGATGTCTTGCATATTTTGGAGATTTTAGAATAAAGGACAGCTTTCCAAATGCAGCCCAGGCTTGGCCTTGTCTTCTCTCAATTTCAGCATCTTGATTGTTAAATTTAAATTTGTTTGTAAATAATACTACACCACAAAAGTGTTATGTAATATTATTTACAAATAATTTTTTTTTTTAAACCAAAATGCAAATTTTTTATATTTGTTTCACAGCTCCTCAAGCCATGAGTCTGATGGGCGGTGGCGAGAAGCCGAGCCAGTTCAGGGGTCCCAAACCCCAAGAGATGGTGCAGTTCCGCAAGCTCATCGAGGCCGGGGACCTGAACAGCGTTAGGTCCATGGTGTGGGAGAACCCGCGCTATCTCGTCAGCAGCGGGGACACTCCCTCCATACTGCAGGTCAGTGCCGTTGCTCTCTTCAACTCTGCCGGCTCGGTTCGGTTCATTCAGTATGCTCCATCGTCTCCAACTAAATATTTCTCAGTGTGGTGGACTTTTGATTTATTTTTGAAATAATGAAGCACCTCAAGGGTTGACTTACGTAGTACATACATATAATTAAGTCTCACAACTTATTAAGATCCTGTTCAAAGCACAATATGATTATCTCCGTAGCAAAAACCAAGTGTATGACATTCTCCAAAGACCCACTAGAGTGCAGAATTTCAGTACGTGACGAGCCAATTGAACAAGCAACCCAGTTCAGATATCTTGGCAGTGATAAAGCCTCAGGTAGATAAAGCTGTAGTTGTGGCGGGCTGCCTGAGAGATATCATATGGAGGAATAAAGATATGAGTACGTATAGCAAGGTACGCATTTATAAGACCTGTGTGCGACCTATCCTCACATATGGCATCGAAGCAAAGGCGGACACTATCAGGAAATATGCTAAGGACAACGGAAATGAGAACTCTGCGCGCTATTGCTGGAAAGACTTTGCGTGATCGTGTAAGGAACACCACAATTCGAGAGGTCTGTGAGGTCCAAGATGTGGTCAGATGGGGACGACAGCGTCGACGATACTGGTACCCAACATGTACAGAGATGAATTCCACAAGAATTCCATACATAGCTCTGCATGGGGTGCCGGATGGACGGCGTCCGCCAGGGAGACTCCCGAAACGATGGAGAGATAGCTGAAGTTCAGCATCACAGGACAATCCTGCAGTAACAGACTCTTGAGAGTCTACAGAAAGTTTAAGAAGAAGAAGAAGAACTTATTAAGTTGCTGAGAGTTTATAAAAGAGGTATTATAAATCGGTAAAAAGCAACAATTGTGAACTCAAATATAATTAAAAATTGAAACACTTTAATCTACTTGAAAATATATATTTAACCCAACCAGTTTTAAGTCATCTTCAAGGTATTCGTTTGTTGACACATTGAACAGATGGATGATAAAAAATTGACTAAACAAATTTATAATTCAACTGCTCTCATGATCACGAGCTTCTCAAGACTTTCATAATTTTTTTCTAGCAACATGCCCAAAGTATGTTATGATTCTTTTTCTGCATGTTGTCAAAAGTCTTTCGGTAATCTCAAATTCATGGATGACAGATACGTTGGTGCACCCTGCAGTCCATGGCATACGGAGCATCCACCTCCAACATCATATTTCGAAGGCAAAACACAAAATATACATTGTAATTTGTTTTATCAAACACTGTTTATTCCACTTTGTTCATGAACACAAATCCGCCTTAACAAATCCTCTAATTTATTCTATCGATGATGCCAAATTCTTACATATCAGTAGTAACGGAAATAAATTGGACAGATTAGAGGCCCCATGAAATTTCTAAGTCAGTGCATCGAGGTGAACATCTAACAAACACATGTATCCCAAGAATCTCTCCGCTGTTCGCCGAGGTTGTCCCATGCCTCCCCCAACCCCCAGTCCCCAACCCGAATGTTTACCGTTAGAAGCGTGTATCTCGGTACCAGTTCGAACAGAATTAAGTCTTGTTTGTGCTACCCTGATGATGAGGTGAAAGCCTTGAAACCGGTAAGGTAATAATACTATTACAAAAAGTGGAATAAACAGTGTTTGATAAAACAAATTACAATGTCTTTAAACCTCCACAATGTTAATGCCTTAACTATAAATAATATACAAAATATACATATACAAATGTCAATATTGGGAACATTGTATGATGGATTGACTCTCTGTGCCTGCGGTGAGGAGGATTTGATTAGTGGAACGCCCAGTGGTGTCCAGGTGGCAGAATTCTGGGTGGAAATAATTTAGGGCCCTTGACACGATAAGAATAAAAATGCAAGATGGATGGATTTATTAAATGTCTGTTTGATGGGTTTCTAATAGGAAGGCTCCCGCTACAACGCCCTGCACTACGCAGTGAAGACCAACAACATCGAGATGTGTGACTTTGTGCTTTCCACCATCAGCGATCCACAGTTTGTGCAGCTACTCTTTAGCGATGACAATGCTGAGAGTTCTAAGGTAAATATTTAAATAGAATTTTGTTTTCCGAGTTAATCATCCAGCCTCACTGTTAAATTGAACATAGGCGGCCCTCGACTTTCGCACGTAATTGGTCTTGAAAATGTGTGCGAATGTTGAATGTTCGGAAGTGGAGGGATGTAAAAAAACATCAAAAATTCTATTTTTAAATATATTATTAATAATAATATTTATTTTCAATAATACGAGGGTAGTCCCAAAAGTACCCGACCTAACAAAGAAAACACAAAAAATTTGGGAAAAAATATTTTTATTTCTCAACATAGTCTCAACATAGTCGACACACTTTTCCCAGCGATGTTCAATAGCTTCAATACCCTCTTTATAGTGAGAATCGTCGAGCGCCTCAAAATAGCCATCAACCGCAGATTCCATCTCTTCATTGTTGGCAAATCTTTTACCAACGAGCCATTTTTTCAAGTTTCGAAAAAGAAAATAATCCGAGGGGGGCTAAATCTGGCGAATAGGGTGCGTGAGGAAGCAATTCGAACTTTGATTCATTGATTTTGGTCACCGCGATAACGGATGTGTGAACTGGTGCATTGTCTTGATGAAACAACACTTTATTTTTCGCCAAATGCGGCTGTATTTTCTTGATTTCATCACTCAAACGCTGCAATAAGTGCGCATAATACTCGCCGTTGATTGTTTTTCCTTTTTGAAGATAATCAATGAAAATTATCCCACGCGCATCCCAAAAAACTGACGCCATGATTTTGCCTGCAGATGGAATTGTCTTCGCCTTTTTTGGAGCCGATTCTCCCCTTAGTCCATTGTTTTGACTGTTCCTTCGTCTCAGGTGTTAAGTAATGTACCCGTGTTTCATCCATGGTTATGAATCGACGCAAAAACTCGGCTTTATTGCTGTGAAACATCGCCAAACACTCGATTGAAACATCCTCATGACGCTGTTTTTGTTCCATTGTGAGCAAACACGGCACCCATCTTGAGCACAGCTTTCTCATGTCCAAATTTTCAGTCAATATGCGATGTACAGCACTTTTTGAAATGCCTACCATGTCTGCTAGCTCGCACACTTTCAATCGACGTTCATCCAATACCATTTTGTGGATTTTCTTTACCATTTCTGGCGTGGTCACCTCATTTGGTCGATCACTTCGATGCAGATTTAATATGTATTTATATGGAATAAAATAATTCAATATATGGAACTTTCAAAGGATGATTCCACGGAGATTGCCAAAGAGATTAAACTAGCAATTACCACATCACTTGGCCAACCTGGATAATGTGCTATGAGCTGATCTTTGAAAATGAAATGCTAAAGGCATTATTGTGAATGGACTGTGGAGAGAGGGACTACATGCGAAGACACCCCAACCAAATTAAAGTTAGCAATAATTTTGATAAAAATTTCATTTGTTTTTTTCTAGAGTCGGGCAGCCGTTTTGCTGGATCTGTACCTGAACATGCCAGACAAGGCTATGAATGAGACTCCATTGCACTTTGCCGTGAAGTATGGTGCCAAGGAGATAGTTGATCTGTTGGTCTCCTACCCGCAGTGTAGCATGGACGTGGTCAACAAGTTCGGGGAACAGCCCAAAGACGTGAGTTCAATCATCTTCTTAAATTCTACCATGTCCTCCTCACTGGGATATCTTTACTTCATCATTATCAGCATGGAATGCAGTAAGAGTTTGCATGAAGTAAAATGAAGCATTTAAGCAATTAGAGAAATTTTTATTTAAACAATGTACCAAAATGTTTAAAAGATAAACATTTACAGTACCCGGCGGTCGCAAAAAACCGGGTACTGTAAGTCTATATATGAATGAGTAATAAAAGGTTAAAAAATCCGCATTTGACTCCTGTGTCCTTCCTGTGCTAACATATGTGCTGGAAACATCGGTGCTGAATAAACACATTATGCACAAGCTCATGGTGGCGCAGAGGGCCATGGAGAGAAGAATGTTAAATATCTCTCTGAGGGTTAAGAGAACCAATTAATGGATAAAGCAGCAGACCAAAGTAGCTGATGTCGCCGAAAGAGTCGCCATTCAGAAGTGGAATCGGGCGGGACACATTGCCAGATGATAGATGGACGCAGAGAGTGCTGGAGTGGCGCCCATGACGGAAGAAGAAGTGTGGGCCGTCCTTAGACACGATGGTCAGACTGCATTAGAAGAGGGGCCGGGAGCAACTGGAAACGATGTGCCCAGGAAAGAGAGGAATGGAGAAGGAGAGGGGAGGCCTATGTTCAACTTTGGACGGAAACGGACTGATGATGATGATGAATAAAAGATTAGAGTGTGTTGAAGAATTCTGATATTTCGGTAATATTTGAAATAATTTAAAACATATTAAAAAAATTGCCTGGAACTAAAAATTTGTTGGCAAACTGGTTGACTTTTCTTTGTGAGACATCACTGGATGTCCCGGCTATCCTCACATCTGCAGTGACACCATCGAGCTATGGAAGTTTTTTTGTCAGTGCCCATGGTCGGTTAGCATTCACGCTAATCAAGTGGGGGCACCAGATTCGATTCCTTGCAGATTCACTTCCACACTGCTTTTACTCTTAGACCAGTGATGGGTAACCTGTGATACGCGTGTCAGAGGTGACACGCCAAGACATTTTGGGTGACACGCATCGTTCACGGACGGTCTTCGCCCAAGAACGAGTGATGCGCTTCCTTCGCTCGTATATTTATGACTGCACTGGACTTTGTAAGAGGTTCTACAAATTTAACATCAGCGAGTTTCTCCATTGCTCACTCCATAGCACAATATGGAAAAGCCCTCAGTGAAGGAGAATTTATTAAAGATACTTTTCTAAGATGTGCCCAGTTCTATTTCACGATATGCAAAATAAAAATGCTATTATTAAGCGAATTTCTGAGTTACCACTCAGTAGAGAAACCGACTGACTGATGAAGTTTGTAACGCTTGTTTGTGTTTAAAACGTACGAAATACCAACCTTCAATTGAAGATTTAGCAAATGCAATTCAGCAACAAAAAAGTCGCTATAATAATGTAAATAATTATTTGTTTTTTCTTTTTAATAATAATAAATAAATAGTTCAAAAACAAAACTCTTTCATTTACTAGGGCTGTAAAAAATATTAATATTCTTAGATGTGACACGGCACCCGGGTCAAGCCAGTTTTTTTCAGAATTTTGACACGCCGAGCTAAAAATGTTACCCGTCACTGTCTTAGACTGATATTAGAATTTATGTTTTTCTGTACTTTATTTGCTGCATACCATAAATTCTTATAGAGGTATTAAAAACAATACAAAAATAGAGCTTTATAAAACTCTGACCAATGAAGACTGCAGCACATTATAATCTGCTGATCATCTTGGAAGTTTAATATCTTTGCCAGCGAAACTTTGAGTTTGATTTGCCAAGATTGTACTTGCTTAAATGCAACAGCTTGGATAATGCTAATATGCAATAGTTTCAACATTAATAAATGTGTCTGTGTATCTTATAGTCGATCGTTTTCACCAATCCATCAGTATACTATACAGGGAGTGGCATTAAACAGAGTTTCTGAATTCAAAGATTTGGGTGTAACCTTTGATGTTGGACTCACGTTTATTAACCATGTCTCGCGTTTGATATCGGACTGTTACAAACTACTTGGTTTTATAATGAGAATATCAAGAGAATTTAACAGTACCGATATCCTTTGAAACTTATATAATTATCTAATTAGAACCAAATTAGAGTGTGCATCTACAGTTTGGCCTCCTCATCAGCTCAAATATAAAAACAATATAGAACAAATATAAAAAAAATCCTCAGATATCTATGGTACAGAACAATGGGCAATTAACACTCACCATGTCGAACTTCTCACAGTGTGTAACTATAGAAGCCTCGGAACAAGAAGGCGAGAATCCAATGGCATTCCTACTTAAGGTTTTCCAAGGTTGCTTTAACTGTCCCGCGATTCTAGAAGCACTAAGTTTATATGTACCTAATAAATATAGCCGTGCAAGGAATCATCCTCTGTTCTACATACCAACTTACAGGACGAATATCATGGCTAAACACTCAGTCACGCCACACGTGGTATAGAGATATTGAACCAACTGAATGACACTGTTGATATATTCTCGGTACCGCCTAGCAGTATGAGAAGAATCCTGGCTGATATTATTCCTAACGAATAAGCTAATGCTAGAAGCAGACCCTCTTTGTGTAACAGGAGAAATCCGTGCGAAATGGATAAAAAAAAAAATCTATTGTATCATGTTGAAGTTTTTACCTCTCAATATATATCTAAAACTTTTAATTTGCCTGCTTAGTATTGCAAGAATAAAATTAAGCCCTTTCTATCTAGATAATATGTTCCCGTGCTGAGATAAACAGCCCAACCCTCGTGAAGAAGATCAGCTCCTTGCTGAGGGAGAGGTTCTATGTGCCAGTGCTGCACAGTGAAGATGCCTCCCAGCAGCCTATCATCGGAGAGCCTTTCTCCCCTGCCAGCCCACCTGTGAGTCCTATTCTCGATAAAAGTTAACTTTCATATTAACTAAGGTATGAGTTGATTCTACTGTGGAACCATGAGACCTCCATAGTCTAGCTTGTAGGACACTTGACTTCTACCTGGGGGTTTATTGAAAAATAAAAATTGGTCCCAGTCTGGTTTGAAAAGTTTGGTAAGAAAGCAAGTAAAATACTTTTTTTTGGAGAAAACTATTAGGTGTACAAATAAGTTTCCGCCGTTTTTTATCAAAAATTGGGCATTTATTGTGAAAGAACGGAACCTCATGTTTTATTCGAAGTATTGCCCATCGCTTGCCACTACCTTTTCCCATCTTTCTGGCAGCATACGGATACAGCGTCGGAAGAATGCTTCATCTTTTGAGGCTATCCACGAATCGACCCAATTTTTGGTATCTTCATATGATGTGAAGTGCTGCTCAGACAGGTCATGCGTCATCGATCGAAACAAGTGAAAATCAGAAGGAGCAATGTCTGGTGAATACAGCGGGTGGGGTAAAACTTCCCAATTGATTGTTTCCAAAAAGGTTTTGACCGGCGCCGCAACATGTGGACGAGCATTATCATGCAGGAGAATAATTTTGTCGTGTCTGGAGTAGCAGTGGGCGCGCTTTTCCTCGAGTGCTCGACTCAATCTCATCAATTGTGCTCGGTAGACAGCCCCAGCAATGGTTTCGTTCGGTTTGAGCAACTCATAATACACGACACCAAGCTGATCCCACCAAATACACAACAAGAGTTTTTTTCCATGAATATTTGGCTTAGCTGTAGATGTTGAAGCATGGCCAGGGGTTCCCCATGATTTCTTCCTTTTTGGATTATCATAGTGGATCCATTTTTCATCACCAGTGACTATATGGTGCAGAAAACCCTTTAGTTTATGCCTGGCAAGCAGCATTTCACATGTGGAAAATCGGCGTTCAACGTTTCTCGGTGTCAGTTCATATGGAACCCAATTTCCTTGTTTTTGAATCATTCCCAATGATTTCAACCTATGTGAAATTGCTTGTTGAGTCACTCCTAATGTAAGTGCAAGTTCTTCTTGCGTTTGGCACGAATCTTGATCCAATAATACTTCCAATTCCGCGTCTTCGTACACTTTCGGCCTTCCGCTACGTTCTTTGTCTTCGATGTCAAATTCACCGTTCTTAAACTTTTGAAACCACTCACGACAACTTCTCTCACTTAAGGCAGCCTCACCATATGCTTCTACAAGCAATCGATGCGCCTCAGCTGCAGATTTCTTCAAATTGAAGAAGTAAATCAAAAGTTCCCGCAAATGACGCTTATTCGGCTCAAAACTTGACATATTCGAACACAAAAAAATATGTTATACTGATAAAAATTCACTAATATTTCAAGGTCATGTTGTTGACAGATGTCCAACCTTACGATAATGACATTTTACATCTGACAATTTTAACCATAACTTACTGGTGGCGCCAACTTTTGTCAAACGGCGGTGACTTATTTGTACACCCAATATTTTATTTTCTAACATAGTCTCCTTTGAGGGTTCCTACACACTTGGTTCAGTAATTTTCCAATTTTTTTCAATCCTTCTGAAATATAGGTTTTTACAAACTCAGCTAAATAATAATTTACTGTAACGATGACATCCAGATTTTATACGAAAATTTCATCTCATCGAGCCAATTTTTTTACGACAGCAAAGAACTCGTTTTTTTTCCAGTGTTTTAACAAATGTTAAAGTGATGAATTCAGATGGCTGTCAAACATTAATAACGTGCTTTTCAGAATTTAAACTGCAATCCCATCAGTCCCCGTGTGGAGATTCGTGCTTTTGCAGGGCCCATGGAGCGAGGAGAGGCGAACTGTTTTCGTCGCCGCTGGAAGACCCCTCCTCGCTCAGCAGTCTCTTTCATCTCCACCGGACCGCTCGCATCGCCCAAATTTCGTCTGCAAGATGTGCATAAGGGGCTAGAGAGGGTCGGAAGGTAAAACTGGCGGATATACTATATTTTTAGTTACTTTAGTTCTCATCTTGTCAAATGCACCAAATTATTTCCACCCAGAATTTCGCCACCTGTTGAATACCACTGGGCGTTCCACAAATCAACCCCTCAAGTGTCGCATGGACTGCTCATCGTCATATTTTAGTAAATGTTTTATTACTCTATCGTTGTATACAATAAAACCTGGCGGGAGTATTGTCATGTGAAAATTTCTTCCACTCAACCAAAAAGATGTGAATTGAAAAACCAAACTAGAACCCTATTTGAAAAAAAATTGGGTTACATCGGGAATCAAAGTCGCAACTTCCATAATTATGTCAAATGTTAAAACCACTTGACCAGATTAAAAAAAAAACAAACTAATGACTTTTATTTATTTATTTAACATTCTCATGCAAATAAATCTAGTGGATTTATTGCTTCAAAGCAATTTCTTCCAATCAACCAGCTTTTGTTTAATTATTATTACTTTTGTGTAGTTGAAACGATTTTGTATTTTTGAAGTTGTTTCTGATTCTTTTTTATTTCCATTTCCAGAGAGCTGGCACAGAAGATGAGCATAGGGTGGAGAGAATATTGGCCATTCCTCGATACTTTCACTGATCTCAAATCCGAGGAGGGCCTTAGTCTCCTCGAAAATTATCTTAAGGAAAAATACGTCTCACAGTGGAACAATTCTTCCAACTCTGTCATCTTGTCCGAAAGCACTCAGTTCTCACCCAAAACACCCGTAGAAGATAAGCCAGTGCCTCTCACTTTCGCTCAGAAGATCAGCTTCAGTCCGAGTAGACCGGGAAAAAATCTCGATAGTACTGTGAGCCCGATGAGTGATCTATGCGCAGCTTTAAAGTCTTGCAATTTGAACGACACAAATACAAAATACAAATCGGATTATGGAAGAACGAGAAGGAAAATATCCGAGTCTACGACTAACCAACAAAATGTCGAAGATGAAAACGTAACCAACATGTTTCTGAGTCCCGGTTTAAATCCATATCTTTATGTAGAAAAATCTTGTTTAGTATTTGCGAAACGAATCACTCTCGGCTTAACGTATGCTTTGGCTCTTGAATCAGATATGGTTCTTGAATGTCTCAAATCGGAAACGAAACACTTGCAACAAACAGTCGCCAGTTATATGGATGACCCGAGATTTTATACGGTAGATTTTCATTTAATTCATTCGCGAGTGGCTCAATTGATTGCTCAAAAATTAAGAATCGATTTAAATTACATCGACGACTTAGATACATTAAAGTCGTCATTAAAAGATATCGCTCATTCGAACAATAGGAATTCAGATTTATTCTCGTCCGACGAAGACGAGCCTTTTATTACGTATAGAGCGAGTTCTAAGGAAGGAAAGAATTGCATTGATAAAAAGAACAGAAAAAAAGATACGCAAGTGACGTGTATGGCGGGGAATATATTGAAATGGATCATAGATAAAAGAACAGAGGGACCGATTAAAGATCTGAGAACAGAGGAGGAATGCATCGATATGTGGTCGGATCTCTACAAATGTCACTGCACGTGGCAGACGGAACAATTCTTCAGGAATCACCGAAAAAATGCCTCGTTGAAGAGGAGTCAGATCAAGTCTCGGGATGGTCATGATCTCTCGACTAGCCCTAAAACGGGAATAGATATAGTTTCAAGAAGACTGAAATTCGATAATGGTAAGTGGTGGCAACAATTTTCATTTATATTGAACCTAAGAGTTATTGTGACCAGATTGTCTGTTCCGGCGAAACCAAAACAGTACCGGTTTTGAATCACCTGTTCCGATAGAAATCCTTTATGTACCGATCTCGAATTTTTAGAAAAAATTAATTATATCGAAAACCCAGATAATTATGAAAAAGATCATGTCGCTACTTCAAAGAAAATATTGATAATTTTATTTTATCAAAAATTTCGTCTTTAATTAGAATATTTAACAATAAATTACTTTGTTATTCCAGTAATTACATTAATCCGCTAGGAGACTCACTATGTGACTAATCGTCATGTAGCGTGGCATGAAGCGTGCAGTGTAGCCATTGCGATAGTATGCGGTGCGTTGGTTCACTAAGATATGTCACGTATCTCGCAGCGTAGCTCTAAGCACCAAGTGAGGTTCTTACCTGTGTGGCCGAGGCCTTCATGTTTCAAAATTCATTATTTTATATATAATTTTTGCAATATATGTAAACTTTGAAATTTATTATCTTTGATATTATGATTTGTGTCTATAAATGATAATAGACAGGGCGATGACGAAGATGTTAAAGAAAACGGTGGTCAGGACACATCCCTGGCAGACCCCAGTGTTTATGAGAAAAGGGTCTATGAGAGAGCTATTATGCGAGATGTAAGTGAGGTTGTTGGTGTGCAAGGTTTTACATACCTACTATAACGAGGCTCTCTTCAGGCAGAATGATCCTGCATTTGTCCTCCTTTCTTGGTAACTATATGTTGGCCAGTTTTTAGCACCATAGAGGAGAGTATTAAGGACACAAGCTTAGTACACCTGAACTTTGGCTTTTAGATGTCGATTTTTATCGTGCCATACTCTATTCTGCAACCTGCTAAATGCTGTAGCAGATTTGCCAATGTCTTAGGTCTCGGCCATACAGGTAGGAGCCTCGCTTGATGCTTAGAGCTATGTTGCGAGTTAGGCGACATATCCTAGCGAACCAACGTACCGTATACTATCGCAGTGGCCACACTGCACGCTTCGCGCCACGTTGCATGACAATTAGTCATCGAGTGAATCTCCTAGCGAACAGACGTGTTGGTTAATTTACAAGATGGCGGACGTTTTAATGACAGCTGTGTATAAACGGGAGCCTTTGTGGAACCCGTCGAGCAAATTATAGAAAAATGTACTTGTAATAAAGTCACTTTGGAATGAAGTTGCACAGAAAGTAAATAAAGATGGTAAGTTATAATTAAAGTGGTTAGTTTTGAGAGTGACATCGTGTGTTGACTCAACCGCTCCCAAATGTCAAATGAATTTGTGCGTAGCACTTTGGTGTGGCCATGAAGTTGTAGGAACTACTGTCGTCGCTGAAATATTGTCAACATACACGGTCAACGACCGACGAAACGACCTTTGGATGTGTCCAAAGGTCGCATACCAAAACATTGAAATTGTTTACCCGCAAATACTATTTACGATACATTCCACAGTAGAAAGAGAACGCATCACGCTGTCTCGCCGTTTTCGCCAACAAATTATCTACCCACAGTAATATCTGCGATGTCTGCAATATTTCAATCGACCATCTCTGCACGCACAGAAGCGAGATAAAAATATATTGCGGGCGCACTCCCGCGCCCGTTCTGAAATGTATAAATACCTAACTACCGATAAATAAAGCATCATTAATCACTGTTTACTATTCATTGATTATTCACTCTCACTTTCCGCATTGCTAATCGACGTATTTTATTTAAATACCAAACAATCAAAATCATCAGCACGTCCCACGAGGACATCCGCTAAAAAGTCATCTAGTATATGAGTTACGTAAAATCTAGCTTAGCACCTAACGAAGCATTTTGGTGTGGCCTCGGCCTTATGAATTTATCCTACCTTCATTTTTTTTTTTAATGTATTGACCGTCAGAAAAGTTTAATGGAAGGTTTACAATTTAGATTGGTCATTTTCAAACTTTTATCTTTTATTTCAGATGATAGAGGAGAGGAAAGAGAAAACTGTGGCATAGAAATAAATTCAAGATCTCTTCCGAAGAGTGATAAAAATCACAATATTCCGAACGACACAGATCACCGCCTATCAAGAAGTCTTGGAAATCATTTTGTAAATGTAAATCCCGACGAGAGCCAAGTGGCCAGGCTGCGTAAGGAGAACCCTGATCTATTTTCTTCAGACGAGGAGTTCGAGTCCGATAATGATGTCTTCCTTACTCCCCTGTCGAGCGCCAGTCCGGAGTTTCTGAGTTCCGAAGAGTCAGATTACGAGGAAGCTGATGATGGAAATCAAATTCTGGAGGAACCTGCGGCATTGGACGTTTTCATCCACGGGTTTGTATTTTTTTTCAAACCAATGAGAAACTATAAGGACCAACAACTGTTTAAAAACTATGAAGGTTCATAAATGGCACTAAATGAGTGACATAGTATACTGCTGCATATTTTGATTTGCCATTGCGTGAATTTATCCTGTCTCAAATTTTAACAAACTATCCCATAAATTGCTCCTTAAAAATTTACTCAATACATTGGATTTTATTCGGCAAATCATTAGTAATCGAATTACAGCGAAACCCCGTTTTTAAGTTTTTGAAGGGACTGATAAAAAAAAAACGTAATTGGAGGGAAAACGGAGATTCGTGGCTAGAAAAAAAATTTAAAATTATTTTTTATTTAGATAATCACGCATATCGAAAGAGTTTTTTCAATCGATTTGCGATTTTTTATTGTCGTAGCCAAAGTTGTAATGGGTATCCCCAAATCACGCGCGAGCGAAACACGTGAACCAACATGTTTATTCACTTTTTCGAGAATTTTCCTTTTCTCTTGAATCGATAATGTTTTTCTTTGCTGAGACATTATTTGAAGGGATTCAACGAAAAATTAAAAGAAATGAAAAAAAAAATGTAAATTGACACATGAAATACACGACAATTGAAATTGTATGTACACGACCGACACGTTTAAAACAAGCACGGATTGACCTGCCTATGCAGTCTGCCTGCCTCTGATTCGCTAAATTTCCCATCAATTGCATCGTATTACACGACTCGTGTACCATAACCTTGACCATGAGCGCTGCAGCTGCAGGTGCACACGTGTCTATAAATAGAAACAACATATTTCTGCTTCCTAATATTCATTTCAAATATTTTAAATCGTCGCGCATTTAATTAAATATGTTTATAAATTGATTTGCATTTTAAATATTTCAAACGTAAATTGCGGGAAATAAAAACGTAAAAGCGGGTACTAAATGTACTAAAATAAAACGGGATTGTAAAAATTGAACGCAAATAGCGGGAAAACGTGAATTCCGGGCACGTAAAAACGGGGTTTCACTGTATGTATTTTTTATTAGGAAGTGGTCGGAATTTGGGTAAGTAGGTGATAATTTTTTCAAGCATCTACTTTTTGTCTTTTGAAATTTGTGCAATCGGTTAAACCAAGAGTTCCTAAATTTTTTTCGGCCGCAGACCCCTTTACCAAAAACTTTTAAAACCGTCGACCCCCTAGTCATTTACTTTACTTACTCAAATTAATAAGTTTGTACAGTACTCAATATTAAATATTAGGTCCTTACATATGAAATTGGCGTTTTGCCGTACTGGCAACTTTGATCTCAAATATCTTCTCTTTGTTTAGGAATTCCAAATTAAAATTTATACAGCTATTTACTCAAGTATTTGTGTTTCGAAAATTATAATTCATTTGTTTTTTCCTCAATTGTTTTTTTTCTTTGCGTCACTCAGTTTACAAAATGGAAAACTTGAAATATCGCGTTATTTACGAGTACGAGTTCCACCGTGGCACCAGTGCTGCAGAAACGGCTCGAAGGATTAATGATGTGTATGGCGACGGTGCCGCAAAAGAAAACACAGTGCGTTTTTGGTTCCAACGTTTTCGTTCTGGAAATTTCGACCTGCAGAAAAAGCCCCGTGGACGGCCGGAGACCAAAGTTGATAATGAAGAATTGAAGGATATTGTGGAAGCGGATCCATCGCAAACCACGTCCGAGTTAGCTGCAGGCTGCGGTGTTAGTGATAAAACTGTTTTAATCCACTTGAAGCAAATTGGGAAGGTGAAAAAGCTTGAAAGGTGGGTACCTCACGAATTGAGTGAAGCAAATCAACAAACGCGCGTTGACTGCTGCGTTGCATTACTCAACCGGCACAATAATGAAGGGATTTTGAATCGAATCATTACCTGTGATGAAAAGTGGATCCTGTATGATAATCGGAAGCGCTCATCGCAATGGCTGAACCCTGCCGAACCAGCCAAACCATGCCCCAAGCGAAAATTGACTCCAAAAAAGTTACTTGTGAGCGTTTGGTGGACTAGTGCTGGTGTCGTTCACTACAGCTTTCTTAAATCTGGCCAGACGATTACGGCAGATGTCTATTGTCAGCAACTGCAAACCATGATGGAAAAGCTAGCTGCTAAACAACCGAGGCTGGTTAATCGCTCTAGGCCACTGCTGCTTCATGATAACGCTAGACCACACACTGCACAACAGACGGCTACCAAATTAGAAGAGCTTCAATTGGAATGTCTAAGACATCCACCGTACTCTCCGGACCTTGCCCCAACAGATTACTATTTTTTTCGAAATTTGGATAACTTCTTGCAAGGGAAAAAATTCAACTCCGATGGGGCAGTCCAAACCGACTTCAAAGATTTTATTGATTCCCGTCCGAATGGTTTTTTTAGTAAAGGGATCGATGAACTACCTATGAGATGGCAAAAGTGCATAGATAGCAATGGTACATACTTTGATTAAATAAATATATTATATGAAAAAAAAATCAACTTTATGTTCCTCCCAAACAAAACGCCAATTTCATATGTAAGGACCTAATATTTCACTAGATATCAAACTTTTCATTTTAATCACTTGTAATTAAGGATTGAAAATTAAAGGACTACGGATTATGCATTGCATTATCTTGTACAACGTTTAATATTGAAATCTGTGCTGACGAAAATTAAAGTAAAAAAATATGAGCGGTTGTAATTTTTGACATTTATGAAATAAATATGTAAATTCAGAATAAGTACAAATATTGACAAATATTCTTAATTAGGTACCTATTGGAATCATAGATATTTTGAAGTAACAAACAAATACATAGCAGTAGTAAGGGGGTCTATTTTTGCTGTCGCCGACCCCCAAATTTTTTTATTGAAACTATCGACCCTTAAAAAATCTGGACCCCTAAAAAAAAGTTGGATGAAATGAATTAATTTTTAAAGAAGGAAATGTAGGAAGTCAGAGAAATCTTAAAAGTTGTATGTATGTAGAAGAGGCTAAGGATGTGTGTTAAGATAAGAAAGTCTGGCACTCTGTCCTCTCTACTTACCCCAACAGGGAGATGGCTTAATTGTATTTATATATATGGATAGCAACATAGTATTTTTAAGGGCAATGGAAAAGAATATACATTTAAAAGAGAAGTTATCAAAAAGTCTTAGCTCATCTCATGACATCTCTCTCCCCTAGTCGAGGGCAAGCCAGGCTATGATGACAGATGTTTTTCAGCCCACACCCTCGTACACATAAATTGTCAAGTTTACTTTTGCATACTGGTTATATAATCAAAACTTTTGCAGTGATGCCCCAACCAAGATGGACAAGGCCGTGTACGAAGCTATCTTCGAAAGCGCCCTAGACAGAGAGAAGTTCCCGTACGTGTATCGGTGGAGACACGCCATAGCGCTGCACGCACCAGGGGACATGGAAAGGTAGGGCAAATTTTATATTTATTATTTTTATACTACAGTAGACTAGATTATCCGGGATCGCATTTACCAGGTTACAGATTAACCGGGACAGGAAAAAAATTAAATTCACAAAAAAATTATAACATATCAAAATATTATTTAAAATGAAAAAATATCATTTTCATATGACTACATAATACAATATGTACCAGAAAATTTAACTGGTGAAATTGATAATATGTAATAGATAATAACACTCAAAATTGGTAATATGTAATAGATAATAGCACTCAAAATTGGTAATATAATAGATAATAACACTCAAAATTGGTAATATGTAATAGATAATAACACTCAAAATTGGTAATATAATAGATAATAACACTCAAAATTGGTAATATAATAGATAATAACACTCAAAATTGGTAATATGTAATAGATAATAACACTCAAAATTGGTAATATAATAGATAATAACACTCAAAATTGGTAATATAATAGATAATAACACTCAAAATTGGTAATATGTAATAGATAATAACACTCAAAATTGGTAATATGTAATAGATAATAACACTCAAAATTGCGAACAAATCACCATCCCGGTAGTAGATTTGATTCAATGTTTACTTTTGATGGAAGCGGGCGAGCACATCATGTCAAATTATAAATTTAAATTACGTATGCATTGCGGTTGTATTATTATTAACTATTTTTATATCCTCAATTTTGTATTTTTGTCACAGTTGGCCCACGGCATGCCCTGATGCGGACGAATCAGGCTCGCCGATGAACTGCTCATTGAGCCTGGGACACGTGGGAACGGGGGCACTTCTACGTACCAGTACACCCTCCCGTAGGCCCACCACGTCCCCACCGCGGGACACACCACCCCTGCACGTATCCAAGTGGTTGCGAGTCACTGGTCCCAACACTCCGAGGTCCGCCTTTGCCAACAAGAACTTCAGACCAAATGTTAGCTTCGGATTTTAAGTGCATTTCTCTATATACGTGTGTAGCCATTCCCAGCTGTTACGAATTCCCTTGTATATAGATCTGTTTTTTTGTTGAAAATAAATTATATACAAATCTATAATTTTACTATAGTTTTATAACTTATAAAGTTTTTATTCAATTTACTAAAAAAAACTGGACCAAAATTACCAATTAATTACATTTTTTTCTTTTTAATTATTTCAGTATAGCTTTACTAACAATAATTTATATTTTTTGTTTTATACTGCTTAACACTGCACTCGGGGCATCACAGCAGGTTTATTTTGATATTACACCCATACCTCGTTTTACAGACCCTCTTTTTACAGAATTTTGAAAAGGATATTAAAATTCAAATTAAAAGTCATACCAATGAAGAGAGAACATAAAAAATTTCTCGAAAAATGAATGAAATTATATATTGCTATAAGCAGCTTGAAAAGGGAAAAAGAAAATATACAAAACAGCAAAAATTGGATTAATATTTATATTAATACCCAGTTCCTGCTTCCCAATCGATGAATTTCTAATATGGAATCTTTTTATCAATCAATCAATCAATCAATGGCACTACAGCCCATTGTGGGCTCCGGCCTCCTCCAGACGTCGTCGCCATTCCCTCGTCGGAATCTTTTTATGCTTTATTATAAATGCTGTAATTCTTAATATCTGTTTTTCATATGTATACGTTTTCTCGGTTCAACATATTTCAGAATATACTCTAAACCAGTGATGGGTAACCTTTTTAGCTCGGCGTGTCAAAATTCTGAAAATATCTGGCTTGACCCGGGTGCCGTGTCACATCTAGGAATATTAATAATGTTTGCAGCCCTAGTCAATGAAAGAGTTTTGTTTTTGAACTATTTATTTATTATTATTAAAAAGCAAAAACAAATAATTATTTATATTAGTGAGTTTTTTATTGCTTGGTATTTCGTACATTTTAAACGCAAGCAAGCGTTACAAAGTTCATCAGTCAGTCGTTTTATTTTATTTGTTAGGGCACTGTTGCAACAATAATCGCTCGTTCTTGAGCAAAGATCGTCTGTAAACGATACGTGTCACCCAAAATGTCTTGGCGTGTCACCTCTGACACGCGTGTCATAGGTTACCCATCACTGCTCTAGACTTTTCTTAAATATTCAATTGACTTTTGAACACACTATGCACATTTAATATGTATTATGTGAATACGCGATAAATTAATCCATTATACGGAATTTCGATTTATGGACAACTTTTGAGAAACGTATCTCTTTCGTAAAGAGAGGTGTAGGTGTACCTCAAAACTCGTAGTGGCAACACGTTACAGTCAGTTTGGTGCTAACTTCCGTAGTAAATAGTGTGTCTTATGTGTCTCCATGATTTTATTCACAATATTTATTTAAAAAAAAAAAAAAGTAAAGCATTTTTATTTTATCAATATTGATTTGAGAGACTGGTAACATTAGTCATTGAGTGACAATGCAATTTTTTGACTAGGAAAATCAAAATTAAACGCTTTGATAGTTCTATATTATTTACTCAGTGACAGCTGTTTCGCCATACAATGGTATTGTCAAACTGTTTGACAAGACCACTGTATCACTTTTCCTAATTATAAAAGGAGTTTTATGAATTCAATATCGACACCATAAATAAATGCATTTTTTTAACAGTTTTCTCCTATAAGGAACTATGAGCGGTTTCTATGCCTCAAAATTCTAAAATAAAAAAAAACAACTAGCTTCTTAAAGACCAGTCTAAGTTATATCTAAAACTGCACCATAGATTAAATTTATTAAATTCATTGCTGTATAAATGAGTTCACATTCTAACTGCTGTACAAGGTGATAAATCCACTGGGAATGGCAGCCATATCGCCAGTGTGTTCACTCGTGTGATACAGGACATAGGCAATAAACAGAGTGCCACCCTGATAGATCTTAATAAAGCTAAATTTACACTTCGTTTTTGTCACAAATATTTTTATTTATCTTTTGTAATAAATAATATTAGGTTGATACAAAAGTAATTGCCGTTTTTTTTTTTATAATAAAATGCTAATATTTTATAAGAATTAATTTTTATTTTATCAATTGAATAATTTAAATTTTATGATATAGCGTTCTCCTCCCATCTACTAGTCATTTTATATATCCCATCTTTATAAAAAATCTTTTGATTTAAGAGTGAAAAACTCATGGGTTGTTTTGACGATTTCTTTCAATGAGCAAAAAATTTTACCTATATGGTATTTTTGTAGGGATCGGAATAAATTGAAAATTTCCAGGTGTCAAGTCAGGGGAGTGTGGTTGATGTTGTAAAGTATCTATATCAGGTTTCATGTATGGTTTGCCTCTTAGTATTATATATATGGGTGGTATGTGCAGCTTTAGGAAGCACTTAAAGACCTCTTTTTGGGTGGCCTTATCAAAATTTATGATGTCATATTAACAATACACTACACTAAGCCTAAAACTGAATGTGTTATTATCATATAATGGTTACTTTGTAGTTCGTCTTTGCTTGGTAAGTTTTCTGCAGTTTTCTTACCAAATATGTTTGTGTGAACATATGCAGATATAGATAGAGAAGTACCTAATCTAATGGTCTTAGCCGTTACCTTTCTGTCCAACTTATATAGGATGTCCCAATAAGAAAGCCGGATTTAAATTATGCGCTATTTTTTTTTTATAAGAGGCAGCTCTAAAAATTTCATATCGTTGCCGATATTGCAGGAACACGTAACTCGATTTTTTGGTATAAGTAACTTTTTTTTATTTTTTGTCATCTCTTGTATCATTGGCACATTTTTGTATTAACACATATATTTATTTTCAACGCGGAACGCATTTATTCGTAACTGTAATACGAAAGGACATTTTAATTTTATTATATTTTTGCAATAAAATCGTTTTTTTCTCCCCTGTAAAATTTGGGCAATCCTAGATACGTGTTCCTGCAGTATCGACGATGATATGTGCCTTCTCAATCTTGCGATTAGTAAATATGGAACGTTACACGAAAGAACAGCGCGTTATTATTGTTAAAACTCATTATAAAAATGAGGAAAGTTTTTCTGAAACAGTTCGTAAACTTTGTGGAATTTTCGGTCGAAATAATGGTCCAAATGAGTCATCATTTTGATGGTTTATTGAAAAATTTGAGAAAACTGATTCGATTCTGGACAATAAGTTATCCATGCGTTCTCGTAGCGGGCGTTCACTCGAAAACATATCCGCAGTAAGAGAAAGTGAGAAAGTATCAATTCACATCGTTAACAAGAATAAGACGTTTCAAGAAGCACCTTACAGCGAATTCTCGCGAAAGATCTGGATCTGCATGCCTACAAGATCCAACTGATCCAACTCAAACCGGCAATTTAAATCCGGCACTCTTATTGGGACATTCATATATATCTGTACCATAGAGGATAAACCACAGGAGTCACATTTTACCCCAGAGTATAAACGACGTTGCATCATACAATTCATGTATGACGCATATGACGTTTATCCTCTAGAGTGCAGAGTGACTTCCGTGGTTTATCCTCTAGGATACAGGTTTTATTTTGTAACATCTGTCAATTCTAGTGGATTTTAATCCTGAGGTAGATCACCCTTGAGGAGAGTTTGCTCTGTAAACGGCATTATATAAATTGTCCTTTAACCCTTCCCTTACGGTGCTAAAATTGAAACGCGCGCTCCGGTGTTGGGTAGTGAGTACGCGATCAAAAATTAGCGATTTTAAATCGGAAAAATAAGAACATTCATAGATAATCCCCTTAATTAATTATAATTGAAGTTAAAAATTATAATAATTGAGATTTATTTGCTGAAAACATTAAAAAACCATCTGGCAACGCTCACGGAACGGGCGTACGTCTAATTTATTAGCAAGTCCAGAAGCAACTGCGGCGCGGAGCAGTAGTGGCTTACTTCGGCGTGGCTTAAGCTTGCGACGATTGAGACAATTGAGCTCCTCGCAATTCAGTGGAGTATGCAAGAGTGAGATGCGAATATAGTGTCGCGCTTCCCGCATACTCTTCACCTATCGTCAAGACACAAGGTTGAGGCACTCACAGCGTTTAAATGCGAATTTGTTTCCGATCTTCACAAAATACCCACGATATAGTCGATAAACTCTGATTATTATTAATGTTATTTTTTAAATCAATGCGTAAATATATTATGGAGGAATACCTAAAATCTCAACCTTGTATTTATTATATTTATAGAGATATTGATGGTTATTAGAAGCAACGTGTAGAAGATACCCAACACAGGGAAGGAAAGGTTAATTATTATTATTGATAGTACATAACCGCATTTATTGTATTGTTCAATTTAAAGGTTCATAATATACACCCTTAATATATCCCCATTTTCAGGTGTAATTTTCCTTTGGGGGTATTAAGGGATGTATGAAATGGCAATAATTTTCGCATCAATCCAATAATTGATAATGCTTCTCATATAAAAATATGCTTTATACTACCTTTTTAAGTTTATTGTTTACTTTTCTTACCATTTTACTGTATAAAAAAGTTAATGTAAATAACCAACTTTGACAATCTGTAAATAATATCTGCAACATAACATGTTTGTTGCGTTTTGAATAAATTTTCGTTAATTTTTACATATATATATTACATACCATTGCCCCGTTTCCCTGTCGGTGTAGGCAGAGAGGAGAGAGTGGATTTCTACATCCGTTTACCTCATACAACTCCCACGATTGTTAACTTTAACTAATATATTTGTTTTGATAGACTTTCTTCATTCATTCATTTGTTTTGATAGACATTCTACATGCCCAAACCGTCTCAGAATGCTCTTCTTCATCTTACTTAATACACCACATTCACCCCTAATCACTTCATTCCGTATTCTGTCTTACATCATTACCCCATGTTCTTTTCAGTGCATACACATATACAGTACCCGGCGGTAAGTAATACACATCGGGCTTAAGAAAGAGACTGTCAGCCATAATCGGCTAACTTCGGCTTTGTAGAGTGTCGTCTCTGTCATTCATACACGTGTTCCGTCGCAATTTGTCAGTCATTATGGGGCCGTCATCGTGTGACAAAGACGACGCTCTACAAAGCAGAAGTTAGCCGATTATAGCTGACAGTCTCTTTTTTAAGCCCGGTATGTATTACTTACCGCCAGGTACTGCATCTTGACAGCATTTCTTCGCCTCCTTTCAGCTTTTTTCCACGTCGACATTTCACTTACATGTTGTCATCAAAATCAATACCAGAATACTGTTGTGGACTATCTTCTTAACTGATTTTGATACTTTCCATTTATTCTTTTCACTATATGCCTTTGGATATGTCTCGTAACTCTATTGATGTTTGTTTTTTTAATTTAATGTGTTTTAGTTGACACCAGATATCTTTAATTGGTCTGATGCTAATTTGTGAAGGTTTACCTTCCTTTTATAAATTTCTAATTTCACAAAATTAATTATAGTAAATAAATGTCACAAATATTACAATTGCAACTTCTATTGCATTTTTTTAATATTAAAATTATTTCATTATTTTATTTTAATTACTTAGTAAAATTTTATGAAATATCAATATATACTGCTTATTCCATGCTTAATGATAACCAAAGAGAAATGAAAGGGAAAGAAATGAAATATTTTGAAATTTTTGATGCACTGTTTAACACATTCCGCGCCGCGTAGGTCACCGGTGACCTACCATGTTTTTGACCAGGGCGCCACATAGGTCACCGGTGACCTATGTGTTTTTTTTTTTATAAACAGTCCCAGTGCGCCAGCGGTCACATTTACTACGAATTTTAACATTGAATGTGACCTATACAGCGCCCCTGAATATAATGCACATAAAAACTTCCAAAATTTTGTTTGAAAATGCAATTATTTTTAATAAACCTTCAGGTGTACATGAGCAAACTATTACGGTTTATTTTTTTTCAAGGATAAACTAGCCTCTACAATTAGGCTAGGGGGTATAGAAGAGATTCCAGGGATAACATAATGAATGGGACCATCCATTTATCACACTCTGGAAATTTATGAGGGTGCATTGTCTATGCAACATTGTGACCCTTTTTTTGGAGCTATTGTCTCAGTAATCATAAGAGATTATTATGTTGTGGCGTAACACTATAGCATATTACATAAATAAATAAAAAATATAATAAGTAATAAATTAGGCATGCTACAATTTGTTTGGACTACAAAAGTTTATGTTGTATATACATGTATTACCGTACGACGCCGCGTAGGTCACCGGTGACCTACGCTCACAATATCACCTAAAATCAGTTTATCTTTAAAAATAAATCATTATTTATGAAGCCTATATATGTATACATAATATAAACTATAATTTGTTTAATGGCGCAGGTACTTATTTTCTCAAAATGTACTGCGGCACGGAACGTGTTAAACAAAAAACATTCACATTATTGTTTTTGTCTTTTTCGTGTTAGTTTGAATGAGTTAATACAAATAATTGTCAAACGAGGCTTTGATTGTCTATTTAAGAATATGCATTATCACTTGTCCTTTTGTAATTGTATAAAAAGATACTAAAACATATTTATGTTTGACTGAAAGTCGGAAGACTCAAAGTTTGACGGAAGACTCAAAAATGTGTGATAAATCTAGATTTTGGAAAATTGAGAAAACCATTTAGTATTTTTGAATATTTTTATTTTTCAAAATCCAACTATAGGTATCGCTCGCTTTACGCCAAACATTGCCAACCCGTATGCTGCATGTGGACTGACGGTTGTTTTGTGTCACTCGTGAGCTGTTTTAACACATTCAATGCAATCAAATTGTTAAGGTACGTGGGTTGTCCAGAAAGTAAAGAACGTTTTGGCGTAACTAAATAAAAACTAAAGATATCAACACAAAACTTTATTTACAAAGTCACAGTACCTTACTCTATTTTTCAATGTAGTCGCCGTAGCTGTCAAGGCACCTATTGTAACGTGGAACCAATTTTTCAATTCCGATGTTATACTCTTCTACCGCCAAATCAAAACCACCTTTCCCGACAACATTCCACGTCTCTTGTTTGGGATGGCGCGTCTAAGTCATTGAAGAGTTTCACAATAGGCCTCTGAGTTTATTGTGTGTCCTCTTGGCATAAACTCCACGTGGATCAAACCCTTTCGATCCCAAAAAACTGTTGCCATCACTTTTCTGGTGTTGAGATTCGGTTTTTCTTTTCCGGGCACACATTTTTTTGTAACTAAGGTGCTCTGTCACTATTTCATGTAGGAGCAATCGGGAAATTTGTGGGAAAGATTCATCATGTACTGTGCTTAAAGTTGCCTATAAATTTCAATAGGCCGAACATTTTGTGCATTCAGAAAACGAATGACACTACGCACTTCACATTTGGCGGGATTTTCGATGGGCGCAACCATTTTGAAAGGTTGCAGAACAGAGACGCACGACCGTTCAGCAACAAAACTCGGCTCGCACTGAAACGAGGGAAGGAGCTAACTGGCGCGCATACGATCGTGGTGGTGGGGGATCGGTGCAAGGTGTGGTGCGCAATCGTTCTTTCTGGACGCACCTAGTAATTCACGTGTGGCTGACTAATTATTAAAATAAAAAATAAAAAAAAAGTTTTAAAATTATGTGCAATTTAATTTGGTGTTGCTAATACTAATAAACTAATCATCCATGCGTTGCTACGCTAGGAATTAAGTATGTGTATACAATTTCAACGCACTAGGAGCGGTAATAGTAACTTTGGTTTGCATAGGAAAACGCGTCAGGCGCGTTGTTAGCACCCGACGGTTGCCAAGAAGAACGCACTAGGCGCATTGTTAGCATTGAACGTGTTAAATAAATCATGAAAAAAATATGTCAAAATTTATAAAGCAGATATTTTTTCATTATGATTAAGGCGAGCCCTTATAATCCAAGGGTAGTCTGCATGGGGTTATACCGTTATATAAAGTGGAATAAACAGTGTTGAACTAAACAAATAACAATGTCTTTAAACCTACACAGTGTTAATGCCTTAACTATAAATAACATATATAATTACATCTCTACTGTATCAAAGTTTGGTCACAATATACGCATAAAAATTCTAAAATATTTTTCGTAATTTTTCACAGCAAATAGATGACTTATAATGCTGTTATCACACCAAAAGCTCTTTGTATTTCAATTTATAAAAGGCAGCTTAAAACGGCTATTAAATAAATTCAGGTGGAATAAAGAGCTTATTTGAAATCAGAATGCCAAAAATTATAAATAAGTAAACTGTTCACCAGATATTTGATCTCTGATGCAGTAAAAGTAAATTGATTTGCTTCAAATTTTACATCCAACTTTATTTTGTATATGAGAAAAATTTACAAGTATAACTAACTTCACATAACTTATGTTTGCTAATTTTCTAGTAAAAGGACCAGTGATTTTATGAAACCCGCTGAGAATTGACTGAGCTTTTTTAATAACAGTATTTCTAGTCTTATATATATCGATGTATTTTTAATTCATGTCGGCTTGACTTGAGTGTTGTTTTCGCAGAAGAATATTTTTATCACGATTGCTCAAAATAAACCTTTACAGCAAATCGGGTAATTGATTCCAGGAATATGAAAAATAAGTTTGTATAAATGGTTACAAATAACTCGGACACATATTTCTGACACATGTTTTTCTTCTTCTTATCACTCACAGTATGTCTTCTTCAATCAGGTCACAGTGTCCGGTGTTAGGTTGTGTAACTTTTGCACGCCTCCAGAGAATGCATACAGTGGGGCAGAGATGTGGTCCATGATCTAGATTTACCCGCACTCACGAAAAGGCGACTCCGCTAGTCCCCAATTGTGCATATCATACGCAGCGGGGCCCACTCTGTATCTAAACCTATTTAGAGTATACCACTCCTTCAGAAGTAGATAAAACCTAGACATCCTCACTGTTGGGCCGTCCACATGAAGTATGTTTCTTTATATCATAATCTCTCCAATGGGATCACCATATACCAGCGATTGGCTTGATGTCTATTTGCTCGTCTTCCAGATTGGACGACGGGAGGTAAGACAGAGGGGCAGTGGTTCTTTTATCTTTGTAATAACAGGCAGTTAGTTAATTTTGCAGCATCCTCTACCACTCTTCAATGAGATTCTCTTCACAACTTAAATCAGGAGATGGAATGGTCATCAGTTCGAATCCCGCGCTGTGCTACTCTCGAACGACAGGCACTTTTTTCGCCTAGTGTTCGATGGCATAATGATACCTATGACTTCGGTCATATCTATTCTTTAAAAAAAAAAACTTGTTTATTGAATGTATGGGGAAGCCCGTCGAGAACCAACCTGCGGTTGTTTCTCGGTGAGCTTCCCCATACTTACGATAATAATCTTCAGATATTTCGATATTGAATCTTTATATATACTATAGGGAGAGCTCCGGGAATTTTAACCATTCGTCAATACGTAATGTACTGGTCGTCCTCTGCAAGAAAATTTATAAATTTTGGAATTCTTGAATATTTTTGGTTGAAATACGTGATGTTTCTAATTAATTTGAATTATCATTCTTCAAATTGATGAACTTTTATTACTGTATTTTATTTAAATTTTCTATTTGATCATTAACAAATCATGTATATCATTTGTGTCTGAATTAAAATTCTCTTATTAAATTATGAAGAATCGTCTTAAATTGTTTTCAAGATGAAATAAACACTTGTAATCATTTTCTATGAAAAAAAATGTGAAAAACTATCGAGGCTACATCTAAAACTTCTAATACAAGTAAAAAAAATGAATAACTCGAGTTGTTATTCATTTTTTTTACTTGTATTGAATTTAATGCTTTAAACACTGAAATAATAATTAGATTTGCCCCACAACCTTATCCAAGTTATTGTTCACAAATTGCTAAAAGGATCCCACTTAAAATTATTATTGATTTTTTAATTTTATTTTTTAATAACATTATTCCGTGATATATTTTTAATTGTGAAACCTATTTAATGGGTGAAATTCTGATTAATCTAGTTATGTTATTTTATTTTCTAAATTTTAAGATATTCTTTGTAACTTTTCTTATTTTCTAATATAAAATTTGGGTTAGAATTTATTTCTACGTGTACTAGAAAATAATGTAATAAGTGTAACATGTTTTTTTTCAAGTATTTAGAAATACAGTGAAACCCCGTTTTTACGTTCCCGGAATTCACGTTTTCCCGCTATTTGCGTTCAATTTTTCCAATCCCGTTTTATTTTAGTACATTTAGTACCCGCTTTTACGTTTTGATTTCCCGCAATTTACGTTTGAAATATTTAAAATGCAAATCAATTTATAAACATATTTAATTAAATGCGTGACGATTTAAAATATTTGAAATGAATATTAGGAAGCAGAAATATATTGTTTTTATTTATAGATACGTGTGCACCTGCAGCTGCAGCGCTCATGGTCAAAGTTACACGAGTCGTGTAATACGATGCAATTGGTGGGAAATTTAGCGAATCAGAGGCAGGCAGACTGTATAGGCAGGTCAATCTGTGCTCGTGTTTTAAACATGTCGGTCGTGTACATAAAATTTCAATTGTCGTGTATTTCGTGTGTCAATTAACATTTTTTTTTTTTCGTTGAATCCCTTCAAATAATGTCTCAGCAAAGAAAAACATTATCGATTCAAAAGAAAAAGGAAAATTCTCGAAAAAATTAATAAACACGTTGGTTCACGTGTTTCACTCGCGCATGATTTGGGGATACCCATTACAACTTTGGCTACGATAATAAAAATCGCAAATCGATTGAAAAAAAAATTCCGATTTGCGTTATTATCTAAATAAAAAATAATTTTCAATTTTTTTTCTAACCTTGAATACGTTTTCCCTCCAATTACGTTTTTTTTTTATCAGTCCCTTCAAAAACATAAAAACGGGGTTTTACTGTAATGTGAAAAATTCCCTGAAATTACGAATATGTTTGAAGATTGTGTTTTCGTGTTGGCTTGGTTTTAATGATGGCTGATATTTCAAAGGTATTGCAGCCTTCATCCTCAGGGTGATGTCAAAAAACATTACCTAGTACAGTGGTACCTCGGGTTACGAACTTAATTCGTTCTTTGATTCCGTTCGCGAGTCGAAATGTTCGCAAACCGAAACGATTTTTCTTGGGAGCCATAATGAGGGTTAATTAAATGCAAAATATATTTTATATATATATCCGTAGCAAAAACCAAGTGTATGAAATTCTTCAAAGACCCACTAGAGTGCAGAATTTCAGTACATGACGAGCCAATTGAACAAGCAACCCAGTTCAGATATCTTGGCAGTGAACTGCTCAGATTTTATGACCTCCCCAGAGAAGTAAGGCCTCAAGTAGATAAAGCTGCAGTTGTGGCGGGCTGCCTGAGAGATGTCATATGGAGGAATAAAGATATGAGAACGGATAGCAAGGTACGCATTTATAAGACCTGTATGCGACCTATCCTCACATATGGCATCGAAGCGAGGGCGGACACTATCAGGAAATATGCTAAGGACAACGGAAATGAGAACTCTGCGCACTATTGCTGGAAAGACTTTGCGTGATCGTGTAAGGAACACCACAATCCGAGAGGTCTGTGAGGTCCAAGATGTGGTCAGATGGGGATGACAGCGTCGAAGATACTGGTACCAACATGTACAGAGAATGAATTCCACAAGAATTCCATACATAGCTCTGCATGGGGTGCCGGATGGACGGCGTCCACCAGGGAGACCCCCGAAACGATGGAGAGATGGCTGGAGCTCAGCATCACAGGACAATCCTGCAGTAACAGACTCTTGAGTCTATAGAAAGTCTAAGAAGAAGACTGTATATATAAAAAGCAAAAAAAAATTGTATCAAGAACAACGAACGCAATGACAAACAATGTTCACAACGTGCGCACCTGAGATGTAGTGCAAAGGTGAATGGAAGGCGTGAAAGAGGAGAACCAAAGAAATACGGTTGGATCAAGCGAATCTTTTTCTTCTCAACGTTCCTCTCCACGTTGGAGGTTGGCAATCATCATGGCTATTTTACAATAAGATGTAGTGCAAAGGTGAATGGAAGGCGTGAAAGAGGAGAACCAAAGAAATACGGTTGGATCAAGCTAATCTTTTTCTTCTCAACGTTCCTCTCCACGTTGGAGGTTGGCAATCATCATGGCTATTTTACAATAACTTTGCAGCCGCTCTGAACGATGTCTCCATTCTACAGTGGAACCACTCTTATTGGTTCTTCCGCTAGGAGATTTTTCTTCTTCCTACACATCGTTTCCCTTGTATCTTCTTACCCTTCAATATGACTTGGATGATTTCACATTTGTTTCCTCTCATGAAATACCCAAAGTATTCCAATCTTCTCTTGATGCAAGTACGTATTTCTTTGTCTTTTTTCATGCATCTGAAGACGTCTTCGTTGCGCGCTTTGTCAACCCAAGATATCTTTTGAATGCTTCTATTCGTTTTGTAGTGACATGGGTGAGTGTTCAAGTCCAAAATTTTGCCCAAACTACAGTACATCTATCTGAGAAGTTTTTAACAACTTTTTGGTCAGCTTGTTATATATATTATATATTTAGCCAAGTGTGTATCTATAAAAGTTGTTTTATTAATTCCCATTCCACGGCTTCTGGGTCTTGTTGATGTGACGTTTGTCTTCAACCCCAGGGAATGGAAGACAATATATTAGATACAGCTAAAATAAAAAAATAAGTGTTTACAGCAATCGAGTGTAAGTTAAATATTAAGATGTCATTTCTGAAACTTGCTTCAAATGCAAATATATGCTTTATAGGGCAGAATACCATTTCCCTGTCAATGTAGGCAGAAAGATCGTATAATTTTCTACATATATTACACATCTCTACATCATCTTATACAACTTATTTGATTTCTCTTGCTTTCCTACTTTCGAAATTTCATTAGCTTGTTTAGAATGTTTTTCGGAGTTGCTACCGTGTTGAGTTGGCTTAACCCTTTGCTATCTGACGGTACAAATTTGTACCACCAGATTTAAACGTTCATTCTAGCATTATAATATACATCAAAATTAGTTTGATCAACCCCTGTCATCACATATGTGTACTAATATTTTACAATGCAAACAGTATTGGAAGGTGTATTTATTAAAAATGCCACCAGGTATCTCAGATGAATATTGACTGACACACTGATTGGACGCGTGTTTTATTGTTCATTTTTGGCTATAAAAACATTAATGAAAACGGCAGGTAAGTTGTTTATTGAAAGTAGAAATTCATTAACATTCGTTTTTGTAAAATTGATTGCTATAATAATACGATGGTTCAAAACATATTTGTCGGTTTTTATGCCTTTGTTCACTGGCGGTACAAATTTGTACAACCCTTTTTTGGATGACTGAGAATAAAAATTAATCCCTCTCTAACATCTTACTACAAGAGATATTTAACAAAAAAATGCAATAAACAAGTTATTTCTATGTTCAGGTAACAAAGGGTTAAATAATGGTCGACAAACTTTGCCTTCAGAGCGATTTTAAAAAACATATATTATTCGTTACGGCAACAACTCCAAAAACATTTAAAATTATTATAAAACAGTTTTGAAAATCTTCCAACATATAGATTCACTTGGTCCAAACATACTTTTCTTGGTCTTCCTCTATCCTGCCAGCTATTCATGTTCGTATTGAAGATTTTTTTGCCAGGCTTTCGGCATTCATTCGTTTGGACACGCCTAAGCAACTCAAATTTCTTCACCCTTAATTTTATAATAAACAAAAAATTTAACTGACTTGTCTCGCACTAGGCCCATGACTAGGTTTTAACTGGCTTGTCTCGCACTACGCCCATGACTAGGTTTTAACTGGCTTGTCTCGCACTACGCCCATGATTAGGTTTTAACTGGCTTGTCTCGCACTACGCCCATGATTAGGTTTTAACTGGCTTGTCTCGTACTATGCTCTTATCTCGCTGAAAATTTTCAGCGTCTTTCCAATCATGGATTAGCGCTACGCTCAAACAGAGATTGTTTATTGGCCTTTCCAGTTCACCGCTCTTCTTTCTTTACGTCGTCCTTTACTGTCCATGCAGTGAGACTCTGCAATCAGTTACAAACCAATATAAGACTCTCTCCGTCCTTGGCATGCTTTAAGAAGCGACTGAAAAAACTCTTAATTTCTAGTCAGTAAAATAACGTGTTTCATTCCTGATTTTTCCTTTCCTCTCCACCATCCTTTCCTTACCTTTTAATTGATGATATCTCACTTTATATGAAAAATAATGTTCGGGTGATTGTCCGTCTTTGTGGGGTTTGTGGGCATGTTCTCACATATATGTTTATGGATTTCGTGGGGATGGATAGTCATTTGAATGATTTATGCGACCACGTAACTTGCTTCATTTACTTTTGTCTGGTTGGTTGGAAGAGATTGCCGCCTGGCAATACGCCCGCCAGATTGTATTGCAATAAAAGTGTTAAATAAATAAATATGCCCATGATTAGGTTTTAACTGGCTTGTCTCGCACTACGCCCATGATTAGGTTTTAACTGGTTTGTCTCGCACTACGCCCATGACTAGGTTTTAAATGGCTTGTCTCGCACTACGCCCATGACTAGGTTTTGTTTTTTAAATGAATGGGATATTTTGGTTGTAATAAAATGCAATTTTTTCAATATTCTTTTAATTACAATTGTTTAATTAATTTTTTATAAAAATATATTTAGTACATTTTATGCACTTAAAACTAGATACATTTAGGATTAATGTAGTAATACAAAGATCACAACCATACTCGTATTTTCTAATTATTGTCATTTTTTAAATAAATTTGATTTTTTTTTAAATTTACCAATTTGCATTTTAAAACTCTAAAGAGTTATTGTAGACTGACTGTGATCAAATAATGAAAAAATAAAATAAAAAAAGATATTTTTATATCTATAGAAATTCAAAATAGTTTTTAGAAAAATAATTCTCTTATTTTTCATTAGGAGGGAGTGCCCAACGAGTCGATACTAAAAAATATTTTAGTCGATTCTAATAAGAAATACGATGAACTGAAAAAGTTTTGTTTTAAACGTGAAAATGTTTTAAAGGATATCTACATTACCGACCGACTGATTTTAGTTCTTTAAATTATCGATAGATGCATCAAATGAATTTTGTTATACTGAAATGTTCACCATCCCTAGAGTTAAAACCTCTTTTGCCCAAAGGCAATATGCTTATTTGGCTTCCATTACATACAATGGCGTGCCGACTTCAATAAAGGTAAAGGTAGGAAAACCATTTAGACAGTCGATCGGAACGTGGTTGTTATTGCGACAGGATTTTGAGTACTTGGGCTTTCAGGATGAATGACGAGCGGAAGGGATTTATATGAGATTTGTGATTGCGTGCGGTATAGTGTGGAATGAATATTTTTAGTCTTTCTGGAGTGATGATGTGTGAGGAGTTGAATTTCGCAAGATGTTTCCAGTTGTAGTTGAGTGTCACTGTTTGTCAGGTTGATGAGAGCGTGCAGCGGGGTTTTGTTTCTGTGTAATCAAAAATCGGAAAGAAGTATCGATTTTTTTTTTTCATGCTAAATATCCTCAGTGAGATACAGGCAAAAGCCTAGTTTACTGGGGATACGACAAATGAAAGGCAACAAACCCAGATCCATTAAAATTGTATGTCCAAATCAAATTATCTGTTGTTTTTCTCAAATTGTGTATATTTCTTGTCATGTGTAATAATAAATAAATAAATAAGAAATTGTAGCACGGTTCCTGTGACAGTTCACAAATTTGCCCCAATACAACCTTGTAACGATGTTCAGTAATTTTAATTATTTTATCAACTTTAATATAAGCCCCAGTTTTGTTTTAAACGTGAAATAGGATATCTGCCTTACCGACTGACAGATTTTAGTTCTTTAATTTATCAATAGATGCATCAAATGAATTTTGTTATACTTAAGAAATTGTAGCACGGTTCCTGTGACAGTTCACAAATTTGCCCCAATACAACCTTGTAACGACGTTCAGTAATTTTAATTATTTTATCTACTTTAATATAAGCCTCGATTCTAATAAATAGCAAGTTATTTAGGTAAATACATTACATAAAACTAACAATAATGACAAATTAATACATCTTTTTACAAATCAGCAAAAATGTGGCAGTTTGTTAAAATCAAATAATATTTGGTAACGTTTGTCAAAAGTCACTACGTTAGTCTGCATTGGCTAGGGATGGGGTATACGATAAATTGGATTTTCGATTTTTTTATACCTAAAATTAAATGTTCGTAATTAGTATTAATTCATAGTGGATCTTGGCCTATTTAAAGATAGATACAAATCATACAATACATTAGAAAGTCAGTATAATGATAATTAGGAATTAAAATGTCAGTTTAGAGTGCCGTATATTTTGATGCAGCTTGGCTTTTGCGCCACATACTCAAAATTTATACTTAAGAAGACATTTGCGACTGACGTTTTGTGTTAATATAAAGTCGGAAATTGTGATTATAATTTTGTATTTTTTTCCCGTACACTTGGTAAATAGATTGTGACGTCGCTCCTTACGTGTATAAAAAGGTTGGGCAGTTTTGATCTATAGGAATGTTGTAGATTTCACAAAACATTGATGTATGAATGTAAAGTATGAAACTGATTAAGACATTTTATACTTTGGCAAATATACAGTGTGTCAGTTTATACTTTTCTCATATCTTCCAATATATGTTACCTGAATTTTACATATTGCATGATAATATTGTAGTTATAAAATCCACATAGGAGGTAAAAATACTGAACAAATATAAATTTCAAAGAGTTTACCCTAATATAAAATACTAATCCTATTTTATCAATTAATAAGGAATTTCTAAAATCGATATGTAACCATATTTTTGAGCTTAGACCCGTATTATTATATATAAATCATAGCCTCGAGCTTGAAACCATAGCATTATGGTAGCGATTTGATTGATTTCATATATTTGAGTCAAATTGCTTATATAGCGATATATTACATTAACACTATAACCTATCGCTATGTTTAGGGTTTTATATAAAAAAAAAGAGTTCATTTTGACTTAAGTGTTGCCAATTACAAAATATACTAAAGCTGTCAAAAAAATTTATGCTATTCAAAATCAAATAAATTACATAACTTAAAAATATATAATTGGGTATAGGAATATTTTTAATATTTAATATCAGAACATAATCGTCACAAAATATTTTATGTTATACAGGTTGAATACAATTTTGTTTTTTTTTATTAAAGATAAATGTTTTTGTTAAAATTGGGCCATCATTGAAACATTTGTATGAAACCTTCCGATCATTCTTGCAATCATAATAATGTTAAATATCTCAATCTTTTCAAATGTTTTGATTTAAAAGATACACAAAGTTTTAATAATTGCACGTGTGACGTTTTCAATGGTTTCTATTTATAGTGAATAAAAAATTTTATTTGAGGTTTATTTCTGTACAAAAAACAATACCAGTAGAAAGAGATGTGTTTTTTTTTGTACTTATCGAAATGCAATAGCGTTAGTTCACGTTTTATTTTTAATCACTCGATTGATATTGTAACAATATTTCACTTAGAAATATTTTTTTCAATGAGCAATTATTTTTTTTTTATATTATAAGAAATTGATTTTAAAAATACCACAAGTGTGATACAAGTAGAATTAAATGTGATATTTAATAGTTGGAAATAAAGTGTCAAATAATGGGTGTTGGAATGTTTTATATAGAAAAAAGTAGTGTAGAATAAATGGTTGAAGGGAAATTTCAAATTATTTTATATATATATTTTTTTTTATTAAAACATTTCTTCATGAACAATTCAAGCCTAAAATGGAATAAAAATCTTGAGCATATTTTGGCAATTTGAAACGATTTACAATAGTCAGTTTTAAATTTGAGATCGGCTACACATTTTGAATAATTTCTATTACAGTTTATTATAAAAACTGATTGTTGTGTCTTGTCAAATTGGGGAAAATTTTTCCATGGTAAGCTTAGATTAACAAAGTAATATCAAATTTTAATTACAGTACTGTTGAATCGACAAATTATCATTATATATGTTATGTGTTTGTAAAGGGTCTTTCAAATTGAGCGGTTTTTATAATTTATTTTTTTTAACTCGAATAAGACACAATTTGAATTTTGGCAATTTGAAACGATTTACAATAGTCAGTTTTAAATTTGAGATCGACTACACATTTTGAATAATTTCTATTACAGTTTATTAATAGTCATTAAAAAAAACTGATTGTTGTGTCTTGTCAAATTGGGGAACATTGTTCCATGGTAAGCTTAGATTAACAAAGTAATATCAAATTTTAATTACAGTACTGTTGAATCGACAAATTATTATTATATATGTTATGTGTTTGTAAAGGGTCTTTCAAATTGAGCGGTTTTTGTAATTAATTATTATTAAACTCTTGAATAAAACACACAATTTGTTTTGATTTCAAAAAACTTTTTATTGGTCATTGAAGTATAATGTATGCCATTTAAATACAAAAAAACAATATCCGCCAAATGTCCACCTCTTACAGCTCCACAGATGTCCACTCTTTTGTCAAAATTTTCGATGACATTTTGGCATAATCTAACTCAACAATAACGCGAATAATTTCGTCCTTCAGGTCAGGAATTGATCGGGGGTCATTCTTATAAACCTGGATTTTCACGTAACCCCAGAGAAAATAGTCCAACGGTGTCAGATCACATGATCTTGGTGGGCAATTAACATCACCGTTTCCGGAGATTACAATAATTCTCAATTTGAACGCGTTGTTATATTGTATACGACTCCATTTTTATAAATGCCATACATTACACTTCTCAAATGTCACAAGACCCAGGAAAGTTCGCTACGCCATCTGTGTTTTATCCAAGAATTAAAAAACCACTCAATTTGAAAGATCCTATAGAATGAAATTGTATAAAAATGTGTGTACTCATACGTGTATGTAAATTGGTAAATATAATTTTATAAACAAAGGAACAATATTAATTTTATATAAAAATAAATAGAAATATCTTATTTTCAGGATTTGAATCATACAATTTTTATATTTCTTATCTTGAATATTTGAATATAGGACCTTTATAGAACACAAATTATATTTCTTTATCTAGAATTGATAGATTAAATACAATAAATGTTAATGAAACAATATACAATAAAATAGATATTAATTCTTTGTTGTGGGGTCACTACTTATTGCATATATATATATAAGTGTATATTGTAAGGATTTTACATTTTTATAATTGGACATTAATACAAAATAATTGAACAAAATTTGTGTTTCTTTCTTTACCCTTTAGAACAGTGATTCGGAGAACTTTGTAATGCAAAGAGATTTCAAGGAGGTCAGCATCTCTTCAAATATGCGTGTAAAAGAAACCTCGAAGATTTTCAAATGGACGTTGAAAAGTGGGAGTCTTCAGTGAAATTTTTTTATCCACCAAAAACAATCTGGCTAGTGCTTTGCTGACCCCTTACTCGCCTGATATAACTCCATGGTGCTTTATTTGTTCTAGAAATTAAAATCAGGACTGAAAGAGATTCACAACTGTAGAAATCTATGAAAATCTCGGAAGGATCTTGTACGGCACCGGTACAAAGAACTGTAGCAATAGGTGGATGGCTGCTGCTCCATGCTCGGAGAATTCAGCTCACGGTGAAAAGTAGCAGGTCGGTGATAAGTAGAAGAGATTCCTCTTTAGCAGGTAGTGCATGGTCGCAAGTAAAAGGCAGTAGACAGAGTGAACTGAGAATATGTTTCCAAGGCGTTTGGCGCTCCTTATGTGCGGCAAATCGCTCATCGCAAGCGCCTGTTTCCGCCCGTGCATGCTGTCAAAACATGCGAAATGTCACAATTTTCTAAGGTTTTTCGCACACATGGGCCGGCCGGCTTGTGATACTATCTCACGATGGCCACGCATAAGGCACATTTCAGTTACGGTCGCGACACAGCACGGACCCCAACGAACATAATATTTACATACATTTATAAAAATACCCCAGAATTTATACATCCAAATAATATATCATAAAGCACCAAATAGCAAACGGGAAACAAATACATCACATGTCTCGGCTCGCGCATACGTCCGATACACATATAAAACCAGAATTTACAATAAAATACAACAAGAATTTATACGAATAAATTTACCTAGTTATAAGAAATCAATTATATTTTATGGTGACGCATACGTCTGATATAGATCTATCATTTTTACAAAAGACGGCTATGGGAAATGTTTCTAAGAATAGAAGAGCTAGAACTAATGTATGGCATCTCAGGGAGAAAATGGAATTCATTATAAAATTTATAATAAAATGTTTTTTGTGGGTTTCCTTTTTTGTGTACAAAATACATTTGTATCAGTTCTGTAAATATGAAACTGGATTTTTTTTATAGAAAATACACATTTATTGTATGAAAATATTTTATTCAAAGTATTGCCCATCGCTAGCTACACATTTTTCCCATCTCTGGCAATTTGTAGTTGCCACGCCAAAAAAAATGTTGCTCTTTTGAGGCAAACCAATCATCGAGTCATTTTCGTAAGAAGTGAAGCGCTGCTCAGCAAGTGTTCGATGCGATTCTGCAGCAGTTTTCTTCAAATGGTAACAGAAAATCAATGCTGTCCGCAAATCGTAGTTTTCAGGCACAAAAACAGACATGTTCAACGCTATGAAAACATATGTTATGTAGTTGTATTAAACTTGTATTGTTGCGAGTTAAAAGTCTTTGACAAATGTAAACACAAGAAAAAGGCGCCAATGACGCGGTTTGACAGTCACTACATTGACAACTAGAGCCATCTATGAGCAAATTCCAGTTACATATTTACAGACCTGGTATGTGTGAATACAGATGATAAGTGCACAAAATTTGAAGAAAGGATGAGAGTGAAACTTTATTTTGTATAAAATCACATTGATGACTAAATCATTTTTAATTTTACTAGTTTCTAAATTATGACTAAAATATAACTAAAGGTTTATAAAGCACTGTTTTATAATACCTATAACTCCAAGAATGCTCCAGGCAGCTAATAAGTGCCCGTACAATAATAATAGGACAATTTATACAGGAAACTTCTCGAGGGCTAAATAAATTTAGAGGGTAAGGTCCGAGAGCTAATTCATTCCAGGACTTGGGGATTGAATGTTGCCAGTCTGAGTAAGCATGGTTAACCAGTAGATCACAGCAGCCGAATCTTTTTTGTAGTAAGCAAGGTGTTTAACTTTTCCGTTCCTGTGCTAAAAAATCCGTGTGTTCCGGCGCTGTGTATTCAATACACATGTAAAAATGAGCTATTTAAAATAGGAAAAATAAGAATATTCATAGCCAATCGCTTAAATTAATTAGATTTGAAGTCAAAAGTGATAATAATTTTAATTTAATTGCTAAAAACATGAAAAAAAACATCGGCCGACATTCACAAAATGGGCAAAGAGACCACCTCAAATGGATGCCCGACAGCTACTGAGACGGACTAACACTGTGTATGTTATACCTCGAAGGAAGAAACATAATTGTGAACTGAGATTCTATTTCTTGCATTCCCATATACCAAAGTAGAGTGAGAGTGAGACGTGAATAGCGTCGCTTCCTCACCCACAGCGGGTTTTTAGAATGAATACCTACGTCTCACACTGGCACATGTTTGATTGTATTGGTGAATTTATTCCCGATTTTCACAAAATATCTCTGATGTGGCCGATAAGTGCTAATTATTATATATTGTTTATAGTTAAGGCATTAACGTTGTGGAGGTTTCAAGACATTGTAATTTATTTTATCAAACACTGTTTATTCCACTTTTTTGTAACGGTATAACCCTACCGGTTTCAAGGCTTTCACCTCATCTTCAGGGGAGCACAAACAAGACACATTCAATGCGTAAATGTATTACGGAGGAATACCTTAAATCTGAACTCAGTATTTATTATATTTATAGAGATATCAAAGTTTTTAGAAGAAATGTGTACTAGTTACACATCACAGGGAAGGAAGGGTTAAAAAGTTAAATTTTCATACAGATTTAAAATTATATGAATGACATCTAAAAACTAATTCTTGCTTTGTTAAAAATATAATATAATTGAATTGATTTGAGTTTATAAGACATGTGTCAGGCCAATCATGACTTAAAGTATCAAAACCAGAGCCAACACAACTAGAATAATGAACCTTCTTCGATCATCTGAGATGAGAATATTACCAAACATCGCAGGAAAATCTCTTAGATAGGGTCAGAAACTCCCACATCTGACAGAACTGAAACACAGATGACATATTTAGATGGAGCAAGAAGAGGCGGTACTGGCAAGACTATGCGGATAGAATGAGCAGTGATAGAATCCTATACATAAAATTCCCACAGGACATCGCATGCCAGGAAGGCCACCTCTGCCTTCCAGGAATTATTTTCGCAATAAAACAGGTCCAATATCTACATTGAGAAGAAAAAGGTTTGAAATAATCCAATTTAATAGTTCAAAGTTTCAAATGACCCCTGAAAAGTTTACGAAATTCAGATATTAAGGGTCTTTCAAATTCAGCGTTTTTTTTTTATTCTTGGATAAAACACAGATGTCGTCGTGAACTTGCCTGGGTCTTGTGACATTTGAGAAGTGTATTGTATGGCATTTATAAAAATGGAGTCGTATACAGTACAACAACGCGTTCAAATTGTTGAATTATTTTATGTATTGTAATCTCCGGAAACAGTGACGTTAATTGGTCACCAAGATCATGTGATCTGACACCATTGGACTATTTTCTTTGGGGTTACGTGAAAAGCCAGGTCTATAAGAATGACCCCCGATCAATTTCTGAGCTGAATGACGAAATTATTCACGTTATTGGTGAGTTAGAACCGCAATTATGCCAAAATGTCATCGAAAATGTTGACAAAAGAGTGAACTTCTGTGGAGCTGCAAGAGGTGGACATTTGGCGGATGTTGTTTTTTGTGTTTAAATTTCACACATTATACTTCAATGACCAATAAAAAGTTTTTTGAAATAAAAAGCAAATTGTGTGTTTTATTCAAGAATGAATTTTTTTAATTAAAAACACCCCTCAATTTGAAAGACCCTTTACATAATTGACTACTTCAATTTGAAGGTTCTTCTTACCGTTACTTTAATTCCAAAAGCTTTCATCATCATCATCAGAAGCCTGTGGTACCGACATTCCTGACTGTTCACTTAAATCTATACTAGATGGTACAATCAATTCCTCAGAAGCTACCGTCTCATTGTCTTGTTCAATTTTACTTCCTTTTCCTAACTCTTCTTCCCCTGGATTGTCCATCTCCAAAATGTCATCTTTTATTTCATCAATTGAGTCTTCGGGATCCGATTTTACATTATGTTCTATTTCTGATTTGTCTTCAATCTGCATTATATTTTTCTTTGACGATGGATTAATTTCTTCGATGGTCCCATTTTTTTGACTTACTTCATTTTTATCTTCTAAGTTGTAAGAACTATTCTCAACTTGCTTCGATGTATTAACTTTTGTTTCTTTGTCACCGTGACTCGAATCAAGTTCCACTTGAAAACTCGTGTTTTCTTTTTCACTTCTGATCGTACGGTCTACTGATACTGACTTTTGAATACTCGAACCTTCAATTTCAGTAATGTCAAAAGTTTCTTTTTCTTTCTGTATAGTCTCAACGTCTTTCCTTTGATTTTCTATGTGTTTTTCTATAACTGCTTTATCAGTGATTCCATTATTATTTTGAGAGATATCAAGTTTTGATTCTGAACCATAATCCATACGTGACGATCCCTTTCTTTCTAAGTTGAGTACATCTTGGCTCGTTGAATGTTCTTCCTTTGCTTCTTTATTTAACAAATTTACTTCTACAGTTGCAAATATATCACTGTCTAGTGATTTATTTTCTTGAACGCTTATAGTATCTAATTTTACAGACAATTTCTCTTTTATACTTTTATTTATCTCTACTTCACTTACTAAATTATGAAGTTTTTCGTGACCATTCATATTTGTATCAATATTATTGTTATCAACATTTTGAACAACATCATTAGACATCAATTGTGAAGAATACATTGTTTTAGTATTTTGATTTATCAAATCCGCTTGTACGTTTTGTGTTGATGGTTGATTTGAGTTTTCAAAAGATCCTTCAATAAAAAGTTTTCTTTTTACGCTTTCTCTATCAATTTGAATTGATTTCTTATTAAAATCAGTTATTTCTGTTTCTAATCGTTGTTTTTCCTCTGGCTGCGTCAATTTCTTATCATAGTCGGTAATATATATTTTATGTGACTGACTTTCAGACGCATTTGTCAATTTTTTATCGAAATCACTAATTTCTTTTTCTAATTGCTGCATTTCACCTGTCTGAGCCAATTTCTTATTGAAATCAGTTATTACTGTTTCTAAAGCTAGTCTTTCGTTTGATTGAGTTAATTTTTTTTTAAAATCAGATACTTGAGTTTCTAATGTTTGTTTTTCACTAGACTCAGTCAGTTTTTTATTTACATCGGTTAGTTGTATTTCTAAAGATTGTTTGTTTTTGCTAAGTTCATCCTGCTGTATAATCACTTCCTTTACAACAATTCTGTCTGTATCCGCACTGATAACCTTTTCAATTCCGATTGCTGGATCAAGTCCAACATTCTTTGTATTTCCGTTTAACAGTGTTTCAGCCTGACTCTCAATTCCAAATAAATCACTTTTAACACTATTTTCCAGACTTTTCTGCGCACTCAGTACATTTTTCCAATTCAATGAAGGTTTAATCTTGTATTGTTCATTTGATTTGCCTATATACTTTTCATATCCATTCACTGTAGGATTCGGGTCATCTCTCAAATATTCCGAAATCAATAATTGAGTTTCGTTCGAAACATTTTTCTGTACCAAAGAAGGAGAAGACACTGTCAAATTATTCCTTTGTTGTTTGACCATGTTGTTATAGTGATCTTTCCCTGGTTCTACAAGATTCGGCTGTTTCACAGTCGTGAACTTGTTAAAGTTTGTTGTACAGTGTTCCATTCTTTTCAATAGAAACGCAGTGGTACCTGTAAATTTACTGTTCTCCACGGATGTAGATGTTACATTTTTTTTAACACTATTCTGAATCATAAACTTGGAAAACGCTTGTGAATTCTTTATATCGTACTGCCGTATTTTATTAGCAGCTATATAGTTTAGTAAGATATTTTTGTCTATGTTCATTGTAGGTTCGTGGACTCTCCTCTGAGTGTTATACTGTGAAGATTGGTGTACTCTCTCGTTGAATGGTACTTGATGCATTATCTCAGCACCCGGAGTTTTCTGACTCTCTAAGGTTCTGTATTTTGAAAAACCTGAAAACAAAGATTCACTAAATAAAAAAAAACTATTAACTTGTACACCTATCCCTTAATTTACACGGTTTAAACTCTATGCAGTTAAAAAAAATACTTTTTTAAAAGATGATCTTTTTGAAATTTATTAATAAATTGCTTTGTTATTCCACTAATTATATTTATACCCGCTACACGTGTTTCTACCTACTATCTCGAGGCTCTCTTCAGTGGAATAATCCCGGTTTGTTACGAGAGCAGTGCTTATATCAGACTGGTGTCATGTTACTTTACTATAGACCACACACATTAAAAGTATGTGGTCTGGTGATGGAATATGAGCGATATTTATCTAATAACAATTTGCAAACCATATAATAGAGACAAATCATAAACTCTAAGATAGTGTAGGGTACCCACGTCCCTAAATATTGGCAACATGCAGGGTCAACGACCGATGAATCAACCTCTGGATATGTACAATTGTCACATACCAGAAACGTCAACACTGTTTACACGCAAATAATATTTACATCGCATTCCAAGGTAGAAAGAGAACATATCACGCCGTCTCGCCGTTTCGACAATAAATATTCTACCCACTGTAGTATCCGCAGCGCTTGCGACCACCTCAGCACGCGCAGGAGTGAGATCGAGATATACCGCGGATGCAGTCACGCGTCCCGTTCTGAAAGTCTATATATACCTACTTATCGATGAATAAAGGCACTTGTTATTATTCACTTGACCATTCATCGCTGTTTACTATTTATCGATTATTCACTCTCACTTTTATCGCATTCCTGAATTGACGTATTTAATTTTAAATACAAACAAATCAAAATCATCACGACGTATCAAATTAAGCATCCCGCTAAATTTTGCGTGTAAACAGTGTTGACGTTTCTGGTATGTGACAATTGTACATATCCAGAGGTTGATTCATCGGTCGTTGACCCTGCATGTTGCCAATATTTAGGGACGTGGGTACCCTACAATAGTAACACCTTCCGAGTGTATGACAAATCACAATTCAATGACGCAATAAGTATTTTGAAATATACAAATAACAAGAATTAAAGGTGGCTTTATTGAAATAGGTTGAGACCGAATAAATTAGCTCAACTCAATTTTTTTATTTGTTGGTCATGAGCATGGGGCCTCGCTAAGTACGGGGCTAGGTGCAGCTACACTCTTTTGCACCTACCTCAGGGTGCCCCTGAAGATTGGCATGGAGAGGCCACGTAAGTAGATCTCCATTGACATGATCATTATGCACGTCCCACAACACGGAATAAGGCCACTTGGCAGACCGAGGCAAAGGCTTTTAGATAATGTGCATCAGAATCTTAGGAGACTAGGTGAGTTACTAAACGTCTTGAAATCGGTCCAAGGGCTAAATCTTTGAATGAGTTTTATGGTTTTCAGAGGTCAGTATATAAATCTCAGGTAGAATTTAACGGTTTACTGGGTAGGTAACGTTTGAGACTCAGTATTGTATTGAATAATAAATTGGAAAAATAATTTAACAAAAATATTATCTGTTCCTTGAAGTAAAGTACAGTGGAACCTCTATCGTTTTTTTAAGGGACTTGTTGATCTAAACCAAGAGTTTCCAAAGTCGTCGATATCGAACCCCTGGGGTCGATTTGATTTTTCTAGAGGTCGATAGTTTCAATAAAAAAAATTGGGAGTCGAAGACAGCAAAAATAGACCTCCTTACTACTGCTATTTGTTTATTACTTCAAAATATCTACAATTCCAATTAGTACTTAATTAAGAATATTTGTACTTATTTTGAATTTACATATTTATTTCATAAATGTCAAAAATTAAAAAAAAACTCAGCTCAGCTATCAGCGCAGATTTCAATATTAAATGTTGCACAAGATAATGCAATGCATAATCCGTAGTCCTTTTATCTTTTTCAATCCTTAATTACAAGTGATTAAAATGAAAAGTTTGATATCTAGTGAAATATTTAATATCGAGTACTGTACAAACTTATTAATTTGAGTAAGTAAAGTAAATGACTAGGGGGTCGACGGTTTTAAAAGTTTTTAGTAAAGGGGTCTGCGGCCGAAAAAAGTTTGGGAAAACCTTGATCTAAACGATAAATAGGAGAAAAAAATTGATGCGGGAATATATGAAAAAAATTGTAATATACTAAAATGTTAAATATCGAGAAAAATATTTGCACATGTACTCGTATATATAAATGTGTAAACAAAATTAAAAAAAAAAAGAAACATATTTTAATTAAATTAAAATTATCTTATGTCACTTGATTTTTGGCAATTCTTATGTGTTGCAAATGGCATTCTTTTCGCCATCATTGTTACATGTATATAAAAAAAAATTTAAAAAATTTGAATGCCATGTATGTGAAAACGACGTCATAGTGGGCATACCTTCCTCATGAACTTCTGCTGTTTCCTTCAACCTTAATTAACCCCCTCCCTGTATCCTCTTCAGGATGGATGGTGGAAGCGGCAGCGCTGACTAGCGTATAGTAACAAGCATTCAAGTGAAACATGTACATTTCAAATTTTCTGGTAATTGTTTACTATACTTCAGAAATTCTAGGAAGGGTCCTGCGGCGTTTTAAACGTCATGTCTCAAAGGGATGGGGTAAAATCGTTTTTTTTTACAAATCGAATCGTTTTTTATAAATCAAAATATTGTTTTTCTCTAAACTGACGTTTTAATTCCTAATTTTCATTATACTGACTTTCTAATGTATTGTATGATTTGTACCTATCTTTAAATAGGCCAAGATCCACTATGAATTAATACTAATTATGAACATTTAATTTTAGGTATAAAAAAATCAAAAATCCAATTATTGTATACCCCATCCCTAGCCAATGCAGACTAACGTAGTGACTTTTGACAAACGTCACCAAATATTATTTGATTTTAACAAACTGCCACACTTTTGCTAATTTGTAACAAGATGCATTAATTTGTCATTATTGTTAGTTTTATGTAATGTATTTACCTAAATAACTTGCTATTTATTAGAATCGAGGCTTATATTAAAGTTGATAAAATAATTGAAATTACTGAACGTCGTTACAAGGTTGTATTGGGGCAAACTTGTCAACTGTCATAGGATCTAACCTAGAATTTCTGAAGTATAGTGGAGTTATTTTGGTTGAAATATTTTGAAAAAAACAATTGATTGGTTAAAATACTTAGAAAACTTGATATATTCTAAACTAATATTGTGGTAAAATGGTGCATAGAGGTCGACGAACGTGCAATTTATTTTGGCGCGTTTTATATGGAATTAATTCGGGATTAAATGAAATAAATATTTGAGGAATGATCGATTGAGGTTTCACTGTACTTGAAAATAAATTGTATAGATTTAAATGTTTTTGTTCAGTACCTCTATGTATTTACTATCCTTAGGAAAAAACTAGAATAAAAAAGAATAATAAAATTAGTTTCAAACAAATGTTATATTGAAAAATATTATCCGCTCAGTTTAAGCGTATAAAGGGTATAAAAAAATATTGTTACTTGTTAAAATGAGTCAACAGAGTTTTTGAAAAAATAATTAGAAAATAATATAATAAAAGTTATAGAGTGCTGTTTAGAGAGCAGACTCTCCTCAAGGGTTGACAGAAAATATTACAAAATAAATATATACAGGGTGTCCTGTGCCTCAACGTCAAACCGGTATCGAGGAAAAGGCCAGCTTATGACGGTTCAGAGTTAAACAAAATTCTTACAAAAGCCTTATACTTTTCGAGTTATAGGCATTTCTTTGAAAATTGTGAAAGTAGCTACCCTGCGCCAAATGTTTATATGCTGTGACTACAAATTGCCATATTTTATGATTTTCACGGTTGTATCGCAATCCTAGATAGCCCTGCTATTAGTCGGAATCCGATATAAAACAAAACAAAAAACCTCGAACGCACGTTTGAAAAAAAAATTGTTTTTGTCCGATCATAAAAAATAATATTTTTTATCAGCTAACTTTAACTCATCATACTGTAAAAATAATGTTCTACGCTAACCTGGCAAGTTACATCAAAAGATGGCCTGTTTAGTCAGGGTTACAAAATGGTACAATACATACCTACTACTTCTTTAAAAATAATTTTAAAAAATTAATTTCCGTATTTAATGACAACACTTTTATTTATGATAACACTAAAAGTGAATAATTAATTAAAATAAAAATTAGTCTTTCTTTAACCCTTTAAGTGCCGGAAGTTATTAGTATGGCCGTACCCAGCAAGCCGGGATCTTTTCAACAAAAATAAAACCTAAAATTTTTTTATTTTTTGTATACAGATATAAAGGATATTATGAAAACTTACTAAATATATACACCGTGGGGCGTTTGAGCTGCCGTTCACTCAGAAAAACACAGTTTAAATATTCACAAAATGTCAGGGTTGTCACAACTTGACACAGAAAACACCTTTACTTATAAATATAGTGGAATATAATATACTTTGTAAACTAAAATCAACAAATTATCTTTATGATGTATAATAAAGCATTGAAGAAAACTACAAACAAAGTCATTATAAATCATCGCAATTACGTCACAAAAAACTGAAGTCGGTAACCCTGTATCAGAGACACGTATTGACTGTCAGTGAAAGCTGTTAGAAAGATGACTGTAACTTTGATAATATCGGTCAATTGTAATATTTAAGTATTTCTTGACCATCCCAATAGATGTCACTATGTGTTACAATTTATAAATTATTACAATTGGATTTGATATTAGCTTGTGACAAGCTCAAAGGAGAGCGCGTTTACGCGTTCATTTTGTATGGCCGGCCTGGCGAGCACTGAATCGGAGAGCGCGTCAACGCGCTCGTGGCAGTGAACCGGTTAATTAATTCGTTCTACACACCCAAACCATTTCAGAGTGCTCTTCTTCATCTTTCTCAACACATCAACCTTAAGTTCACACTCATCTCTAATCACTTCATTACGTATTCTATCATAAATTGTCAACCCATGTATTCTTCTCCTTGCACGCATTTCTATATTTTCTTTAACAATGAATTCAGGAGACTTGTTATAATTAACCAGAAAAAAAACATCAAAATGACTTAGGCCACGGAGATCGTGTATGGACATATGGGTGTACGGACTAGCCCGAGGAAGTAGCGAATATATAATTTAGAGGTTAAATTTACATTAGCTTACCTGTAGATATATCTCGGGCACGAGCATGAGTGGTATGAAAATTGAGATTAGTGTAGCTTGAGGACTTCTGGAATGCGACAGGAGTCATGAACTCCTTGGTCCCACAAAAAGATTTGTCCTGCCGGGAAGTATTGATGGAGTCGATCAAGTTCTCTGTCTGCCGTGTCTTGAATTCTTGGTAAGAGCGGTCCACTGCTTCACTCTCCATTTCTAACCTAGAAGTGTACAAGTGTTATGCTATAAAAAACGCAAAAGGGGGCGTTATCGCCCACGTTGAGAACCTATGCTCTAAGTGTTTTTCATGCAATATCAGTAATTCTTACAAAGAAATTATTGATGTTAAAAAAGCATCTGGATGAAATAAACAACACAAAGGTAAATGATTATTTGAGAAATGATTGATTCGAAATTTTTACTACACATAGATAAATAATAAAAATATAAGTTACATTTTAAGTCTCTTCCGAGCTTCTGTGAGCACTTCATCCGTGGGACTGGCGTCATCTTCGTCCTTCGCCTTCGGTTTAGCCTTCTTGCTGGGTTTCCGTAAGACCTTTTTACTGCTTGAAGATCTCCCATTTCTATCAATTTTATATATTATAAAAAAAAAATGACAGAGAATTTTCACAATAAGACAATCTTTCGTTATCTACCCATATATCACATTTACTTTTCCTTTCACACTTTTCTATCACCTTTGGATTTTGCAACATTCATTCTCAGATTTTTCTCTTTGCATCCCTCATACAGTTTACTAATCAAACTCTGCAATTCATCTTCACTCTCCGTCAACACTATCACGTCATCTGCATACAGTAATCCACATACTTTTATAACTTTGTTATTTAAAATCTTCGTATTATGTGACGTAAAAATGTATTGATGTATTTTTTATTTATTTATTTTATTTTTATTATTACACATGACAAGAAATATACACAATTTGAGAAAAACAACAGATAATTTGATTTGGACATACAATTTTAATGGATCTGGGTTTGTTGCCTTTCATTTGTCGTATTCCCAGTAAACTAGGCTTTTAAATAAATAAAATAAATATTAGGTTTATTGACAGCAACATAGTATGTACAAGATCACACCTGAGTAACACTACTAAAACACATAAATTGCAGACAATACATCAGACACAGAAGCTACCAAAAGGTCTGGGCTCATCTAATAGCATCCCCTCGGCCAAAATACACCCCACCAATATAGGGCGAACCCAGTCACGGGGACACCAGATGTTTTTCAGCCCACACCCTATCTCACTTTTTTTTATCCCGTTTTTATCTCGATTTTGCCTGTATCTCACTGAGGATATTTAGCATGAGAAAAATAAATCGATACTTCTTTCCGATTTTTGATTACACAAAAACAAAACCCCGGTTCAAGGGTTTGAAAATGATTTCAAATCATAAATTACCCGAGTTTTCGAATCAATGGACAATGAAATTAGAAATTTGGAACTAGAAATGTTTGAATTAAATCGAATTAACTTGCTTTGAAATAACAGTGTATTGCTGTGTACATAAAAGTTAATCAAATAAAAAATTACCTGTGCCCTTGTGTTTTCTCAATTCCGCTTTCGTCAGATGATGATACTAGAGGGGCTCTATCCCCTGATTTAGCTCTCTCAGACTTATGGTATGTCAAGCCTTTGCCTGTGTGTTTAAAAAATATAATAATTATTGACGGCAGTATTTATAAATATATATACACTTAGGCCTCGTATAACACGGGTTTATACAACACGGTTGATGAATTGTGACATATTTTTGTACAATATGCTTTATATAACACGGTTTAAATTTATTTATTTATTTTTTCAAAACAGGCTTAGCCCAATTACTTTGAAAAATACAAGACATTAAAAAAGAAGAAAAATTACATAAGGAGAAAAAAAAAAAATAAGTTGAAAAATTATATAAAATAAAAAATAATGCATATGCATACAAACGAGTATATACACACAAACATATGATACACATATATTCAGTCACTTAAGTACGTTGATGAGTGCTTTCTAACACGCTCAATCTAAGAAGAAAATTTACTTTTGCTTTTGGTAATGTGATATGAAATATGTCAATATCCGAAGCAGTCCCGTTCAGAAGAGTTAAGGCCCTTCCAACAGGCATAGCGGCTGGAAGACCCGTTCTTGCGTATGTTATTGAGAACAGTTCTTGCCGGCGCAGTCTAGTGTAATTGTTAGGAACATTTAACGCTAATCTTTGTAGTAATGCTGGACAGCTCACAACTCCTCGAACGAGTTTGACAACGTATACCAGGAGACGCACATCTCTTCTTACGCTCAAGGAGTTATACCCGAGCATGCCCAGCAGGAACTAAGTAGGATAAAGCCATGGATAAACACCGAACTCTCTCATATAGAGATATTGTAGATATTTTTTTGTACTTTCTCCACCATGAGCGAGTTCTGCGCCCCCACCGGGCTCCAAATGCAAGCATTATGAATGAATTAACATGTTTGATTTGGTACACCCATAGACCGCGCCAAGATTAGTCATGGCGCGATCTGAGGCGCCATGATAAGTCATACTGGACATGTCGGGTCTTGTCAATTTAGTTGCGCTCGGGCGTTCAATGGTGCAGTGCACATTTCTTCGTAATCCGTAGATTTTTCTGGCTTATTGTTTGTAAGTACATATTACATATTATTAATTATGTACATAAAAACCCTTAGCGGTCCAGAGGCATGACGTACATTCCCGAGTAGATTCCACTTTACGTACGTGATTCTTGGTTACTAGAATTAATATGTATTTAAAATTATGTACTCGAAATTAAATAATAAAATACGTAGTGCGTTTTGTGAAAGCGACAAGTGAATCTTCTCGTGTGCCCATTTTTACTGTAAAATAATATGGAGCACAAAGGGTTAAATATACATACGTCATATTAAAGTTTTTGCTAATTCATATTTTTTTAATCATTATATTTTTAGATAAGAAAATATTAAAGCCCCCAAATGTCGAAAGTCACGGATAAAATAAGAAAGAGAAAGTTCATTTCTATTGCAGAAAAAATTAATATCCTCGATTGTCTCATGAAGGCGAGAGACCATCGTCTATTGCTAAAACTTTGAATTCAAATGAAACAACAATTAGGACGATACAAAAACAATATTAATTAGATTAGATCCACAGTTTTGGCAGGATCGTTTATCAGTAAGAAAAATACTGCGCGTACACGCTCAGTAATAATAGAAAAGATGGAAAGGGCTCTTATGATATGGATAGAAGACTGCAATGACAAAAACATACCTATAGACAGAAACATTATTCAAAAGAGAGCACTAACAATTTATGATAATTTTAAAAGAACTGAACAATCGTCATCTGAAGATCAACAATCATCTCACGATTTTGCTGCTAGTGGAGGATGGTTTGAAAATTTTAAGAAGCGATTCTCACTACATAATATAAAAATTCGAGGAGAAATTGCATCGGCTGACATAGAATTTGCCAAAAAATTTTAAACCTACATATCAAAAAGCGCTTCCTGGAAAAAGCTGTGGTCAGAAGTCAGAAGTCATTTAGTCCCTGGAGAAAATGTTGTACCACCAATAGAAGATGAATACCAAAAGACAATTAACATTTGTCGTGGTATTGGTGGAGAAGGATTTGATGATTTTGATATTCGAGATATCGAAGAAATATTGGAGGATCTTACATTGAACGGAGAAGAATTAGTCGAAATGTTGGATGAACCAACCATAATTAATGGAGGATCGTACATTGTACGGAGAAGAATTAGTCGAAATGTTGGATGAACCTACCATAATTAATGGAGGATCGTACATTGAACGAAGAAGAATAAGTCGAAATGTTGGATGAACCTACCATAATTAATGGAGGATCGTACTTTGAACGAAGAAGAATTAGTCGAAATGTTGGATGAACCTACCATAATTAATGAAGGATCGTACTTTGAACGAAGAAGAATTAGTCGAAATGTTGGATGAATCTACCATAATTAATGGAGGATCGTACATTGAACGAAGAAGAATTAGTCGAAATGTTGGATGAACCTATCATAATTAATGGAGGATTGTACATTGAACGAAGGAGAATTAGTCGAAGTGTTGGATGAACCTACCGTAATTAATGACTCAGAAAGCAGTTGCGGTGAAGTAGCCGCATGTTTCACATTAAAAACAATAAATGACGGCTTGGGATTGGCTCATAAATTAAGAACATTTTTTTATAGAAAATGATCCCATAATGGAAAGAATTTTAAAACTCAAGAGGGAATTACAAAATATTTGGCCCCTTATCACGAAATATGTAAAGATTTATACGCTAAAGGGAGACAATCGATTATTACAGAATTTTTAAAGGCTAAATCCAATAATACTCCCGAGTCCTCCGATGATGAAAACTCACAACCGATCTCGAAAAAGACTCGAACTAGCAGAATTGTTAGTGATAACAAACATGGTTGCTAACCTCCGAAGACAAGAGGATTATTATTTTAATTTCCAGAATTCATTATGGGTAGACATTTTGACTGTCTGAATCTGACTATTAGATATAAAAATATTTTACGATAAGAACAAAAAAATCTGTCTGAAGGCACCTCTAGAAGATGAAAGTGACTGAGGCGTATGATCACACTCCTTGTGCTGTGCTCTGCCTGACATCAGCTCTCGGACTGTTTTCTTTCTGCGGAGAGTAACAGGAGCCGATTTTATTCTGAAAATATAATAAATATAATTATTTTCATTATTTTGCGTAGCATGGTACATTTGACTACTATACGGCAATTTCTTCCACAACGAACTCATCTTGAAAAAATTTAACTCTTTAAATCCATGACAGACTTAATAGAAAAAATAAACAAATGATTAATGTCTTAGATAATGGAAGAACTAGAGGAAAGGAATTCGTTCAAGGATAAAAAAGGGAAACAAAAAAAATATAGAATGAAAGGATATTCCGAGTAATGTAATATTTTTTCAATTCTTTCTTAAACATAAATAAGGATGGTACACATATGACAACTATGCAAAGGAGTCTCTCATTGAAGATAATGTTTTTGTTCTGAAAGAAAGCGGAATTTTTCGTAAAGATATGAAGGAGAATTGAGATTGTTAAGAATGTAAAATAATACAGACAGAACGTGAATACAAAATAAATATTAATTATTTCAGCAAAATTAATACGAAAGCCTCTTCTACAGCCTATAGTACATCCAGAGGATCCAAAGGGTTGTATACCATCACATTGTATCACTACATCTAATAGTCAGTGTACTTGACATTCTGGGTTCTGTTTCTGGCAAACTCTGCTAGACTAGCAGTGCTTTTAAACCTTATTTCATCTGAATTAAAGTCTTTCTGTAGTCTTACACTTGACTAACTAGATTTATACTTATCAATGTTGGCTTGGATGCCTGAGTCCCGTCCCATACATTATGTGAGAGAATGGCACCTGTCAAATAGCAAATTTTTATGTTTCACTTTGATTACGAAAGAACTGCTTGAACTTTTTTTTATTTAAATGATATTTAGCTTATATTATAATTTGTTCTTATCAATCACTACCGGTATAACCCTACCAGTTTCAAGGCTTTCACCTCATCATCAGGGGGGCACAAACAAGACTTGTGCTCCCCTGATGATGAGGTGAAAGCCTTGAAACCAGTAGGGTTATACCGTTACAAAAAGTGGAATAAACAGTGTTTGATAAAAAACAAATTACAATGTCTTTAAACCTCCATAGTGTTAATGCCTTAACTAACGCATCAATCAATAAGTCCCGGGACTAACCAACAGATGGCGCCTCTAATAATAAATCCATACCATTCTCAGTTAGTAGCAACCTTTAGAAGTTACATGTCAAACTTTCATGACATTGTGTCATTGAGTTACAGTGGTTTTAGTGACGCTACTTTTGCTATTTTCAAAACAATGGAAAAAACCGAATTTCGTGTGTTGATAAAACATTGCTTTTTAATGGGAAAAAATACCGTTCAAAGTCAGCGATGGCTTGAAAAGTGTTATCCGGGCTCTGCTCCGTCGAAAACAACCATTTGTCACAACTGTTCACAGACCTCAAAAAGATGCTCCAGGGAAAGAGATTTGGCTCCAATGAAGAAGTGATTGCCGAAACTAACGTCTATTTTGATGAATAAAGAAGAATTTTCGCAAACAAATGTTGTTTTAGTAGTCAGTCCCGGGACTTATCGATCGATGTGTTATAAATAATAGCTTATATTATTTATAGTTAATGCGTTAACACTGTGGAGGTTTAAAGACATTTTGAAATTTGTTTGGTAAAACAGGGTTTATTCCACTTAACATAATTATATAACCCTACCGGTTTCAAGGTTTTCACTTCATCATCAGTCTTGTTTGTGCTCACCTGAAGATAAGGTGAAAACCTTGAAATAGGTAGGGTTATACCATTATGTTAAGTGAAATACTAAACAAATTACAATGATATTTCTAAATGCATTCCAATATCAAAATTCGTTGAGAAGGGATGCACCTACCATGGCAATTACTTGTAGATATATCTTAGCTGGTTGATTGGAAGAAATTGCTTGAAAGTAATAAAAACACCGGATATATTTAAATGAAATTGTTGAAATAGAATACAGTAGACTCTTGATTATCTGGAGTTGCATTAACTGGGTCGCAAATTAACAGAGCAAGTAATTATTTTTTGTCAGAAACTGAATTCTTTTTGTAACATTTTGAAATATTATTTGATAATTATTAATTCGACTACATAATACAATACCTATCAGAAAATTAAACTTGTGAAATTGGTAATACGTAATAGATAATAAAACTGGTGAAATCGCAAAATTGAGATCAGAAATCTCGGACAATGACACTGCAAATTGTTATTTGGGCGCAGTTAGATTTAGCGTTTACTTTTGATGCAAGTGGGTGGGTGTGCATCGTGTCAAATTGGTCATTTAAATTACGTGAGCATTATGGTTTATTTACTATGCACTATTTACACTTGAATTTTATATTCTCAATTTTCGTATCGCACAGCAATGTGCTCTAGTTTTATGTGTATTTTTTTCTTGACTCTAATATTCATCGGTAAGTTTTCGAGTTGTCGTGTCAATTTTATATCTCCCAACCTCCAAGCTCATGCTGAAAAGTGAAAAGAGGAAAAATACATTTTACATCTTCTTATGCTGAAAAGTGAAAAGAGGGAAAAAACAAACTTTTTTGCTATTGTATTTAAAAAAAAGGGTATGTGAGATAATTGTGAGTATATTTTTTAATTTTTTTTCTGATTTTTTTTGGCAGAGTTTACCTGGGTCAATTTTTCTCTACTACTCCGGATAATGGAGTCTGCTGTAAACAAATTATAATGCAGATGAATTTTTCAACGGTAAATATAAAGGCAAATTACCTATTGTTACCGACCATAAATTAAGTGTTAATTTTTAAACATTTATTATGATGGGAGTCCTAAGTTCTTGAAAAACCATCAGAGATAAGTTAAGATTACCCGTTGAGATCTTCAGCAGAGGTTTTATTGATGATCCTGCTGAGGTCAGCCAGCTGGGCGGAGAGCTCCTGCACCTGGGCGTTGGCCTCGCTCACCTCGTGGCCCATGCTAACCTGCTTGGATATCAGCTCTTGGATCTGCTGCCTTTGCTGAAATACAAGTGGTATTCATTAATGAAACTAAAATATTTCATCCTACTTGGCTTGCTTCAAACATATACAGGTGTCCCGTAACTCGGTGTCAAGCCGCTATCGAGGAAAAGGCCAGCTTATGACGGTTCAGAGTTAAAAAAAAATCTTGCAAAAGCCTTATACTTTTCAAGTTATAGGCATTTTTTTGAAAATTTTGGAAGTAGCTACCCTGCACAAAATGTTTATATGCTGTGACTACAAATTGCCATATTTTATGATTGTCATGGTTGTATCGCAATCCTATATCTTTTTAAATTATTTTTAAAGGAGTATTAGGTATGTATAGTAATGTACCATTTTGAAATCCTGACTAAACAGGCCATCTTTTGATGTAACTTGCCAGGTTAGCGTAGTACATTAATTTTACAGTATGATTAGTTAAAGTTAGCTGATAAAAAATATAAATTTTTATGATCGGACAAAAACTATGTTTGTTTCGAACATGCAATTTTTTTTGTTTTATATCTGACTCCGACTAATATCAGGGCTATCTAGGATTGCGATACAACCATGAAAATAATAAAATATGGCAATTTGTAGTCACAGCATATAAACATTTGGCGCAGGGTAGCCACTTTCACAATTTTCAAAAAAATGCCTATAACTCGAAAAGTATAAGGCTTTTGCAAGAATTTTTTTTAACTCTGAACCATCATAAGCTGGCCTTTTCCTCGATACCGGCTTGACATCGAGTTGCAGAACACCCTGTATACACTCACACTATTTCCCTATCGGGCTAGGCAGAAATAACGGAGAGCCAGATTTTCTTATTTGGATACAAATATTTTACCTCTTCCACATCCATAAACCTTCTACCATTTTTCTATTTTTTACATTTCTTTCCTTCAAAATATAATTCACTTGATCTTTACTTTCCTTGGTCATTCTTTATCTCTATTTTTATTTACAAATAAATATTTTTTTAGATTTAAAAATTAAGGTTTGTTTTTTTTTTTTATTTTTATATATTTTCCTGCAATATTATCAAGTTCAAAAAATCCTTTTCAAAATGATAGATGGAGGTTTCACTGTATTGATTTATGGATAGTAAAAAAAAAATTACAGTTAAAAAATATAATTGACAGTGAGTACCTGACTGGTGAAAGCCTTTAAGTAAGTGTTTTCATGATGCAAACTTTTTAAAACATAGTTTAAGGGATTCCCACGATCTGAGTTCAAATCTGGTCCAGAGTTATTAGACGCATTATTGTCTCCACGATCTTTAGTATCTCCAAACTCATCTTGAATGTCCGCAAAAACTACAGGTTTATGTTTTCTTTTACTTTGGCTCGTTGACACATTTCGACTTCTAGCACTTCTCGGTGGCACATTTGACTCTTCGCTTACAATTCTCGGAGAACTTTGAATTTCACTGTTGTCATATTTAAATTCATCCGTTTGTGAATCTCTCGATGTAAGCATCTGAGTTTGAACCTCTTTGTTCACAAGATCCTTTTTAGGATACAGAGAGTTTGGTAATGGTATGACTATCGGTTCAGTGTCCAGCTTCCTTCTGAGTTCTTCCAATTCCGATTTCATTTTTTCAATGGTTCTCCTTTCTTCAGTTAAAATGATGTTTTCTTCTGTGTCGCCGCACTGTGATGCAGCATCGTTAGTTTCTTTAGAAACTGACAACTTTGCGTCTGAATATTTATTTAGTAAATTTATTTCAAGTTCTTTTAATCTCTTATTCAAAAGATCTTCCTGCAAGTAAATAAGAAACCATATTTATTTTTCCGCAACCTGTTTTTGTAATGTTAACATTTTTAATAAAAAAGCAACCTAAGCTGTCCTCAGTATTTGCATGTGAGATTCAACTTCTTTTCAGAGTATGGACTGCCCTTCCAATCTGGTGATTGGAAGAATCTTTTGGACGCATCATACATCATCATATAATTCACCTTTTGCAGTTCACACCGTTTGACTTTGGAACTGACATGAAAAATACTTTCCCTCAGCAAATGTTTCTCCAATTTCTTTCTGCTTTCATTCCTTTTCAGTCTACATACATCTCCATTCCAATTCAGTTATAAAATATTCAATATAATCTTTTTTTATCTTGTCTAATTCAATTTGCACTTTTTTAAATGCAATTCCAAGAAATCCTTCTAGTTTTCAAATATTTCTTATGATTAAAATTTACAACAATGCTATTCAAAATAAAAACCATTAAAAAAAGTCTCCACCAAGGACAATATCTCGCTTAAATTGTTCAATTTACGCTCGACGAAGTTTTTGAAAACTTGCTGTGGGATGATAAGGGAGTATACATTAATAGAGAATACTTAAGTCATCTAAACTGATATTGAGATCATTACTTATAACACATCGATCAATAAGTCCCGGGACTAACCAACACATGGCGCCTCTAATAACAAATCCATACCATTTTCAGTTAGTACCAACCTTTAGAAGTTACGTGTCAACCTTTCATGACATTCTGACATTGTGTTACAGTGGTTTTAGTGATGCTACTTTTGCTATTTTCAAAACAATAGAAAAAACCGAATTTCGTGTGTTGATAAAATGGCATCATCATGTTTATATTATGCATGCAAATGTAAACAAGTAAATCTGTGTAAACAACTGACCATGTCAAAATCAAATAAGTGATAATTCTAGTGTTTTTTTTTTATTTGTGTGCGTTGGCGTCCATGAAAAATTGTACGTGTTTTTTTTCATTTATTTTACTATTAAATATGTTATTATATATCTTACTGGAGGCGTGGAAGGACCACGCACAAGAGGAAGAATTCCAATGCGTTGGGCTGACCAAGTGAGAGACGCAACTGGACTACCCTTCGAGCTGCGGAGTGCAGGGACAGATGGAGCGGAGTAGTCAGAGGCTGTTATGGGAGTCACTATTCTCAGCCATGAGCTACACGACAGGATGATGATGTCTTAATATTGCGGAAATATATTAACAAAACTTTTCTTAATTTTTTACAGTAAGAAAAAAATGGCCGCAATGTTCCAGCCGTTGGGAATCGCCGCGTAAATTCAAATACTTTTTTTTAGTGATTGTGTACTTTAATTTTTTTTGTGAATTTTTTAATGAAAGTAACGGACTTTTACTGTAGTGGGATTGGACCTGAATATTGGGAAAAAAAATTAAATAATACCTTTTTTTTTAGCCTGTCTGATTGATGTTGAACTTTATTTAAAGCAGCACCAAGACAGTCCTGCTGGCTATTGGAGACTCCTTGTGTCTCTCCACCTTTGCTCAAGAGGATCTGCTTGTATTCATTTAATATCTTATACCTCTCCACCTCCAGTTCTCTGGCAACTTTTCTCTCCAGCTCAATCTCTCTCATCTCTTGTTCCTGTTCCGCTTTCATTTTTTCCATTTCTAGCTCTCTCTGCATCTTCTCTCTGATTTTCTGTTCTGTTCTCTTTATCTTTGCTCTCTCTTGTTCGAGCTCTCTTCCTACTTCTCTCTCTTTGGTTTCTATTAAATGTCGGCACTTTTGCCATTCCTCCTGTCTGGCAATTTCCAATTCATGATCGAATGCCTTTTGCATTTTGTCATGGAGCTGAAAGAAATTTTAACATCAAATTAACACTGCGAAAACTTTATGGTAATAGAAAAGTGTGAAAAGGAAAGTAAATATCGTATATGAAGAGTTGCGAGGGTATTGAATGGTGGGTAGTGATAGGAAAGTCAATGGGGCACCAAAATATATATACTTGAATCAAACACAATCAAAATCTGCTAAGATGAAATTTTACAACAGTATTTTAGTACCATCTTTGATGTATGCAAATAAATGCTGTAGAAATGCATGCACTTAGAATAATATATGGGGTGACAATGTATGACAGAATATGGACTGAATTAGTTAGTATGTACATTGAGTAAGATGAAGATCACTCTGAAATGGTTTGGGCATGAAGAACGAATGAATGAAGAAAGACTAACAAAATAAATATACAGTGCAAATGTGAGTAGAAGGCGTGGTAGAGAAAGACCAAGGAACATATGGTTGGATCAAATTAATGACATTTTGAATGAAAGAAGGGATGGCAGGAGGAACGACTTATAGCAAAGGTTTATGTGAACTCTTAAGTATGGTATATTTTTGGTGATTATGTGCGGGACATTATGGGATGGACTTTTTAGTCTCTCTGGTATGATAAAGTATGCGGGGTTTGATTAGTGTGACACATACATGTTATTGAATATCACTGTTTATCAAGTTGATGAGAGTTTGCAAAGGGGTATTGTATAATCAACAATCGGGAAAAAAATATCAATGTATTTTTCCATGTTATACGTCCTCAGTAAGATACAGGCATAAGTCTAGTTTTACTGGGGACACGACAAATAAAAGGCAACAAACCTAGATCCATATAATTTGTGTCCACTTTAAATTACCTGTTATTTTTTCATAAATTATTTAGTTATAAAAAATTTTGTTTTGTATAAATAAATAACATGGATAGGATTTGGAAGGTGACTGGACTCAGCGTCACAACAAAATGCCGCCTGTTTAACGCATGTGTCATCCCGATCCTCCTGTACGGCTGTGAATCTTGGCATCTCACCAAGGATCAGGAGCGCAAGATACTTAGTTTTGAGAACAGGTGTCTCAGGAGGATATTGGGAATCAGGTGGTATGGCGCACCCGGCAGGGGTCTGTCGTCTCTGTAATTCGGGAGAGGCGATGGTCCTGGCTGGGACATGTTCTGAGAATGCCCGATGATAGTTGGCCGAGGAGAGCGCTGTTTTTCTATCCATTGTGGTCCCGATGGCCTGGAAGACCCGCTCTCACGGTGTACCGTTCCTATGACAAGGAAGTCAGAGAGTTAGGAATGTCGTGGAGAGAGATTACCAACACCGTCCAAAACCGCTCTGAATGGAGAAGACTGGTGGCCTCCCTATGCTCCCTTGTGGAGCTTTAAAAGAAGGGTGAATGAATGAATGATAAATAAATAAAATATATTTCGAAATACACAAACCTCGCTCATGATGTGTTCCAACTGATCTGGATCAATGTGATATTCTGACGATTTACCAGAATCCGTGTCATCCTCACGTTGTTCTACAGCACTCTTAGATCTATCACTTTTAAGATCATAAGCATTTTGCTTTTTTCTTCTTTTCTCTTTGAAATTTCTCCTCTCATCACTCTTAGACATCTTCTTGCTCACGTGATAATCAATAGAAGTTTCCTCAGATAAAGGAATCTTTCCATTTATTTCTTTATGAGCGCTTATCTTTTCTTCTTTATTCTGTTCGACTGTATCAGGTCTCAAATTCTCAGTACTAACTGTAATGAGAAATTTAGAAAATATAAAGGGTCTTTCAAATTCAGCGTTTTTTTTTATTCAAATTTTTTAAATTCTTGAATAAAACACACAATTTGGATTGATTTCAAAAAACTTTTTATTCGTCATTAAAGTATAATGTATGACATTTAAACACAAAAACAATATCCGCCAAATGTTCCCCTCTTGCAGCTACACAGATGTCTACTCTTTTGTCAAAATTTTCGATGACATTTTGGCATAATTGCGGTTCTAACTCACCAATAATGCGAATAATTTAGTCCTTCAGCTCAGGAATTGGTCGGGGGTTATTCTTATAGACCTGGCTTTTCACGTAACCCCAGAGAAAATAGTCCAACGGTGTCAGATCACATGATCTTGGTGGGCAATTAACATCACCGTTTCCGAAGATTACAATACATAAAATAATTCAACAATTTGAACGCGTTGTTGTACTGTATACGACTCCATTTTTATAAATGCCATACATTGCACTTGTCAAATGTCACAAGACCCAGGCAAGTTTGCGACGCCATCCGTGTTTTATCCAAGAATTTAAAAAACATGCTCAATTTGAAAGACCCTTTATTAATAAATAAAAAATTAAATCTTGAATCTTCAAAAAGAATATAGTTTCACTTTGTGGTGCCATGTTTTATGTAAAAGGAAAAGATATCCAACCAGTCTAAAGATATCCAGCCTGCATTTTATACGTCTAATAAAGATATCCAACCTGCATTTTATACGTCTAATAAATTAAAAAATAAAATGATGAACAATAGAGATACGGAAAGTACACTTACTCAATCCGGAGTTTACAAATTACAATGCAAGGATTGTTCATATTTTTATATTGGCAAGACAAAAAGATATTTCGAGAAATGAGTTAAGGAACAACAATAATTTTTCAGAGTTCACTAACCACCTAATTGAAAATAATCATTAATTCGATATCAATCGTGGTTTGCGGATTCTACACATAAGCCGAGAGGGATTGCAGCTTGACAATTTGGAAATTCTCAAGTTTAAAAAATGTATAAAATTAAGTCTAAATATCATCAACAACCAAACCAATTTTCATAATAGCCCTCTGCTTGATATGTTTCCTATTTAGAATCCACCCCCCTGGATATCCAGACCCTGACCTACCCGAAAGATTCACTTTTACTTTTCCCCGCCCCATTTACCATTGTATCACATCTCTCCCCACTTCTCTCCCCCTATCTCATTCCTTTTATATTATTTACACTTGTACAGGAAATGTATTTTTAGCAATTTAGTTTATCTTCACCTGACGATGAAGAAGGTGGTCTTCGAAACCGGTTGCAAACCAAAAAATAAACCATTCCTTTCACATAAAAAAATCAGTATTTTTGTAATGTCTTTTTCAGTGAAAAGAGAATATAATCAGCAGAACGGTGAATTAAAGAATAACCAAATATGAGAGACCCTGCAGACTTGTATATCCTGAAAAATCAGCTTTGTCCAAACACTTCATCGAAACAGGACACCATTTCTCACTTGAACTAAAAATACTCGGCAAACCAGAGTTATCACGCCCGAGTAATCAAAGAGGCTATAGAAATATATAAACATCCAAAGAATTTTATCAAAAATGACAGATTCCAATTCAAATCAGTATGGTATCCTATAGTCAAATGGAAGGATCAATAAAATGATAATCAATAATAACTTCAACCTTTGTAGAAGCTTGTTCTCATGTAGTAGGACGGAATCATGTGCTCATGTTATGGTCACGTACCAGGACGGACCCATGTGCTCAAATTACAGTCGAGACTCCGCTATAGTCCAATCGATATCCAGCATGGATCCACTTATAGTGATGTTGACTACAAATAAGCCCTGAAGATGAAAACATTTTAAGAATGCATTTTATTATATTACATTTCCTTTGTCCAAAGCTCAACTTGGTGGGCTCATTGACTTGGGTTAATTTCAATAAACCAAAAATAAATTAAAAGGATCATTTTCTGAGTACAGTCTGAAATCAAACCTCAACTCCCAGATGAGAGACAAGTTTTTTTACCAAGTAGGTTACGAAAGTTGCTTTTCTGTATATCTTGATAAATAAATAGTAATAATAAATACCAGGTTTGTATAAACCCTCCTTCTTCCGAAGGGCAGGAGGTAACAGCCGCATGAGACACACCAGCAAAGTGTCGTCCAACATATCCGACTGGTAAGCGGAGTACACTGTCTGCGCCTCCTCACACTCTATGGGCAATCCTGCAATGTTAGAACAGTTGTGTAGTCTTTAAGCAAAGTGAACTATGGCATTCTAAAGTGTTTGTCGTGAGGTCGATTTCTTCTTCATCTAATAAACTGATTTGCATATGACTTGAAACTAGTTGGAATTTATATAAATTTTGAAGTGGATTAAATAGTATTTAAATTTTTAATCATATTTGAAGCACATTTTATGTTGTTCTTACGTAGTTTATCTCCCTGGTCTTTGGAATTAATTTATTTTACCTATACTATTGTATACTAATAGACGGATTTTATTTTTTATGAAAGTTAGCATGAGACAATCAGGGTTATACTCGTATCATCAATATGTAAAATTCTTCTCCAATTGTTCTTGTGATAAATACAGTTATTAATTAGTCGTGCCTTTAATTTATTCATAATTATGTTGTGTCTTTGTTTGTATATCCATTACTTCTATGCTAAAGAAAATGTAGCATGGTCCCTGTGACGTTTCACAAATTTGCCCCAATACAACCTTGTAACGACGTTCAGTAATTTTAATTATTTTATCAACTTTAATATAAGCCTCGATTCTAATAAATAGCAAGTTATTTAAGTAAATACATTACATAAAACTAGCAATAATGACAAATTAATACATCTTGTTACAAATTAGCAAAAATATGTCAGTTTGTTAAAATCAAATAATATTTGGTGACGTTTGTCAAAAGTCACTACGTTAGTCTGCATTGGCTAGGGATGGGGTATACGATAATTGGATTTTCGATTTTTTTATACATAAAATTAAATATTCGTAATTAGTATTAATTCATAGTGGATCTTGGCCTATTTAAAGATAGATACAAATCATACAATACATTAGAAAGTCAGTATAATGAAAATAAGAATTAAAACGTTTTATAAAAAAACGATTCGATTTGTAAAAAAAAACTATTTTACCTCATCCCTTTGAGACATGACATTTCAAACGTCACAGGGACCATGCTACATTTTCTTGAGTATAGTTATTTAACTTATTGTTAAGAGTTTGCAGTCTCTGCTTTTTCCTGAACTAAAGCACCCTTGAGGAGAGTCTGGTCTATAAACGGCACTATATAAAATTACCTAGTGCTTCCAGAATATCCCACACGTCCCTTTCGTGGAATTTCATATGCTGTGTGTCTTTAGCAGTCCCCTGTTCTTCTTCAGTACGCTGTGCAGGTCGAATGAATTTGGGCAAGGCGGACAGCATCGGTACTTCTGAGCTGAACACTGATAAAGTGTAATGGTAGCCCTATCAACAAGAATTTTTTTAGAAAATGCACATAATTATAAAAGTATTTCTGTAATGAACCATTGCTTTATCCCGATTTCCCAATACATCAGAATGTTCAGTATATAGGGTAACCAGCTCTCAGAGTTTTAGCACTATGTCTCCGGACTCCGGGTTTTGTTATAATTTGTCTGGGTTATGCTAATTTTGTAATTATGTATAAAATTAACTTAACCGTAAGTCAGTTATATTAACCCTTCCTGTCCTGTGATGTGTAACTAGTACACATTGCTTCTAAAAACTTTAATATCTCTATAAATATAATAAATACTGGGTTCAGATTTTAGGTATTCCTCCGTAATACATTTACGCATTGAATAAAAAAATAATATTAATAATAATTAGCACTTATCGGCCACATCAGAGATATTTTGTGAAAATCGGGAATAAATTCACCAATACAATCAAACGTGTGCCAGTGTGTGATGTAGGTGTATTCATTCTAAAACACCGCTATGGGTGAGGAAGCGACACTATTCACGTCTCACTCTCATTCTACTTCAGTATATTGGAACGCAAGAAATAGAATCTCGCTCGCTTCTCTCGATCAGTAAGTCAGCGACTTTCAGTAGAGGTGGTCACTTTGCCCGTTTTGTGAACGTTGGCCGATATTTTTTTTTCATGTTTTTAGTAATTAAATTTCAATTATTATCAATTTTGACTTCAAATTTAATTAATTTAAGCGATTGGCTATGAATATTCTTATTTTTCCTATTTTAAATCGCTCATTTTTATTTGATTATTGATGTGTATTGAATACACAACACCGGAACAGGGGGGGATTTTTATAGCACAGGAAGGGAAAGGTATTGCGCGAGCGTACAAAGGTACTGCGCGAGCGTACAAAGGTACTGCGCGAGCGTACAAAGGTACTGCGCGAGCGTATAGCGCGTAGCATCAGGCTAATATAAAATATAATTTTTACCATAGGTCTTAGATCCTAGTTTCTCTACTTCATAAAAAATGTTAGTTACTGTAACCATTTTGACTGATTATTACATTTTGTTCCTATATTACTAAATCAAAAGAAAAGAATATTTGTTTAAACATTGACAGAAAGGAACATAAAAAAATATTTTTATTTGCTTGTCTTTTGTTTTCAATAAACAAGAAAACTTTTTTTTTATTCATGAACAATCTCATAAACTGAAATAAAAAACATATTTATATGTATAAAAATCACTTACTTGTTGCAATAAGTACTCTGCTATGATTAAGTTTAGCGCTTGATATTTAGGCGATAAATTCAGATTTAGTTTTTGTGTAGCTGCCACTTTACGACCTAAAATATTTAAAAAATAACAGTGAAACTATTGTGTGCGAGATTAAATAACTTACACATAATTAAATGCTGAAATAAATTATACAAATACCTATTTCAGTTGACTTTAATGCCTCAATCATTTGGTGACGTAAATGTGTCCTTAATTCCGATAAAACACCTTTTTCTTCAAACCAAACATACAGTTTACTTTGAAATTCTTCAGAACTCATATTGTGCAACAAATTTTCGGATTTTTCGCCTATTTTTTCACTTTCTGCCATTGTTGGGAAAACTAGAATTTTATTTTTAATGAAAGTACTTAATATATACACATACTTTAATTATAGAGAGATTTTAATCAAGTTTTTAAACTAAAATCGTCACTATTGCCGGTTTGTTTACACGCCAAAATGTCAAAGACGCGTTGGGATATTTGACAGTTGAAGACGATCGTAAAAGTACTTTTTCTTTGAATAAGTTAATCGTTAAATTAATGAACAAGAGGAGAAAGTTTCGTTAAATTAATGAACAAGAGAAGAGGAAAAAGAAAGTCTTGATACCGATTTGAATAGAAATATATGAATACAAAAAATTGTTTCCGAGTTAAACAGACTTATTGTTCTAGAAAAAATCTATTAGTCGTATTCTTTAAACTCGAAGAGTTATGGACGATATGACATGCATTATAGTATAGCTATTGATTTTGTCTGTTCAACTTTTCGTTTTGCTGGTATTAAAAGTTACTTTGAGGAAGTATTTCTGTTACAGTTATTTTTTAAATTTCAAGTAGCATGCTATTCAAAAAGCTGAGTAGCATATATACTTTACAACTTATTTTACTACGAAGAAGTTATATTTAGCGTGTTTTTTAATACTGAATACCGTCAAAGTATCTTATAAAAATGTGAAGAAACAATGTTAATACTGAATTGAAAATGTTCCGAGGAAGAAAGTATGTAGAAGGTAATATTATTCCTCAAAACTATAATTTGCAATGCCTTGAAAAGCTGGGTCCATTGTGTGTTTCAATTGTAGAATTCGCGTATGACATATTCAAGTATGATACAAGTGTCATGCATATCGTTTTTGATAAAGATCTGATAAGAGTATTGCTTGATAATATGTACCATAAGAAGTAAGGAGCACATAAGACGCTTTGTTTAAAAAAAATGTCTATGGTATAGTCACCTCTATGCTTCTAATAAGAAATGGAATGTTATATATCTCCGATTCTAAGTTGATTTTTTAGTATACATATTCGATTGACACTTAAATAAGATGTTTTTTAATGTCTTTTAACAAAACTAGAAAATTTTAGTTAAATTAGATGGTCAAAACTGAGATTAAATCGGAATCATTTTTTTTCGTAAAAATATCAAGGTTAATGGACAAGGCTTTAGGTATAATCCAAAAATCACACGTTTGTCCAATCATATTTATTTTGAACACGGGCTAGCTTTCATTTACGAGTATTTGTTTATTTCAACCGCGATCGATGCCAACCTCAAAATAATTCCACAATTTTTGTATGTTATTTTGTATTATGTGGTTTATTGCATCACATGAGTGGACTTTCAGAAATAATAGCACTGAGTGTTGTAGTCAATTTGATTCCACCACCATCCATGCTTTTATGGGGGTTAAAATAATTTTCCATCATGTGTAATCTACACTAGAAAATCGAAATCTTCTTTATTTATTGTGAGCGTGACGTCATATAGTGAGGAAGAAGGCACTGACCAAAGGGTCTCTTCTTCCGGCGGTGACACACGTGAGTACAAAAAAAAATAGAGCAACGATTGATTTAAGTACCGACGTCATGGGAGAAGGGAAATGATTCGCGGTGTAGTTAATATACTTATACAGCGGCTTAAAACCTGAAGTTCAAACAGTACCGTAAATAGCCAGTACTTCCATAGAAAACGTTGAATGCAGGAAAACTATCCTTTGACGTCACTAGATCGAAGTAGCCGCTAGTCCGGTTATGTACCGATATAATACTTAATGGAGATTCTTTCGATAATTATTAACTCGATTGTCATTGAAATACCACAAAATATAATCTGCCGATTAATCCAACTGGGTGGAAGAGCACGATTTAAGATAAAAAGTTTGCCATTAAAGCTCTTATGGCCAGATACAAATTGGATAGTCTAAGGTCCTATCCTCCTAACTCAATCGCACGGACGAAGACATTTTACAAAAACATACATGTTCGTAAATTTCATGAATACCGCGAAGCTAGATCAATTTATCTTGATTAATTCGAAACGCGCTACTTAAATCGCGTGTAAAACGCCTCATCGGGACAGGGCCTAATAGTTTGGATACACCCACGTGGAGCCGAGGAGCGCCTGGATGAAAGGAAAAAATTAAATGTTTGTCTTCCTATGGGAGGTGACGGTCATCCTTGTTACCAAATTGACTATTGGATGGTATATCACCAGACAGTCTTTCATTAGTTTATTAATGAACATAGGTCTCTCCACGACGAAAATTTTGAATGGAAACTTGATTATACATGTCGAGCAGTTTTAATTTTACGATGAAAAATTAATCTAAAGAATGCCATCTATAAAAATTATAATTACTTATTTCGATTCCGAAACGGTTTGAAGCTTCGCTGAAATTAAATAACCAAATCTAACATGTTCTTAAGCCATTGAATGAGTTAAAGTAAAAAAGGTCAATTCATCAACATTGGCTAAGAAATAAAAAATAGCTTCTTTCTATCATTTTTTATATGATATATTTTAAGTTAACCTATAAAAAAATGTAAAATTAGGAAGATTTTAGTAAAATTTATCGTGATAATTACGTAATTAAAAACAAGTTTTATGGCGAAAGTATTAAAAAATCAATAATATTCTTAATTCTTGAACCGAAAAGATGTTAATATATTTATGTACTGCAGTTACGCACCTCCTGCCATCTGTCCCTGTGGCGCAGAGGATAGCGCGTTGGACTTCTAATCCAAAGGTCGTGGGTTCGATCCCCACCAGGGATGCAAAAGCATTTATTTTGTTTTATTTTTTTATTGATATTTTTCGTTCCGTGATTTTTTAAAAATTGATTGACAAGTTGTTTTTTGTTTTGTAGATAAAATATTCAATTTTACTTATTTTGAAAAAAAATACTTACCACTTTAAAAAATCAGAGAATTCCTTCGTATAATTGCAAGAATATTCTCAGTTTATAATAATTTCCTTTCTTGCTTAAAATTTAATTGCTTTTCTTACCTTTTTCTTATATTTAAATACATACATACCATCACGCCATTTCCTTGTTGGGGCAGGCATAGAAGACATGGCTCGCATTCATTTTGCTCTTATAGTTATTTTATAGTTATAGAATCAAATAATATAGACCTAAAACTGAGAATACTCCTCATCAAGACCTATGTATGGAGTATCTTGATGTACGGCTGCGAGACATGGTGCCTATCCGAAAGAGATAGACGAAGACTAGAGGCTTTTGAGATGTGGTCCTATAGAAGACTATTAGGAATTTCCTGGAGAGACCGCATCACAAATGAAGAGGTTCTCCAACGAATCGAAGGAGGAAGGCACCTGCTCAGGATCCTGTCCGAAAGGCGTGCAAGATGGATCGGTCATATAATACGACAAGAGGGCCTCTTGCATGCCATAATGGAGGGTATGACCGAGGGGACAAACTCTAGGGGACGCCCACGCCGAGAGTACCTGGAGGACCTGTTGGTGGACGTGCGCTGCTCAACATATACAGATTTAAAAAGAGCCGCACAGGACAGGGGGGAATGGAGGAGAAGAGTGGAAATTGCTGCAAACCAGTCTTAGGACTGCAACCACGGAGAGAGAGTTATTTTTCAATGCACTGACTTTACTTTCCATACATCATGATGGTAGGCACTACTCCCCCCTATGCACAATCAATTTTGGAAAATTTGTGATTGATATACTGGCAAAAAAAGTTGACTTTGTTTCCTACAGCAATGCACCTTTCAATATTTTTTTCTGTTATAATCTCTCAAAAATATGTTCCCCAAAGAGAAAAATTCCTCAACTTCCTCAAATTTCCACCAAATTTCTTTGAATGGACTTAAAACAAGTGTCAGAAAAACCTAATGATGCTGACAGGACATATGACGATCAATTATACCTTTTTTCCCCTTGTGACTATTTTTAAGGATTTAAAATATGGGTACACTTTTTAGTTTCTTGAATCTTCGAAAAGACTTTAGTTTCACTTTGTGGTGCCATATTTTATGTAAAAAGAAATAAATAAAACACTTATTTTATATTTTCGTGTTCACCACTGGTTTATTTTGAGTTGACTACCGGTTTCGAAGACCTCCGTCTCCATCGTCAGGGGAAGATAAACTAAATTGCTTACAATATATTTCCTCTGCAAGTGTTAATAGTATAAGAGGAATGAGGTAGGGAGAGATGTGATTCAATGGTAAATGGGGCAGGGAAAAAATTAAAATGAATTTTATGGGCAGACCAAGGTTTGGATATCTGAGGGATGGATTTTAAATGGGAAACATATTTAGCAGAGGGCTATTATTAAAACTGGTTTGATTGTTTATAATATTTAGACTTAATTTTATACTTTTTCTAATCTCGAGAATTTCCAAATTGTCAAGCTGCAATCCCCCTCGGATGTGTAGAATCTATGACTTTTTAGCTCTAAGATATGAAAGTGAATCCCTCTGCAGTCATTTAAAAATAACCTGAATACCAACGAGAATCGAAACCGCAAAACCTGGTTGATCTATCTTACCAACTTGGACTCCACGGGGATAATTTATTATGAGTGAATACTAATTAGGGTGAAACAATATGATGTTCATGGCTGCAGTAATGGTTCAAACCCTGCGCTGTACTACTCCCCTTAAATGCCACAGGCATTTTTTTCACCTAGTAATCAGGGGTAATAATAGGTCTTAGATCATATCTATTCTTAAAAAGAACAAATATTAGGTAAGTTCAATAGACTCATAGTATCGTTTGTATCCAATTCATATTTAACCTATGTATTACCACATATCAGAGTTTTGAAACAAACTTCAACGACTTAAGAATCAGGTGGCCAAAGAACTTTCACTTTCTGTCGACATTATTTTGCGTGATTTACAATCCCAATTCGCCTTTATATCTTTGTGAAAAATTCCAGTTTCTTTCAGAACACGGACGTTCTCTTCGATCAGGTAATGAGAGACTCCTATGCATACCAACACATCATATGACACTTTACACATCTTCATTTGCGATTCACTCGACTTGATTGTGTAACGAACTTCCAGATGTGCACCATATTTGTTTACATTTAAGAGAGAATTAAAAGAACATTATATAACTCAGAATATCCTTTCATTCTAATTCCCTTCCTTATCCTTGAACAAATTCCTTTCCTCTAGTTCTACCATTATTGATAGAGATTAGATGTTTTTTTTATTTAAATTTTAACGAATATATATTCAAATTTTTTTTGTAAAATCTATCATAGATTAAACAGTTAAATATATCCAAGATGAGCAGGTTGGTTGGAAAAACTTGCTGTATAGGTCTGCCAGGTGTACCATATACACAAAATAATTCAAATAAAATAATAAATATTTTATAGTTCATTCAATCAATAGACAAACCAATTTATAAGGTACTGTTTAGCGATATGTCACGATAAGGGCAAATCTGATTCATTGTATCAACTCTCAGTGTCTTCTTAAGATGTCACTTAAATGTCTCAATGCTCTCAGTTCTTGATAATCGATTCCATACGATAGGGTTAGCCACTCTGAAAGCACAATTAAGACAGCTGGGCCTATTTGAATTAAACAAAGTGGATTGAAATTGATACTTGGATAATCTCAGAGTACACCACCTTCCAGAAAGAACATCCTTAACACACAATTCTGTCATGTAGTATATTGGTCTGTATCAGATGTTGGCTTTTTAATGGAGAATCAGGCAATTTTGAGTACTCTGGAAAATTCAGTGTTTTTTTTTTATAAGGCTAGCCAGCTTATATAAGCATAATTAAGAGTGCCAGGGTGCCTATAATGGAGACAGGTTGACATTTTTATTGGAGTTTTGTAGATCATTTTTTTTTCTGTATTAGGTGGTTGACATTTGTTTTTATCGAGGTGCCGTGTAGTGCTATTGTTCAAACAAGTTATTTATTGTAATGAGTAAAAAATTTTGAAGTTGTGAGTAGGTTGTTTTTCTCGCTGAGAGAACTCACCGTCATTCCAATGAAAGAAGCAACCTCTATCGAATTGAAGAAAAATACGAAACTGGCAATAAGGATTATATTTCCATACCATAAATTATTAAAAAAAAAAAAAATAGGCCAGTGAGAAAATGAAAGAAATAAAAATTAAATATTTTAATGTTTATGTCTAACACGCTTACTGTCAAATTAGAGGTCTCTAAAATCCCATACAAGAACAGGAAAGTTGAAAATATGTGATTCAAGATTCTATTTGGTTGATTAATTCCTCTAAAGTTTTCTTAACATTGCATACCATAAGTTTATAAATTCTTTTTTAAAAATAATCAGTGTTAAATAACATGCTAAAAGTACCACACTTCACACTACCACAGCCAGCAGTATTATGTTTCTCTCGGTTATTTCAGGAACACCCTAAAATGGCACCTGTCCGAGACTTCGACCATCGCCAAACACTCGATTGAAACATCCTCACAACGCTGTTTTTGTTCCATTGTGAGCAAACACAGCATCTATCTCGTGCACAGCTTTCTCATGTCCAAATTTTCAGTCAATATGCGATGTACAGCACTTTTTGAAATGCCTACCATGTCTGCTAGCTCGCGCACTTTCAATCGACAGGTCATCCAATACCATTTTGTGGATTTTCTTTACCATTTCTGGCGTGGTCACCTCATTTGGTCGACCACTGCGATGTTCGCCTTGGCAGCTCGTACGGCCTCGTTTAAACTCTGCCACCCAATATTTTACTGTTGTAAACGAAGGAGCAGACTCCCTCAGAGTAGAATCTAGCTTTGATATTGGTTGGACTTAGACCTTTCAAATGAAAGTATTGTATCACATAACGATGACCAATTTTTTCCATGTTTACAAATTCACAGAGCGTTCACTATTGATGGCTGCCAAACAAATACTAAACAACGTAGCGTCTTAAAACTTAAGCTTTATAAGTTTAGTACTGTCTACCTTAGTAATTTTTTAAAGCAACAACCACCATCTATACGTCAGGTCGGGTACTTCTGGGACCACCCTCGTACTATTCAGAAATGTTTAGCATTATTTGGGAAAGGTGCAAAAATATTTGTTTAGTAAACCCGACCTGTTGAATGTTCATCAAACTTTGATTTTGTGGTAGATTTGCGTGTACAATGACTACGCGTCCGATTCGGCTGAAATTTTGACAGTAGCTGTCAATGAGAATGTATTACGCGATAAAAAATTGCTCTGCGATAGTGGTGCTATCGGGCGGTGAGGCTAAGTACTCATCAGACCGCCCTCGTATATTGCCTCTATATTTTGTGTTGACAAAACTACTTGACTTACAGCATTTTTAAAGTAAGAAAAAATGGCCACGATATTCCAGCCGTTGGGACGTTTTAATTTATTTTTAGGATTACGTAATTTGTAATCTGACTTTTTTGTGAATTGGGTCCCTTGGATTTCAAATTAACGAACTTTTAATGTAATTATTTTCTTTGCTTTTCATCTATGAAAATGTGACCCTTCAACTTGATATATGTATAAAAAGCATTCATGCTGCCCGTTTATGATGATAATATAAAAAAACCTTAATTAAATATTTAGAATAGGGAAAGGGAAACAATAAAAAATACATTAGAAAGTTTTTTTTGGAACTTATATTATTAAAATAAGAATGTACATTATGTCAGATGTTGTAAGCTTCCGCTTCTGTCCAAATCTAACCATTGATACCAGCACAGTCGATGCGCAATACAAAGAATTGAACAAAACCAGTAGCAGTGGCAATTGAAAAGTCCCACTAGAATGTAGCTTAACGGTAGGACTTCTGGTAGCGGGCGCGGGCACCTGGACCACCGAACTTCTTGGGTTCGCACCTCCTGGGGTCGGCTACCAACAGGGTTCTGTCATACTGTACGAAGATATCTCTAATCTCGTTCTTGGAGGCTTCATCCACATCTGAAAAAGGATAAGATGAGAATCAGATATTGTTGCATGTGTGATAAAAACATACGTTTTTTTTTTCATTATCAGTTAATATTTGCATTTCATATGTTTTATCATATTCGGGATAAAAATTATCGTCATTTGAATATTTGACATATATTATTACATTAATATTTTAATTTAGAATAAGGAAATAAAACAAAAGTGAATCGTTACAAATTCGACCTAAAATTACAAATTAATTATACAAGTTATATAAAATTTCACATCACTGACATTTGTATATGAATAATGCAATGACAAAATAAACATGTTAAATATGAATATTGCAATAACAAAATAAACATGTTAAAATGATGAAAAATACACTTTTATCTTTTAAAACCAATCAAGAAATAGACTATGAATATAATCATTGCTTTAAAAAAAAAAGGTGCCGGAGCTCACTTCTTGTATACCGTAAAAAGGTGGTGGAGCGCCCGCTCCACCGCAAAAAAAGCACTGAATATAATGAAATATTGTGTACTACTTCAGGAATACCCAAATGTGTAATAAATCACAATTTATTTGAAAAATTCAGAGAGTAATAATCACTTCTGACAGCTACACTATCACCAGTATTTTAGTTTAATTCCTAGAGGCATTTTATTAAATCAAATGAGTAAACATCAAAATTTTTTTTTTAATTCCATTCCACATTGAATACACAAAGATCGTCCGAGAAGTGCTTTTTTTATATAAAATATATTACTAATTGGCAGCTCAGTCTGTCGAGTGCAAATATTTTTAGTTTACATGGAAACTTACACTTCTGATAGTAGGCTACGAGAGCCTTTGAGATGGCCTGTCTGATGGCGTACACCTGTGAGACGTGTCCTCCTCCATTTACTCGCACTCTGATGTCCACATTTGAGAACTTCTCCTGAAAATATAAATGAGATTTATGTATAAATTTATCACAAATTATCCTTACAAAGAACATGCTAGTAAATAGGAAAAAAAAAGTATATATGTGAGTAATTTGAATAAATGATTACTCATACAGTGGCAGATCGGTATATATTGCGATTTATGATAAGAACGACCATATCATAGCTGTCTAGGGTCAGCTGAGGTAGCTTACAAGAAATAGAAAAAACTTTAAATCTATGTAAATATAAACAAATATTTTGATCACCTCATTAGGAAAAAGTATTTTGAAATATACTCAGTTACAGGCAGTCTTTCACTTTTACAATTCTCTATTTAGCACATATTTCATACTTGTACATTTATTCGTGTATAATCGAGTTTTGTACATTTAACTAGCTATTCCTGACTCAACACAACTCGAAAAGGTAATTTAATGGATGAATAAAACATGGATGTCGATAACAAAGTGTAAATGAGTTAAATGAATCTCACTCAGAATCTCTGTTCAACAAAGATCAAATTGACCTACAAGAGGTAAATATAATAAATAAATATAGGTTTATTGATAGCAACATAGTATGTACATAATATATTTAAATATACTTCAAAATCACATTAATTGCAGAGAATACATTAAAGACAGAAGTTATCAAAAGGTCTGGGCTCTTCTAATAACAACCCCTCGGCCAAGATACACCCCACCAATATAGGGCAAACCCAGCCACGGGGACACCAAATGTTTTTCAGACCACACCCTTGCACATATGATACAAAGTGATACAGAGAAGCTGGTAATGAAGAACCCACTGCTAAGTTTTTGGTAGCCAAGAATATGAATGCAGCTAATACATTTTGACCAATTTTTATAATGGAAGAATGTGATCCTAATGTAGTGTATATCACAAATACGTAGGTCAAGGCAATTCATAGGCATACAGTATGCTATAGAACTATCTAATAAGAAAATAAAAAGTAGGATAGTAATCAACTATCTATTGATAAGTACTATAAAGACAACACCTGATAAGGAGTACTAATATACCTCCTTAATTTGATCAATAATGCGTTTCAGTAACTAGTTTTGTGTTTATAGTTTGTATTCATAAATATAATACCTGTTTTCATTGTAAAATAAATATTTTAAAAGACATCTTTCCGTGTATTGCTTTTCTTTCATACATTTAACTTGAATACACATTTCCAGGAACCAATTATGGTTGAAAGTCGAGGATTGTCTGTATTTCAGTAAGGATGATTTTATTCCTTACCAAAATAAGGATATTTTATTCGGGTAAACATGGAAAATAAAATAAAATAGCGTAACTGATAAAAGTTTAATTATAATGTTTAATCTAATTTCTGTAACAAGGTCTAAAAAAATTGTTAATAACAACACACAGTGTAATGAAACATTTAATCACTATTTCTGAATTACTATAACATTTTCTCTTAATTGTTTTGTACCATGCTTGTCAATTAACTCGAATCCAAGCAGATTGAGTAAGATGGTATGTTTACAGAATAAAGGTTACACTATTTAGACAGAATTTTTTTTGGCGATATTATTTCTTAATTTCTTGCAAATTCAGTCTATTTCAACAATGGGATTATACAGCAACGATATGGTGATTCATATTAAAAAATGATAAAACAAAAGTATTACCTTGCCAAGCAGCAACAGAGGCTCTTGCAATTTGTACTGCAGCAGTTTGGGCTCGATCATGTCCAAGGGACGACCATTCACCCTCAGGTTTCCATTTCCGCGCTTGCAGTATGCAACTGCTGTGGCGGTTTTCTGTATAGAGAGAAATAATTGATAAATAATATGGGTTAATTTCAATATTAAAATTATAGATTACGACTTGAGAAATTTATTCCCAGCGAGTTAAATCATGAAATATTATCCTTATTGCCAGGTTCATGCTTTTCTCCCATTATGGAGTTAACTTATTTCTGTGAATGGCAGCAAGCCCTCTCAAAACAACCTCCCCACAGATGAGATATTTTTTTCATGCTTCAACAACAACACCATTCTGTGAAGACAAAAACAATGCCAAACAAAACACAACCACCCAACACAAAAAAGATCTTCAAAGTTGCAATGAAAATGTCAACATATCCCACAGGTAGGCATCCTGCCACCTAACAATTTTTGATGATTAACTTTCTAGCAGATATTCTGAATAATTCAATAAATAAGGCTGTCATGATAAACAATAATTTCTCTATGTGCTAATGTAATACGCACGGTCATTATTCAAGATTTAAGTAAAAAGGACGGAGATTAAAAAAGTTATGATTTAATTTTTCAGATCATTTTATACAACACACAAAATTTATAGTTAGAAAGATTTAATTATTGACATTATTTTAGAAAATCTAATTTATTACAACCAATAACTACCATTAGACGATATTTCCTACCAAAATTTCAACATTTATCATGTTACTTTGAGTACAATGAAGAAGTTTTGATATTAACGAAACATTTAGATAATTTAGTCTTAAATAAATATATATTGTGTGATAAAATTGGAATTTTCGTACAATTAGAATTACTGTTAGGCGAACTTTCATTCGATATTACAAAACGTCAAGTTATTTGACATTAGGCTATATTTTATCGTTTTGAGTAAAACTTAGTAATATTTCAAAATAAAATTATACGATTGCAACGATTTTATAATTAGAATAATATCTTATTACCAAGATATCTTTAATAACGCATTTTCGGAATGAAATCGCATAACCACGTGGATAACAAACATGTTGGTTAACTTACCTTCTTTCCGAAGACCTGCACGGCTTGGACTGGCTCGCGTTTAGGCTGTAAATATAAATATCCATTTTAGTTATTGATTTAGAATGCACTTACATCAAAACGAAAGGATTTTATACGATTTTTACGATATATTTAACACAGAATTAAATTAACCTTTGCGGGGGCCGACATCTTGAATCAAAAGGAAGTCAAAGACAAGTAACGATGTGCGGTAAATAATTTCATAGACAATTTTGACAGTGAATCACGCAGTGATGATTTTTATTTATGCTCGTTTATATTTTTGTTGGTGTTCATACATGATTGGAGATTAAATGAAGAAAAAAATTTAAAATAGTTTAATCACTTCTAACATTAGTGATCATTTTTTTTAAAATTGATATAGCAAATTGAGAATTATCGGATTATTTAATCATGGAAAATAAATAATATATAAGGACATTTCACATTAAAAATATTTGATAAACTACATATTTCTGAATACTTTTTTCCAAAAAATATTTTGTGGCCATGATTGTATTTATACAAATAATTTATATGTTGTCTGTGTCAGAATGTAATTGAAACACATGTGAACTTTTATCACACTTGTAAAATACATATTGCATTTCTTTTATAGGTAATATGTACATTTAGTGTATCATTTTACCTGAACATTTAGCGTAAAATTTTAGTATTTTTCTCACAAATACGGGCAAAAGCAAGAAAAATGACTTATCTTCATGCTCGATATTTTTACCTACACTATGAATGAGTATATGTTTTTTTTTTTCAATATTCAACATAATGCTTTATGAATTCAAATATACATTTATCAAAATCAACAAGTTTATTAGATCTTTTGTCAAATCTAATTTAGCATTAAAATCACGATTTTGCATTAAAAACACACACAAAATTAAAATTACACATTGCTCAGTGTTTTTTTACTTTTTGAAAGTATATTGTGTATTTACGAGAGGCATTTTGTGACGTGCGCTTACAGCTATAAATTCAATCAAGAATATGTCGAAAAGAAATATAATTTTTATTTTTTCACTCTGGAATATTATTTATTTGGATTTGAATTATGTTTAGTAGACAAACTATTTAATTCAATGAAGTATTTTATAAAAATAAGTATTTTGATTTTGAGAAATATAATTTAAAAAATGAGAGTAGAAAGCAAATAATTATTTGACTTAAATAAATATTATCAACTTCATGAAGAAATACTTTTGCCATGTTGAAAATTAAATATTTTGTTCCGTCAAGAAAAAAAATGTTAAGTCTGAAAAATCAAGTATAGTGGCGCCTGTGATTTACCAAATTGTACGTTTTTATAGAGCATACCAATATTTATTTATTTTATCCACGGTCGATGCCTCGAATAAATATTACATTTTATGCAGCCAAATAATAAAATAAGCTTTTTGCAGTCTATTGTCAATAGTTTTTTAATAAATTATGAAAAAGTATGGGCATGTCTTGAAAATTGTTTTTTTTTGTTTTCTGTTAAATAAATATTTTTTGACCTTATATAAAACCAATATCTATTGAAAACATACCATGTTTGACTCAACGTTGTGACGTCATAATACCCGCCAAGCGATTCGACCACACAACAGTATATTGTTCGTTGTGATGACGATTTATCCATAATATTTTCGATGCTGCAAATTGATAAAATCATACATTTATCAGTTGAGAAATATACCAATCATGACAAATAATGTTCTTTGTAGATCTTTTCAGTGCATTACAAAAAAAATATTGACAAATAAAAAATATTACAAAATAAATATAAGTTGAGTGTTAGGAAAGTAATGGCTGCGGCAATTAAAAAGGTACTCCCCGCATTTGCATATGTTCAGAAAAACATAAAACAATGTTATAAAAATACTTAAATAATTGTTTAATCAAATATCCATAGAATTGTAAAATACATTTTTATACAATTTTATTTGAATTGCAACACTAATCAGCATTACAAAAAATAATTACATATAAATTCTCCATCTATTGACTTATATTGTAAGTTTTTTTAGACGTTCTCAACAGCAGAATTAAACAGTTCCAAACATACCGATATGAGCCGAATGCCATTCGGCATTTTCCGTATTGAATGTTTTCACCAATCATAGCAGGTCGGTTTACCGCCTTGCGAGTCAGTGTTTGATTTGATTCAATCAACTTTTGTGGCATTTGCATGTGACTCGCGAGTATGTTTGCCAAAGTATCGTGCATTTTGACACTGTTTCAATGTTTTTGTTTTGACGACAAATTAAACAGAATTGTTTTGTGCATAAATATTTTTTGTGGAATCAACAAAAATTGTTGTGAACTGTGCGCTTTTAAGCAAATACTTTTAACTTTTTTTTCGTGGAATTTTTATTCAGGTGAGTTATTTTGTAGTTGATTTATATGTTGAATTAATTGTTTTTAACATGTGTGCTATCAAAAGTAATATATTGAATCACTAATGAAAATGATTTAATATTTTGTTCATTATTTCTTTTTTATAATTCTGGACTCAATAAAATAAAAATTGTTTAATTCGTATAACTTTTTTGTTGATCATATCGTAGAATTCCGTTTTACACATTTTTTTTCAAAACATGAAAAAATACGCGATAAATTTCAAACAGTTAGGAAACTCTTAATTTCAATTCACTTAATTCCTGATTTTCCTTTCTTCTTCACCTTTTTCACATTCCTTTTTCCTTTGTAATTTATATTGTTTATAACTTTGTATAGATTCAAAAATAATAGCCAGCCATATCGTTGTACAGTGGTGATAATAAGAGCGAAACAGGCCTGTCAATAATTCTAAGTCTATCGTAAAGATATTTTACAAATTTTGACTGAATATAATATACCAAAAATTGGCATTAATTATCCACCAAGATATATCCCGGTTTCATATTAAATATAATTTATGAAATGAACACATTTCAGGAATATTTGACTACAATTGGAAATATTTTTCAAATAATTTTAAGAATTTGATTTAATTAGGCTGTTTTTTATAATTTTCAACATTAGAAAATAAGTTGGTTTTAACAAGGCAATTTTTTATTAAAATTTTATGATTTCCGTAGTCTTGTTTGAAAGACGGGATTTACTGGTTTGATTCCCGTATTTTTAAGAATGGTTCCAGTCTTGTTTTCATTTAATGCATCTTCAAACATATTTTCGGTTGGTTGGAAGAGATCGTCACGTGGTAATAAACTCGTCAGAATTTATTGTGTAAAACAAAGTGTAATACGGTCGTAAAAAAATTGGTTACATTATCAGTGTCATTGGTCTGGCAGATGGTACCGTTGTTATTTGTTGTTGATATCCTGGTTTTAGTCTTCCTTTCAGTTCTCGTTCTACCTGAATTTGTTTAATTCAGTGCCCCCTGTTTTATTGACTTTTATAAATTAAAAAATACAAGGCAGCGCTAAGCAAGAGTTTATTTATGATATACGTACTCCTACATATCAACACGACACCTCCCTGTCGGGGTAGGCAGAGATAACAGAGTGCCAGAATTTCATTTGTTGACACACATAATGTTGTCTTTTCTACATCCATACACCTTTTCATACAATTTCTCCGACTTTCTACGTTTCCTTCTATCAAAATATCATTCACTTGACCCAGTCATACTTTCCATGGTCTTTCTCTTAATCGTGAAAATAATAGTCGACGGATTTAAGGTCCGACGTCGTGGTGTAACGAAAATTAGTCAGCTCAGTAAATATACTCAAAATATAAAGGGGCTTAAGGTCTGTCGTTCGAACAACTAAGGCCCTGTCTAGATGAGGCGTTTTACGCGCGATTCAAGTATCGCGTTTCGAATTAATCAAGGTAAATTGATCTACTCGTAGCTTCGCGGTATTTATGAAATTTACGAACATGCATGTTTCTGTAGAATGTCTTATTCCTCTTAACTCAACCGCACGGTGAAAGAAGACATTTTACAGAAACATACATGTTCGTAGATTTCATAAATATAGTGGTACCTCGGGTTACGAACTTAATTCGTTCTTTGATTCCGTTCGCGAGCCGAAATGTTCGCAAACCGAAACAATTTTTATATATATTGTACTTTTTATATATACAATAAATATATTTTATATATACTGTATATTATATATATATAAAAAGCAACAAAAAAATTGTATCAAGAACAACGAACGCAACGACAAACAATGTTTACAACGCGCGCATCTGAGAACAACTAATGCGTAATTGCGTAATGCGCCGTTACAACTAATTCGTGAGCCGAGGCATTGTACGCAGGTCGAGTCAACATTTGTTCGGAAATTGTGTTCGTAAGCTGATTTGCTCGTGACTAAAGGCGTTCGTGACCCGAGGTTTGGCTGTACCGCGAAGCTAGATAAATTTATCTTGATTAATTCGAAACGCGCTACTTAACCCTGAGAGATCGGCGCACTGCTATAGCAGTGGAAGAAATTTGTTCAACCCTTGTATTCTTAATTGAATATCATTCATTTAGAATACAAGGGGACATATTCTAAAATATATTTATGTTGTAAAAATATTTGTTTTTTGTTTTTTTGTTGTTTAAAATTAATATTTATCACGAACGTCCGAATCGTAAATGTATCTCAGCACTAGATAGACAATTATATTTTTTTCTCGTAGCGCTCTCAGGGTTAAATCGCGCGTAAAACGCCTCATCTGGACAGGGTCTAAGCAAGTAGCCAATACTTTCACAGAAAACTTTGAATGCTGCAAAACTATCATTAGACGCCACTAGATAAGGCAGTCAATCGATCCCTTGATCTAAGGCAGAATGGATCTTCAGAAATCATTGACTCGAATATCATCGCAGTACCATAACATGTATCTACGAATTGATCCGGATGGCCTTAAAAAATACAATAGGGCAAAGGGATAAGATTGATGGTAAAATGTTTGCCATTACAGCTCCTACAGCTGAACGGAAAACTAAAACGGCAGTCTATAAAGCAGTAATTATACTATTTCTGATATATGGATGCGAATCATGGGTTCCCTACAAACGAAACATTTGGGCATCGGAAAAAATGTTAGCAGAGGCACCTCAGACAAATAATAAAGATTCAGTGGTATCGTAGTGCTTCAAATGAGGTTCTGAGACGAGCAAACTGTTATAGCATCGAGATTCTGGTGTTGCGTGTTCGCCTGTGTTGGTTTGGACACGTTTCGGTGAGCTGACAGAAGACAGAAGAAAGTAAAGGGGGCAACGCAAAAGATATAAGGATATACTATATTACGCGAGAAGTTTAAAAAAATTAATGCTCAACGCAACTGGGAGCGAACAGCAGCAGATAGAGTCGAATGGCGAAGAACTGTTGCTAATGGAGAAAAACGACGCAGACAAGCTGGAAGTATTGAAGCTCCGTGCCTTATATCACAATATCATAAATTAGCTAATATGTGTATAGTACCTGGGATCCACCATAACTAAGGAAAATGAAGAACACATAGAGATCAAACGAAGGATTGCGACATGAAACAAAACATTCTTCTCTCTTCTCCCAGTGCTTAAATCAAGAAGTGTCCACAGAAAAACAAAAATCACCCTGTACAAGACCATAATTAGGACATTAGTGACATACGGGTGCGAAGCGTGGACGATGACAGTAAGATCCGCAGAGATGTTGGACGCATTTGAGAGGAGTGTTACGTAAAATCCTGAGGCCGGTGAACGATGGCGAAACCTGCAGAATAAGATACAATGATGAGCTGTATAACATATATAAAGCTCCCAGGCTCTTTGTGCATGCCAGACTGAGCAGGCTTAGATGGGCTGGGCATGTGCAGAGAATGCCGTCATCACGGGTATCTAAGAGGATCCTTGAGGGACATCCGGGTGGAAGAAGAAAGATCGGTAGACCTAGGCTGCGATGGGAGGATGAAGTGAAAAAGGACGCGGCCCAACTACTACAAGTGACAGATTGGAGGGCCGCGGCGGGAGACAGGAGGAGTTGGATGCGAGGATTGATGGAGGCCAAGACCCGATATGAGCTGTAGAGCCATCGAAGAGAGATAGAGTGTATAGTCATCTTCGGTAGTACCAACGTCAAGTACCCTGATCCACTACTTTGTATTGTGCCTTCTATAATATTCTTCGCGAGTAATGAACATTAATTCATATTCATAGCTGAAGTGAAATACATCAGCTTACATACAATAAACCAATACATGACAGTCATACGCAATCACGAGGGATTACATTTTATAAATGTATATCTTGCACATCAAACCAGTGGAAGTAATCGTATGAATCATGGTGTAATGAATTATAAGATTTCTGATAACTTGTATCATGGATAGATAATGTATCTTAGATGACATCTCAGGCATGCGGCCAGATAGTATTACGTGTGTTAACAACAGCCTACCTCGCCCATCGCTTTATCTTGTCGGCTGTCATATATTTACAAGCGTGGCATACGAGCTATGTAAATATCTTTGACTGTATCACGACCTCGAAACATTACTGATTTGTTTTTGGTTAATGCTGGTGAGAGTGTTTTTTTTCATTGCCACGTTTCTACCTCCTTGATAACTAAACGTGGCTTTAAATATGACTAAGTATTTTACTTATTTGCATTGTTTTAATGAAAAGGTAAAATGGGAAGCGTATTCTGCGATGATAATCTAAACTTGAAACTTCGACAACGGTTAGTCAAATGCTACGTTTGGTCAGTGTTATTGCATGGAGTGGAATCATAAACCCTCAAAGTTGGTAGTATGAACCGACTGGAAGCATTCGAAATGTGGATGCACCGGAGAATGCTACGGATACCCTGGACGGATATGGTCAGCAACACGAGGGTTCTTCAAAGAGCCAAAGTTAATAGAGAGTTGCTGACTAATATTAATTAAAATCCGAAAGATGTCCTACTTGGGTCATGTACTTAGAGGAGCAAAGTACAAATTACTGCACCTGATCATCAAAGGCAAATTAGAGGGTCGAAGAGGTGTTGGCAGGAGGTAAATCTCCTGACACCGCAATATACGTGATTGGACTGGCATAAAGGGCGTTGGAGATCTTTTTCGGGCTGCCGGGGACAAAGATGTCTACTCTCAAGTGATATTCAACGTTGGTGGGACCTGAAATGACACTGGGAAGAAGAAGAATGGAAAGGCGAACTGACGTGTACAAACGTCTTCGTCGTTGCTGGGCCTTGTAGTCGAAGATCCCCTTACCATTCCAACGTCAATTCAGTTAGAAAGCGAAGCTGTGTCGTGGAGTTTTTGTTTCTTTTTTTCTCCTCTTTAAGTGAGTGACCTGTTGCACACCAACAAACTCACAAGCCATACCGGTGTACTGGATCCGATGGCACACCTGAAGTGAGAAGATAGGAGCATACCTGCATGTCTTTTTTAATTTTTTTTTTTAAATATATTTGATCGAAATCATAAGTATTCTTATACCCCAAATACAAGACGGAAAAAATAACTGTGCCATTCGAGGGGAGTAGCACAGCGCGGAGTTCGAACTGACGACCTTCCGCACGGAAGTCCAGTGCGTTACCACGCGGCCATGCACCTAAAGAACCTTCCATTTCAAGGGTATAGAAAACCACTTAAGTAGACAAGAACTGAATCGATGTGGTCTTCTTCCTTAGAAAATACCATAACATTGGAACGTCTCCATTGAATCTTTCGAATCTGTGTCTAAGAGACATTCCTTTGGAGAGGAAATATATTTGAGGTCGATAACATCTTCATTAAATAAACTGATTGTTCCGAATCTATCCCATAGGGTGGGATATTATGACAGGGCTTTAGCCGTTAGTGGTCCTGTCTTTGGAATGGTATGTCACTAAGATATACAGATATAATAAGCTCTTGAAGATAACCCTTTTTGGGAGGTCTTATCGAAATTTATGATTATATACGAACACTACACACATACATATAAACTACACCTAAAGCCGAATGTGTTACTATCACATATCGGAACATCTACAAAGGTTCCTTTGTAGTTTCTCTTTTCATGGTTTGATCAATCCCTGTCATCACATACTATATGTGTACTAATATTTTACAATGCAAACAGTATTGGAACGTGTATTTATTAAAAATGACACCAGGTATCTCAGATGAATGTTGACTGTCACACTGATTGGACGCGTGTTTTATTGTTCACTAGTTGCAACCCGTGAAATATTCACGGAAGTAAAACAAATTATACATTTTTGAAATACCGAATGGAGCAAGATCAGCTTAAAGTTTTTTGGGTTCATTAATGTTTCAAGTTTAAAATAAAAAAGCTACATCTTGATTCATGAATTATTTAATTCTCAAAAATCTCTTTATACACGATGTTTTGTGTATAAACATTACTGTTGTTCAATTTAAATCGTTGATAAAGTTTTCCTTGAAGACTTGTTTCAGATATATTGACTTGAATGTTTTCGCGTTTCCGACATCTTGAAAAAGCCACATATAATTGTCTGCATTAAAAAAAGAGCATAAGGTTAATAAACACAAGTAATTAATTATAAGATTCAATATAATAGGAAATAAATGAATTACAATTCAAAATAAATTGGCATCGTCCCCTTTTACACCGGTTCGTTCAGTATAATTTCAATCTGTTTCGAAGTAGTAAACACAAGTAATTATAAGGTTCAATATAATTGGAAATAAATGAATTATTTAATGAATTACAATTCAAAATAAATTGGCATCGTCCCCTTTTACACCGGTTCGTTCAGTATAATTTCAATCTGTTTCGAAGTATTCCTATCTCGCTCTCTTGTATTCAAAATTCAATTATCGTATTCTTTCTTTGGCGACAACCGTACGGGTTTTGGCCTATTTATATTATGATTTTTGGCTATAAACACATTAATGAAAATGGCAGGTAAATGTGTTTATTGAAAGTAGAAGTTCATTAACATTTGTTTTTGTAAAATTGATTGCTATAATAATACGATAGTTCAAAACATATTTGTCGTTTTTTTATGCCTTTGTTCACTGACGGTACAAATTTGTACCACTCTTTTTTGGATGACTTAGAATAAAAAAATAAAAAACTTTTTTTAATCCCTCTTACATATCCTAACTAGAGATATTTAACAAAAAAAATGCAATAAACAAGTTATTTTTATGTTCACGTAACAAAGGGTTAAGACATGAGAAATAAATTGATGTTTTAAGAAAGATTAAGAAATGACAGTTAATATGGTTTGGACATGTGGAGAAAATGAATGACGATATTGATAGGTTCTTTACTAATGAAAAATATAGTTTGGTGAGGAGACCAAAGTTGTACAATAATCATGACCTACCGTATATATCGAGGCGCATGGTCGCGCGGTAACGCACTAGACATCCGTGCGGAAGGTCACCGGTTCGAACCCCGCGCTGTGCTACTCCCCTTAAATGACACAGGCATTTTTTTCACTTAGTATTCGGGTTATAGGGATACCTATACCCGTATAACTTCGGTTATATATTCTTTAAAAAATAAAAAAAAAATAAAAAAAATAAAATAAAACTATGTTGATATGATCCGATCGCCTCATTTCGGTGTGAAATCGGATCGTCCCATCGGATCTAGTACTGGTGTGGCCGGTGAGTTTGCTGGTGTGCAACGGCTCACTTACATTAAAAAAAAAAGAGAAAATAAAACTATGCTGATATGCTCCGATCGCCTCATTTCGGTGTGAAATCGGATCGTCCCATCAGATCCAGTACTGGTGTGGCCGGTGAGTTTGCTGGTGTGCATTGGCTCACTTACTTAAAAAAAAAAGAGAAAATAAAACTATGTTGATATGATCCAATCGTCTCATTTCGGTGTGAAATCGGATCGTCCCATCGGATCCAGTACTGGTGTGGCCGGTGAGTTTGCTGGTGTGCAACGGCTCACTTACATTTAAAAAAAAAAGAGAAAATTAAACTATGTTGATATGATCCGATCGCCTCATTTCGGTGTGAAATAGGATCGTCCCATTGGATCCAGTACTAGTGTGGCCGGTAAGTTTGCTGGTGTGCAACGGCTCACTTACTTTAAAAAAAAATCAATGCTGATATGATCCGATCGCCTCATTTCGGTGTGAAATCGGATCGTCCCATTGGATCCAGTACTGGTGTGGCCGGTGAGTTTGCTGGTGTGCAACGGCTCACTTAACTAAAAAAAAAAAATCAATGCTGATATGATCCGATCGCCTCATTTCGGTGTGAAATCGGATCGTCCCATCGGATCCAGTACTGGTGTGGCCGGTGAGTTTGCTGGTGTGCAACGGCTCACTTACTTAAAAAAAAGAGAGAAAATAAAACTATGTTGATATGCTCCGATCGCCTCATTTCGCTGTGAAATCGGATCGTCCCATCAGATCCAGTACAGGTGTGGCCGGTGAGTTTGCTGGTGTGCGACGGCTCACTTACTTAAAAAAAAAACATTACTCCACGGCACAGTTTCGCTTCCCAACTGAATTGATATTGGAATGACGAGGGGATCCTCGACTACGAGGTCCAGCAACTACGACGACTGTATGTGTCCATTGACATTATTGACTTCTGTAAGTTTAACAAAAAATGTTGCCAATCTATTGTTATTATGCTGAATCAAACGATGATTCGACATGGAATTGCTCCTGATGATTCACCCTGCCTCATGGTGGAATGTATCACTCAAATGAATATCTAATTATCAGGGCCGTGTGCAGCAAGTTTGTTGCCCCTGGGCAAACAAACGTTTAAATATATTCTGGAAAATGAACAATTTTCTAAAAGTATTATCATCACCAACCAAACATGTTTTCAGAAGCTATGATTTTTGACGTGGAAATTATTTGATAACATATTTTTTTAATAATATAAATAAAACAATTATTTTTAATTTGTATTCACAACTGTTTTATTTGGATTCACTACCGGTTTCAAATACATGACAGTCAAGTTAATTTCAATACTATACTTGAGAAAATGTAGGATGATCCCTGTGACATTTGAAATGTCATGTCTCAAAGGAATGGGGTAAAATCGTTTTTTTTTACAAATCGAATCGTTTTTTTTATAAATCGTAAAATTGTTTTTCTCTAAACTGACGTTTTAATTCCTAATTTTCATGTACTGACTTTCTAATGTATTGTATGATTTGTATCTATCTTTAAATAGGCCAAGATCCACTCTGAATAAATACTAATTACGAACATTTCATTTTATGTATAAAAAAAATCGAAAATCCAATTATCGAATACCCCATCCCTAGCCAATGCGGACTAACGTAGTGACTTTTGACAAACATCACCAAATATTATTTGATTTTAACAAACTGCCACATTTTTGCTAATTTGTAACAAGATGTATTAATTTGTCATTATTGTTAGTTTTATGTAATGTATTTACCTAAATAACTTGCTATTTATTAGAATCGAGGCTTACTAGATATTAAAGTTGATAAAATAATTAAAATTACTGAACGTCGTTACAAGGTTGTATTGGTACAAATTTGTGAACTGTCACAGGGACCATGCTACATTTTCTCAAGTATATTTCTCTTGCTAAATACGAGTATGTTTCCCGTTCAAAAGCTATCCTTTTGACGTCTACCTACTCCTCTCCTCTTATAAGCCATTTCTTCCCTCCCCCACTCCTGTATCTATTACAAATAGAAAACATGTATTTTAGACACAGTTTAGTTCAACTTCACCTGACGAGGAAGACGGAGGTCTTTGAAAACGCCAGTGAACTTTAATAAAAAAGTGGTGATACAAAATAAAAAACAAGTGTTTTATTTGTTTCATTAAAAAAATATAAACATGAAACCATAAAGTGAAAAAAAAACGTATTTTATAAGATTCAAGAATTAGATTTAATAGCAGACTAAATGATGATCTTTATGGTCTAGTTAGTAAGACGCTTCTCTTCTAATCTGAGGGTAGCGGGCTCGATTCCCGTAGGTACCCAGATTTAAAAAAAAGGATTTCAGTCTGTTTATTTAAGGTTTGTTAATACATTGTTCTGGTTGAAAGGGATTGCATCATGTTAACAAATCAACCAGGATGTACTGTATACAACGAAAGTATAATACAATACAATAAATGACTTATATAGCGCTGTTTAATAAACGAATAGCGTTGTCTCAATCAATATTTAATCCATTTCAATTCACCATTTATTTTCTTGTATTTTATCAAATTTTCATTTTATACGGTACTACTTGAAGATTTTTTACCATGTAGCAATCTCTTCTTAGCAACTAAAACGAATTTAAATAAGCTTTAAGAGAAAATCAGAATTGAGCTATTTTTTTAAATTTGGTTTCCAACCGGAGAATTGAACCCGCTCCGCTCAGGTTGAGAGAGAGGGGTATGGTAACTAAACTACGGAGGTCGTCGACTGTTCGTTCCATTAGGAATAAATGGGTGATGTCGCCTCCATCCAAGTCAATCCACAGCCTGGCACTTCGCGTTCAAAGTCATGCTCGAATCAGCTCTGAGACGATCTGTGGCTATTGCAATAGTTTATTTTAAGGGTGTTGGGGGATAAACCGTACGGCTCCGAGGCCTGAGGGAAACCCTGATGACAGCTTATCCTGTAGTCTTATTTGCGAATATCTATATCTCGATACCGATTGCCTATCCGATGTAATGGAGTCAAATTATAGTTTTGTTGCATTTGAAAAATTCTGTGAAAGTACTGGATATTTGCTGGGCTGTTTGAACTCCAGGCCTTAAGCCACTTTATAAGAAAAAAAATACTGCACTGCGAGTCATTCTCCTATCCCGTGATGTCGTACCTTAAGTCCGTCGTCACTACTATTCTTGTCACGCTCAGGTGTGCCAACACAGGATAAGGAGTTCCTTTGGGCAGTTTCTTCTTCGTTACACCATAACGTCGCACTCATAAAAAAATAAAAAAGATTTCAATCTTCTAGTGTAGATCGCGCTGGACGGGCTCTTATTTTGTCCCTCATAACAACGTGGGTGGTAGTGGGATCGAACTGAACTGAACTTAGTTACATATTGAATTTTGTATTGATGCGAACAAAATTTTTAGTAAGTATTTTTTTTAATTGTTAAAATCGATCGTACTATACGTTGTACGAAAATAAAAATAAGCTATGGAAAAATATAAATTAGAGATGTAAAATGGTCTGAGAGTGAAACCAGTTTAGACGTGCATTCGCTAGGAATTTAAACTGGGGCGCGTGAATACTACACCCGCCCACTATCTATGGAAGGTTTTACTCATCAACAATATATCAGGAATGCCGGATTATCTGAAATTATCTAGACATATGGCACCATCATCCACCTGACTGAGGAATCTGCATGATAAATCTGCTTATCGGTTAGCTACCTGTTTTGTAATGAATAAACATGTAATCAAATCATTTTAACAAAATGATAAGTGATAAGAGAAAGGAGCGATGTCTTGCCTTTAGAGGATAAGGAAACGAAGAACAGTGGCAAAGCTACATGTTGTAAAATTCCGTGGCAAAGCTGCATCTTGTGCATACGAAGATGCATCCTGTAAAATTCTTTGTCATCAGCCATAAACCCCAGGATGGACCTTAATTGCCTCTCTTTCAGCAGTATCTCTTCTCCAACTGGTTATACCCAGTGTGCGACAGTATTTTGTCATACCATATAGCTATTATGATAGCTATCATATTTAAAATTTGGTCGAATTAATTGATTGTTCCAAATCGATTCAACAGGGTGGGATACTAGCATAAAGCTTTGGACGTTTTTGGTCCTGTGGCGCGGAATGTTCTGGCTCTTAGTGTTAGAGATTTGGGTGACGTTTGTAGCTTTAGGAAGCACTTGAAAACAATCCTTTTGGGAAGTATCAAAATTTATGCGCGTATATTAACACATTAACCGTATTTGTTACCATCACATATTGGAAAATCTACAAAGATTTCTTTGTGTTTCGTTTTCCCTTGGTTGGTTTTCTGCGGGTTTTTTATCAAATATATATTTTTTCAAATATATTAGCACAAGTCTGTGCTCCCCTGAAGATGAGGTGAAAGCCTTGAAACTGATAGGGTTATACCGTTACAAAAAAGTGGAATAAACAGTGTTTGATAAAAATAAATTAAAATGTATTTAAACCTCCACAACGTTAATGCCTTAACTATAAACAACAATTTGAATATATTTGCGACAATTTACATTTATTTACTTTTGTGTAGTTGGTTTGAAGAGATTACCACATGGCAGTAAGCCCGCCAGATTGTTTAACAATGAAGTTTTAAATTAATAAATAAAATCTCTGGAACCTTCAAGATTTTATAAACTCTGTATTCAATCATTGCTATTATTTAATTGTCATTGAATTTCTCGAAATGTAAAACAGTATTTAAGAATAATATTTGCGGTATGTATAAAAAGTCAATCTGATATTTAATGAGAGAGACATTAAACTACCTCTAGAACTGTATAAGTTATGAAGATAAATGTTAAGGGATGTTATTAGATGAGCCCATACCTTTTGATAGCTTCTGTTTTTTAATGTATTCTCTTTTTAATGTGTTCTTGAAATGTATCTAAATGTATTATGTACATACTATGTTGCTATCAATAAACCTGTATTTATTTATTTAAGTATTATATTTCACATTATTTTACGTGCTTAACAATCCCAATTCTCCTTCATTTCTTCGCGAAACACTCCACTTTCTTTCAGAACACGTACGTTCTCTTCAATCAGAAGATATGAGAGACTCCTATGCATACCAGCACATCACACCACATTTTACAAATCTTCATTTGCAGTTCACTCGACGCGACTGTGGAACGAACTTCCAAGATTAATTAGATGTGCACCATTCTTACGAGTATTAACGTATAAGAGAAAATTGAAAAATTATTACATTACTCAGAATAACCTTTCGTATCAATTTTCTTAGATTTCCTTCCTTATCCTTGAATGAATTTCTTTCCTCTAGTTCTGCTATTATTCATAGAGATTGGTCCTCTAGTTCTGCTATTATTCATAGAGATTGGTCCTCTAGTTCTGCTATTATTCATAGAGATTGGTCCTCTAGTTCTGCTATTATTCATAGAGATTGGTCCTCTAGTTCTGCTATTATTCATAGAGATTGGTCCTCTAGTTCTGCTATTATTCATAGAGGATTGGTCCTCTAGTTCTGCTATTATTCATAGAGATTGGTCCTCTAGTTCTGCTATTATTCATAGAGATTGGTCCTCTAGTTCTGCTATTATTCATAGAGGATTGGTCCTCTAGTTCTGCTATTATTCATAGAGATTGGTCCTCTAGTTCTGCTATTATTCATAGAGATTGGTCCTCTAGTTCTGCTATTATTCATAGAGGATTGGTCCTCTAGTTCTGCTATTATTCATAGAGATTGGTCTTCTAGTTCTGCTATTATTCATAGAGGATTGGTCCTCTAGTTCTGCTATTATTCATAGAGATTGGTCCTCTAGTTCTGCTATTATTCATAGAGATTGGTTTGTTTTTTTTTGATAAAATCTGTCATAGATAAAAAAAAACAATTTACCGTATCCAAGATGAGCTGGTTGGCTGGAATAAATTGCTGTATATCAATAAACCCACCAAATGTACCATGTTTGCATGCACACAAAATAATAAAAATAAAATAAAAATTTGTAAGTGTTTTTAATTTTTTTTATTATATTTCACCTGGCGAGTTTATTGCCATGTGGCAATCTCTTCCAACCATCCAGAAAGTGAAAGTTCCTTCCAACCAACCCTAAGTGAAAACCAGACTGGAATTCCATTTAAAAAAATCTGGCTTCCTGCGGGGATCGAACCCGCAACCTCCGTATCAGCAGACAAACGTCTTACCACCAGGCCACGGAGGTCGTTTTAAATAAATTATGGTAGAGTAAAAATATTCCACCATTAAAATGTCATTTATCGCGAATCGCTTATCATATACAAATTGGCGGACTTATTGCAAATATTTATAAATTAATATTGAACAACTAACCAATTTGTGTCAATTGCTGGGTGAGAGGTTTCAGGGTTAAATTATAAGTATTTCATGGTTAGGATAATCATAATAAATAAAAGACACAATTAATAGACATATAAAATAAAAACATAATTATTTGAAACATGGGTTCGTAAATTATACGATATATGTTCAGTATCCAACAAACTAGGCAAATGCCCATGTCTTATTATTGGACATCTTTATGTTAATATTTTCACGATTTTTTTGTCAAGAATATATACATATATGATCAAAGTCATATGACATGGTTAATAGGTATAGGTAACCCGACGAATATCACCTATATGATCAAAGTCATAGGACATGGTTAATAGGTATAGGTAACCCGACGAATACCACCTATATGATCAAAGTCATATGACATGGTTAATAGATATAGGTAACCCGACGAATACCACCTATATGATCAAAGTCATATGACATGGTTAATAGGTATAGGTAACCCGACGAATACCACATATATGATCAAAGTCATATGACATGGTTAATAGGTATAGGTAACCCGACGAATACCACCTATATGATCAAAGTCATATGACATGGTTAATAGGTATAGGTAACCCGACGAATACCACCTATATGATCAAAGTCATAGGACATGGTTAATAGATATAGGTAACCCGACGAATACCACCTATATGATCAAAGTCATATGACATGGTTAATAGGTATAGGTAACCCGACGAATACCACCCTTATAATCAAAGTCATAGGACATGGTTAATAGATATAGGTAACCCGACGAATACCACCTATATGATCAAAGTCATAGGACATGGTTAATAGATATAGGTAACCCGACGAATACCACATATATGATCAAAGTCATAGGACATGGTTAATAGGAATAGGTAACCCGACGAATACCACCTATATGATCAAAGTCATAGGACATGGTTAATAGACGAATACCACCTACTAGTTGCAACCCGTGAAATATTCACGGAAGTAAAACAAATTCTACATTTATGAAAATATATATTCATAAATGTAAAATTTGTTTATACTCGTATATACTATATCATTTATACATCGTCCCCTTTTACACCGGTTCAAAAATTGTTAGCTAGGTATTTAAAATTCGTTCAGTATCACGGACACACCGAGATTCAAATTTCGAATTACTTTCGGAGAGAATCCAAGTATTCCTCTCTCGCTCTCTTGTATTCAAAATTCAATTCTCGTATTCTTTCTTTGACGATAACCATCGTATGGGTTTTGGCCTATTTATACTATGATATGATCAAAGTCATAGGACATGGTTAATAGATATAGATAAATCGACGAATAACAAGCGTAAACAATGGTTGTTTCATTCGAGGGGAGTAGCACAGCGTGGGGTTTGAATCGGCTATTTTCCGCACACTAATAGTCCAGCGATTAACCGTGTCATTAAACTAAATACGAGTATAATAGGTTGTCCGGAAAGTAATTCCGTATTTTTAGGCCAAATACAAAAGCAAAATTGCACCTAATAACTAAAAACTAATTGTGAAAAAAAGCACGGTAATGTGGTTTGGACCCGTTGAACGGATGAGTGACGAAAGACTGACTCAACAATTTTACAATACAAACATCTGTGGGAATCGTCGTGGAGGATGATCGAGCAATGTATTATGGTTGAACTAAGTGTATGAAATTTGAAAGAAGGAAACGTTAGGAGGGAGATAGATAGAAGGAACTGTACGTTATATTTCTCTTCAGTGACGAAGCGTGTTTACTGGTTCCCCAGTTTCCTTTTCAAATGATTCATGTCTTCTTTTCATCTTAAAAATCTGTCTTTTATAATTTTATTTTCTCTGCATAAATCTCTAATGTAAATATTTCACCTGGAACAAATAACCGTTAAAGATTTTTTCTGGTTAGATGGAAGAGATTGCCCTGTGACAATAAACCCGCAAAATGTACATTGTACAATGAAGTAATTGAATAAATATATTGCATGCTAATAAATATGAATATGGAGGAAACGAAAGTATCACGTTCTGTCTACTCCAACAGGTATTTAAGTATAATTGTATTTTTTTAAATTTATTTATTTATTATTACGCATGACAAGAAATATACATAATTTGCGAAAAAACAACAGGTTATTTAATTTAGACATGCATTATTTTAATGGATCTGGGTTTGTCTTCTTTCATTTGTCGTATCCCCAGTAAACTAGGCTGTTGTCTGTATCTCACTGAGGATATTTAGCATGAAAAAATAAATCGATACTTCTTTCCGATTTTTGATTACACAAAAACAAAACCCCGTTGCACGTTCTCATCAACCTGACAAACAGTGACACTCAATTACAACTGGAAACATCATGCGGAGTCAAACTCTTCACACATCATCACTCCAGAAAGACCAAACTTGTTCATCCCACAATATACCGCACACAATCATAAGAATAAAAATTAACACAAAACATATTGTATACATAATTTTTATAAAGTGATAAAACGTAACCCTTTTGTGATTAAAACCTGAAACCTTAGAATAGAAAAACGTCCATCCATTAAACCAGTAATTTAATAAAATATATCGATATAATTGACTGAAAAGCCGTAGAAAGACGTAATCTGATTATCGGGGACGGACTGCCCGCCATAGTATAGAATTTCAGTCACATTTTATAATCTTGGCTCAAGTCATATTAAAGTATCGAACAAGTAAAATATATAACATTATAGTTTTTAATACTATTCGGTATTTAGGTTGAGGGACACTTAGCGCTACTTAAGTTTTATCTACACAATTAGGGATAACCTTAATTCATGAACGATAAGTATGTAATATTTTTTACTATAATTGATTTAGTATTGAGGATGCGATGTCATGAACACTTATTTGTTATTTACAATACAATCTGGTGGGCTTATTGTCATGTGGTTATCTCTTCTAAGGTACATATAGCCGAGAGGTAACGAACTGGATTTCCGTGCGAAAGGTCGCCGTTTCGAACCCCGTGGTGTACTACACCCCTCGAATGGTATAGTCATTATTTTTCGCCTAGTATTCGAGGGTATAAGGATACCTATGACTTCCATCATATCTATTCTTTCAAAAAAGAGAAAAAGAAAACATGCCGATGTGCTACCATCGTCTCACTTCGGTGTGCCATCACACCGAAGTGAAACGATCTACGAGTACTTTCAAAAAAGATAAAAGAAAATACGCCAATGAGCTCCGATCGTCTGACTTCGGTGTGCCATCGGATCTAGTACAGTGAGGCCGGTGAATTTGCTAGTGTGCAACAGCTCACTCGTTTAACACTTGCCACCCTGTGATGGATATCGAGTGACCAGGGCTTATATTGTATTTGATTATTCGACGTTTTAATACGTAATAATATTATTTTAATGGATTATTACAAAAAATAACCTGACAGAGTTTGCATAGTTTTAATTTAAAACATACATTTTTCACTGGACGCTTAGCGTCCAGCACCGTGACTGGCGGAATTTATTAGCACAGTAAGGCAAGTGTTAAAGGAAAAAATAAACAAAAAAAATAACTCCACGGCACAGCATCGCTTTCCAACTGAATTAACGTCGGAATGGCGAGGGGATCCTCGACTACGAGGCCCAGCAACGACGATGAATCTCTTCCGACCAACCAGAGATATGTTAAAGACGACATCCGTTGTCTAGCTGGTAAAATGTCTATCTTGTAACACCGAGGTTGCAGGTTTGATTCCCAACTTTTTTAAAAAAAGGTTTTCTGTCGGGTTTTACTTAATGTCTCATAAATGTCTTTCTGGTTGATTGGAAGAGAATGCCACATGGTAATAATTCCCCAAAGTTGTACTGTATAGAATTAAAGTTTAATATATAATTCGCTCAGGCGCTGATGTAGCTGCGAGACCCGATTGGTTGAATAATAGTAGGCTCGACTCGGAGCGCCCTTAAGGAGAGTTTGTTATATAAACGGTGCTATATAAAATTGTCCTTTAAATTAAATTAAAGAGGTCTTAAGGTCAAATTAAGAAGTGATTTGACAAAATGAAGTGATATGATATTGTAAAGCTGCGGCCCAAGTTGGATCGAGAGGATTGCCGGTCCAGCTTAACAACAGCTGGTAAATTGTCATCCGGAGGTAAAATACCCTCCCATTTGGATCTCCAGGGGAGGCTGCCCATCCGAGTGAATCATTGCAAGAAACACACTATGAGGAATGTAACGAAAGTACTTCAGTCGAACTCTGCAAGTGTCCATTCCTCAGCAGTGAGCTATTGTTACCTTCAGATCTAAATGTAAAACATTACAAGATGTTTGCGTCGTGTCTCTCGTGCAATGTCCGCAGACTGTCCAAGCCTGGGGCACTTGGCGGTGAAATTAGTCTGTTTTCACTTTCATATCCGTTGGCTGCCGTCCAGTTTCATCATACAGTCCTCTTCATCGACTATCACGAATCAAGATGTTGCATGGTCAGAGATACCTCTTTATCTTGGCTCTTTTATTGGATCCTCTTGTTTGTGCTTCCCTGACTAAGTAAAAACCTTGAAACTGGTTGGGTTATACCATTATGTTGTGAAAAAATCTGTGTTATTAAACAAATTACAACAACCTCTTAAAAACTGAGTTTTTTTGTAATACATTCAAATATGTACGAGTATATCATTATGTCGCATAATTTTTGGAGTAGGCAGATAGGACATTTCTCCACGCCTTTCTATCCATGCACACAACCTTTGCTTCGTATACGTCAATACATCTCGTTATACATGCTTTCCTGTTTTTCATAGTTTTTACATTTCTTTCAGATAACATTTCGTTCGACATCCCTTCGGTTTGGTCTTGCTTAAAAATAATATGTCCATGCATTTCCTGTCACAAATATCATACAGTTAATTCTTTTTTTTCCCATTCTTCCACAAATGATTCACACTCTAATCCTCAATTCACAATCCACAAATACACAAATGATCCACACTACAATTCTCAGCTATGTTCTTTCTTTCCTCTCACAAATATCATACAGTTAATTCTTTTTTTCCCATTCTTCCACAAATTATTCACACTCTGATCCTCGATTCACAATCCACAAATACACAAATGATCCACACTACAATCCTCAGCTATGTTCTTTCTTTCCTCTCACAAATATCATACAGTTAATTCTTTTTTTTCCATTCTTCCACAAATTATTCACACTCTGATCCTCAATTCACAATCCACAAATACACAAATGATCCACACTACAATCCTCAGCTATGTTCTTTCTTTCCTCTCACAAATATCATACAGTTAATTCTTTTTTTTCCATTCTTCCACAAATGATCCACACTCTAATCCTCAATTCACAATCCACAAATACACAAATGATCCACACTACAATCCTCAGCTATGTTCTTTCTTATCGCCGTTTTTATGCGACGCATTCTTTCAAAATGGCCAAACCATCTTAAATTTCCTTCTTAATCATCCATCTCTTACAGTTTATCCGATTATTTTTCTCAAGAACCCTTCAACATACCCACATTGGTGATTCGGACATATTGAAGTGCGTGACCGGTGATACAATATTGTTTTCAACACCGGCGATCGAGCCTTCAGGTTTAGAATTATTGGAATACGTTGGTCATTGTATGCGTTGGTAACAGTACCGCACGTAAAGAGACTACAACACTCGCACACATACTCGGAGCCAGACTGAGACTTTTTTTAATTGTTTTTTTGGATACCATCGGGAATCGAACCTGTAGCATCCGTGTGGAAATCGAGCGTCTTACCAACTAGGCCACGAATGTCGTCAGGCATCTAAAATATTTTTAAAAATAATTTTCGGTTCTCGAATCGGTTAAAAACATACACATATTTATTTTATTTCTTGTACATATGACCCGTTTTTTTTTGTAACCGTTTTTAAGTTAGGGGAGTCTTTTTTTCTTCCCTATATTACCGGAAGGGTGAATATAAGTGGATACGATTTCCTTAATTTTGTAGACAAATAAAACAAAGTTTTTCCAAAAGGGTGATATTTTTAGTAATTGGTGAGGATATTTTTACAAATCGGTTAAAAACAAAGTTGAAAAGTGATTAAGGATGAATGGGAACATAAGACTTATGTATTAAATAATATGAAGACGAGCACTCTTTAATGGTTGGAGCATGTAGAACGAATGAATGAAGAATGTCTAAACAAACAAATCTACAGTGGAAATGTGAGTAGAGGATGTGGTAGAGGAAGACCAATGAAGAATTGGTTGGATCAAGTGATCAATGTTTTTAAAGAAGGATATGTAAAAGATCAGTAAAATCGTAGGAGTTTTATGAGAAAGTGTATGGATCTAGAAGAGGCGAAAAATGTATGTTGCGATAGGAAAGTTTGACGTTATTTCCTTTCTGCCTTATTTGACTGGGCAACGGTGTAATGGTGAGTATTTATGCATTTTAACGTATTTATACCAGGGCTGTGGAGTCGGAGTCGGAGTTGGAGTCGTGGAGTCGGAACATTTTAGGCGGAGTCGGAAAAAATCGACCGACTCCGACTCCGTTTAATTATTTTAACATTTTCTTTAACTCATCCAATGCTGAGAACACGCCTGGCGTGTCCATGTGAACATCTGCTTCATGCTCAAAACACGCGCGGCGTGTCCATGCCTAAATATTGTTAGTGTATTATATCAGCATACCGATATTCGTTCATTACTTCGGAAGATGCCGCCGCATTCGGACGTTCTCAAAAATCTTGTGTTCTATTCAATATTGAATAAAAAAATAATAAACAATATAAATCAGATTTAGTTAACGTATGAAAACAAATGAAGCAACCTTTTTATTTTAAAGTGTTTTCTTATTTTTTTTAATACCTACCTGTGTTGTTTTTCTAATTATTTTAAAAGTTTTATTTAATTCTTTTTTTAAATATTAATATATATTTTTAATATTATTTTAGTGTGAAGATATTGCTTAATGCGTATTGTTTATATATTTTTTTATTAAATTGTTTCATTTGTGTACGAATATAATTATTTTTTTATTTATACCTGTATCCATTATTAATAAGTCAATATAAATACATTGGGTAGACGCAGTAAATTATAAAATAAAATAAAAATTGAAGTCAGAATCAAGAGTTGGAGTCGGAGTCGGAGTCGGTGTCGGAGTATAAAATAAAGCCGGAGTCGGAGTCGGTAAATTTTCATCCGACTCCACAGCCCTGATTTATACAAAACATTAAATTAATTTAACGACCACCTTTTTAATCACGTAATAATCAACTCGTGGATTCGGTTTGGTTTCCCTTGATATTCAGATTTTATCTTGTTTTCGTTTAAGACATGTTTTACAATTTTCTGGTTGGTTGTAAGATATTGCCACAAGGAAATGCACCCAGTAGGTTGTATTATATACAATGAAAGTTTAATATATTCATTCTGGTTGATTGAAAGAGATTGCAACAATGTATTACAATAATACAATACATACATACCGCAATGCCTTTCTTTGCTAGGATAGGTAGAGAACACAGTGCGTCATAGCGACACACACGTTTCGCTTTTTCCACATCCTTACACCGTCTCATACAGCTCTTACTTCTTATTCTTTTAAAATATCATCCAACCATTCTTTCCTTGGACTCCCTCTATCACGTCTGCCACTCACATTTGCACTGTAATTTGTTTTGTTAGTCTTTCTTCATTCCTTTGTTCCACGTTCCCAAATCCTCTACGAGTGTTTTTCTGCATCTTCTTCAACACATCAGCTTTAAGTTCACATTCATCCCATATCTCTTCATTCCGTATTCTGTCATACATTGTCACCTCATGTATTCTTCTAAGTGCACGCATTTCTACATCATACATTTTGTTCTTTTCAATATTTTTCAACGTCCAAGTTTTCTATCGTACATCACAGTTGGCACCTAAATATTATTATGGATATCTTTTTAGCAGATTTTGTTTATATGTTTTACTGCCCCATTGACTTTAGTTTCCTATCGCTGCACACCGTTCGATACCCCTCGTAAATCTTCCATCATCTTTAGTATCTCTATTATTTTTTAGAATGCACCCAACCCAAAAAATGCCCAACCCTTTTGATAAGAATATGTAGATGAAATCTGATAGTATTAGGTAATATGTCATTATTGGCTCTCAAATTCACATTCCGCTGCTTATTTATAAATGTATAACCATTTTAATTATCTTATCTTTTTATACAATATATTAAACAAATATTATAACTATATCAAAATAATTTCACGTGTTAAAAACAATATTCTTTTATTTTACGCGTTATTAAATCCTCTAATTTATTCTGAAATGGCTAATCATTGTCACCGTGAAAACCATACATTTTCTTGTAATGGAAATAAATTGCCAATTAAACATTGTCAGTAGTAATGTAAATAAATTGAACAGATTAGAGGCCCTAGATATTTCTAAGTCAGTGCATCGAAGTGAACATCTGGCAAACACATATATACCAAGAATCTCTCGGCTGCTCGTCGAGGTCATCCCATGCCTCCCCCAGCCCTCAGCCCCCAACCCGAATGTTTCCCGTTAGAAACGTGTATGTCTGTACCAGTTCGAACAGAATTAAATCTTGTTTGTGCTCCCTGATGATGAGGTGAAAGCCTTGAAACCGGTAGGGTTATACCGTTACAAAGTGTGGAATAAACAGTGTTTGATAAAACAAATTATAACGTCTTTAAACCTCCACAACGTTAATGCCTTAACTATAAATAATAATATAAAAATATTCTATTATATTACGATTTTATTGTATATTGTACGACGACAAGGCCACCCACCCTTAAAGCTTGAGCTGTTCTGAAAGAAGTAATTTCATTTCCCTTTGTGAAAAGTGTGAAAGTAAATTGTGTAAAATGTGAAAAGAGGTTGGTTGACACCAACGGGGATATACCATCGATACCCGGTCGTCAGAGCCTCGTCAGTTCACTATCTGATCCACATATATGTAAAGGTGAAGTCCTTGTTCCTCCGTGGCATAGTTGGTAAGACGTCTGTCTTCTAACTCGGAGACTGCGGGATTGCTTGTCGTTGGTATACAGATTTTTAAAATAGCGTTTTTTTATATAATAGTTAAGGCATTAACACTGTTGCGGTTGAGCATATAACGGTATAACATTACGGATTTCAAGGTTTTTACCTCATCATCAGGGGAGCACAAACAAAATTTTTGTTTGTGCTCCCCTGATGATGAGGTGAAAACCTTGAAACTGGTAGGGTTATACCGTTATATAAAGTAGAATAAACCGTGTTGGACTTAACAAATTACAACGTTTTATATTGGGTTTCACTTAAGATTTGTTTAAACAGTTTTGTGGCTGGTTGGAAGAGATTTCCAATTGCAATAAATCCGCCAGGTTATATTGTGTACAACGAAAATGTAATACAATAGAATTGTGCATGTATTACATACACAATTCAAACCACATTAAAATGTAATACAATAGAATTGTGCATGTATTACATACACAATTCAAACCACATCAAAATGTAATACAATAGAATTGTGCATGTATTACATACACAATTCAAACCACATCAAAATGTAATACAATAGAATTGTGCATGTATTACATACACAATTCAAACCACATCAAAATGTAATACAATAGAATTGTGCATGTATTACATACACAATTCAAACCTCATCAAAATGTAATACAATAGAATTGTGCATGTATTATATACACAATTCAAACTATATTCGACAATTACTTATTATAAACTGTATATAAACTCGTGTATTCGTGTCATTCATTCTCTTGTGTACCTTTTTGGAAACTTGTATATTTAATGTATAATTTTTGAGGAACAATTTTGCAGTTATCAATTTTGTATAGTACTCGATTAAAAAAATATTTGCAAAATTTTGATTCTTCGCAAAATCTCGAGCACGATAAATTGATTGATTACCTGTTTGAGTGTTGCCAAATGTAAATAATAATAAATAATAAAAAAAAACGCCCAAACAAGTACTCGCTCAAATTTATTATCGGGCAGAATTAAAATTCCTTCCACGAACCGTTGAGATGATGGGCCTTCCTATTGAAGTCGTGAGAAAAGCAATTTAAAATATAGCAGAAAAAACTGCATGAATAAAGTTATTCGTTTCCTACGAGATGAAACTCTTTGAAAGAATCTGAATTCGTACGGACTAATATACTGATATAATTTGAAAAAAATAAGTAAAATATTATTTTCTGCGTTTGTTACTAAAATTTTGTTTCATAGTCAAAATTATTTCAGAATTTTAAACAATATTAAAAGGTTTCGCTTTTAACTTTGTGACATTCCATTTTAAAATAGTGATTTTTTATATTATTGTATTATTTATAGTTAAGGCATTAACATTGTGGAGGTTTAAAGACATTGTAATTTGTTTTATCAAACACTGTTTATTCCACTTTTTGTAACGGTATAACCCTACCGGTTTCAAGGCTTTCACCTCATAATCAGGGAGCTAAAACAAGATTGAATTCTGTTCGAACTGGTACCGACATACACGTTTCTAACGGGAAACATTCGGGTTGGGGACTGGGGGCTGGGGGAGGCATGGGACGACCTCGACGAGCAGCTGAGAGATTCTTGATATATATGTGTTTGCCAGATGTTCACTTCGATGCACTGATGCGTTGAAATATCTAGGGCCTCTAATCTGTCCAATTTATTTCCATTACTACTGACAATGTTTAATTGACAATTTATTTCCATTACAAGAAAATGTATGGTTTAAGATTTGGAATTAAGGTTTCGAACATATTGAAGATCGTGGTCTGGAGACAATATTCTCTTCGGTCCCGGTAAGCGAGCCTTCGGGCTGAGAACCTCTGGAGAGTAGGCACGTAACTCGCAGTTCTTCATTGAACATGTTGGCAACACTACTGCGTGACGCGTGCGAATATTGGTTCTATAAGAACTTTTTTACTAGACTAGCACCTTTTTCATCTTTTTTTTTGGGTACTATTGGGAATCGAATATGTCATGTTTTCATGTCGTACCAGTTTGCGACTACAGCAATAAATACACTCCATCAACCAGCAATGCCGCGTCGCCACATTCATTTGATACCATTCCATGCAGACAAGTGTTATTCGCCTTTCTCAGAACTCAAGCTCGCTGAAGTATCAAATATCCAGTGTTCAATGCAAAATGATGAGTCCCGAATCAACAGAATTGATACGTCCTAAAAACGACGCCACTGATCACTTGTAACACTCAAAGCGTTTTGTCACGTTGGCAAATTGATGTGAACACCTTTTTCAAGTACAGGCGGCCCTCGACTTTTGCACATAATTGGTTCCTGAAAATGTGTGCGAATGTTGAATGTTCGAAAGTAGAGAGATGTAAATAAAACATCAAATTTTGTATTTTAAAATATTTATTGTATTTATCAATAATATATTAAAAATATTTATTTATCACTAAACATAAATAAGTTAACGAGGTGTGTTTAAGTGCTTTAAGGTGTTTTCTTTATAAACTTGTCAAGAGTTAATTGAATACCACCTTTATTATTTTCTTGTTAAAGAGTTCTGTAACATGCTGTGTCTTTCTCAATCGCCTTACGTACTTGAGATATACGTTCTCCATTGGTCTTCCATCACATTATTTCATGATAGTCAAAAAATTGTCAAGATGCATGAAGGATTCATTCATATTTTTGATTGTCAAAGTCTTGACGATTTTATCAGCTTCTTCTTCCTCACTTTCATTGTGTATTTCATTTAACTCTTGTTGCTCAATTAAGTATTCACTGCGCGAAAGTACAATGTGCGAAAGTAGACGGCCGCCTGTATTATCATTTTTTTACTATTTACCGAAAATTCCAATAAAATAAAAATCAGGACTAAATCTAATATATGCTTTGCGAAGAGAAAGATCTTATAATATTGCGAAATCCAAAGTTATTGTGATAGAAAAGTGTGACAGGGAAATAAATCATCGCTGTAATGCTGGGCCTCGTAGTCGAGGGGATCCTCGACTACGAGGCCCAGCAACGAAAGGGATGAGAAAAAATGCTTGTATAATTCGAGGGGAGTAGAACAGCGCGGGTTTTGAACCGGCGATTTTCCGCACGGAAGTACGTTATCGTGCGGCTATACCTACTGCCCTCATAAGCAAAAACGCAGCTAACGGGAAAAAATCAGAAATTTAACTAAGTATGAGGCAATATCCCATATCAAATTCTGAACCATAAAAAATATAGAAAACCATTTATTTCAATACAAAAATCGACATAATGTCTTCTTTGATTTTACAAAATGCTAGGTTTTTCTAAGCAAAAAGCAGTAAAATGTGATTCATAAGCAAAAAGACAGCAAGTGCCTATGCGTTTGCTGCGTTTTTGCTTATGAATCACATTTTACTGCTTTTTTGTTTATGAATCACAACATTTTTAAGCAGCAATGATAAACACGATAATACAGTTTTCTCAAAACTTAACTTTTGCCATTAGCTGCGTTTTTGCTTATGATAGCAGAATACACCTCAGCCTTTAAATAATTAAACATAACAAGTGGTTTTCTCCGGTCAACCAGGTTTCCAGTTCCTATCTTTCTGCTACTAAGAAAATAATTAAAACCATCATCAGGAAAAAAGGACGATAATAATCCATTTGTATAAGACATCATGCCAAGTCAGCGCAGCAGCGCAAGTACACATCGCTATGCGTATACACTATTAATTCAATTCCTAGCACGTCCTTTTACCAACATGATATCTAACGATGTCTTCACTTGACTCACCTTCAACATCAAGATTCTCCCCATCTACAATGAGTAATGTCGTTTGTTTGTGCTGCTAATCCAAATATGTAACTCTTAGTCATCTTTTTACATTGTGGTTTAAAGTTTTTGGGTGCTTCATATTTGAACATTTGTCCAGATGGATTTAAAAACGAACAAAGAATTTGTCATGGACTAAATGATTACAGTAGTCCCCGTTTATCCACGGGAGGATACCTTCCAAGACCCCCAGTTGATACCTGAAACCGTGGAATGCACCATTGTGGTTTAGAGTTTTTAGGTCCTTCATATTTGAACGTTTGTCCAGATGGATTTGAAAACGAACAAAGAATTTGTGGTGGAATATAGTTCGGAAATTCTAGGATGAGTTCTGTGACAGCTCAAAAATTTGCCCCAATACAACATTGTAACGATGTTCAGTAATTTTAATTATTTTATCAACTTTAATATAAGCCTCAATTCTGATAAATAGCAAGTTCAAAGGACAAAGGACAAAGCCTACATGATTCACCTCAATTCTACTATTACACAACTATCACAAGTAAAAAGACGTGTAGATTACAATACGATATTTTGAGAAAGAAATATACCACATTCATTTAAATTTTATTGCACTGACGTCATCAATTTTTTGTAAAAAAAATTGTTATCTAGTTATAAGTAAGACAGAACTGCAAATGAAGAATTGTAAAGATTGGTACTATCCACGGTTTCAGGCATCGACTGGGGGTCTTTGAAAGTATCCCTCGTGGATAAACGGGGACTACTGTAATTATTTATAGTTCGGAAATTCTAGGATGATTCCTGTGACGGCTCACAAATTTGCCCCAATACAACCTTATGTAATGTATTTACCTAAATAACTTGCTATTTATTAGAATTGAGGCTTATATTAAAGTTGATAAAATAATTAAAATTACTGAACATCGTTACAATGTTGTATTGGGGCAAATTTTTTACAAAAAATTGATGACGTCAGTGCAATAAAATTTAAATGAATGTGGTATATTTCTTTCTCAAAATATCGTATTGTAATCTACACGTCTTTTTACTTGTGATAGTTGTGTAATAGTAGAATTGAGGTGAATCATGTAGGCTTTGTGGCGGAGCATTAGGTGACTATTAATTAACCTTCTGAAGATACTTTGTAATTTTCGAAGTAATATTTTCGAACCGCGATCGACCGCGAGTAACTGAAACCACGGATAAGGGGGGATTGTTGTTTCAAGTACTGCGCTGCTTATTTTTTATATTAAATTTTTATTCATTCATTTCATGTTCATGAGTGTACGTACAGTGAAGTGCAAAAAAGTCAAATAAATAGTTTGCAATATTCATTTAATATGACTGGTCGTTTGGTCGTCAACCTAGCGACGTATAGTCGTATAAGAACTTGCTCAGGGATGTTTTTTACTGTTAGAAAGTAAAAGAAAATACAATTATTAAATTATTACAAAGCACTCTCATCAGGATGATTGGTTGTAACCAAAAAGAGCCGAAGAAATGAGTGCAATGTTAAGAATACATGGGGTTACAATATATGACAGAGTACGAAATTATACAACTTTGTGTAGCGATAGGAAATAAAGTCAATAGGGCATTTAAAGATGTATTAAAATCGGAGACAGTATCAAAATCTGTTAAGATGTTAACCCACAACCGTATTCTAGTAACAACGATGGAACTATGGAAGTAAACGTTGACATAAAAAAATACTGAAATGGGCAGAATAAATTATGTATGACAATACAGAATTAAGTTAATGACATTTTAATTTATTTTATCAAACACTGTTTATTCCACTTTTTTGTAACGGTATAACCCTACCGGTTTCAAGGCTTTTCAAGGTTTCAACGGTTTGAATGGCGTCTACTGTTGATTTTCCCGATACGAAGCCACACTGGTTGTCATTTTGGCTTGACTGTATTTTAATTTTAAACTTGGCTCTACTGTATTTTATTTTTATTTTGGACATGTTGTTTCCTTGGCTCTAGTGTATATTTTATATTTGATTTTGGACATATTGTTTCCTTGGCTCTACTGTATATTTTATATTTGATTTTGGACATATTGTTTCCTTGGCTCTAGTGTACATTTTATATTTGATTTTGGACATATTGTTTCCTTGGCTTTGGTGTATATTTTATATTTGATTTTGGACATATTGTTTCCTAGCTTAACTTTCTTTCAGGGTTCGAGTTATTTTGATATTGTTTATAACATCTTGATTATTATTATCTTTCCAATCGTATATCTGTCTACCACACGTGTGAAATCAACACACAACTTGGCCAGTACAACGAGTGGCGCGGTTCACAAGTGATACTTGTATTGTCTGTCCGGAGTGCGTGAGAATTTGTATCTACGAGTATTTGTAATGCCACTTAATTTAAGTAAAACTTCGTGCAGGGGGTAATTTGCGATCGTTTTTCACGATAACTTACCATTTCCTGGTCCGGTGAAATATCTTGTCGTTCGTTACTCGCATCTTCGGTCGCGTTAGTTATGATTCATTTTCTTCTATCTACAGTTTTTCTATTGATTTAATATTTCATTGCGTATTCATACATTCTGGCGGGTTTATTGCCAGGCGGCAATCTCTTCCACCCAATCAGATAAAGTTAATAAAGTATCATTGAGAATGTTTGGTTACGTAGAAAGAATGAAATATGAAATATTTACAAAAATAATGTACTTATGCGAATAGTATAGCTAATACCATAAGTTTTTGTAATTTGTTTAATCAAACACTCCTTATTCCACTTTATATAACGGAATAACTCTACCGGTTGTGTCCCTCTGATAATGGGATGACAACCTTGAAACCGGTAGGGTTATACCGTGATTATATGCATGGTGAGCTGTATAGTATTGTATTACACTTTGGGTGTAAACAATAAGACCTGGTGGCCTTATAACCATGTGGAAGAACAAGAAAGTTCCTTCGTAGCTTGATTTAAACCATTAATGTCTGTTCTGAAACTCTGACACGTGGTTATACCGCCTTAGGTTGAATATAATGTTAATTTAATTTAAAGAACAATTTTATACATCGACGCTTAGAGAGAAAACTTTGCGCAAGTGCGTATTTTCTATTATTCAGGACTCCAGTCCATTATTATTAAATGTTATGGCCTTTTGCAATGAAAACACTTTTAGAATTTCAACTGTGTAATTTTATGTGTATAATCGTTGAATTACATTGAAGTATAATTTTAACAGTATTGTGGAAGTAATAATAACGATGATGTTAACATCGTAGTGGTTTTAAGAATAATGATTGCTGCCTCTGATATGACGTCCTATTTAAAGCGAAGCGTCTTCCGATAACGTACCCTTGACCCTTAGATAATTAAGAAAGAATTTTGGTCGGGTATGTTATCGGTGCCCTTTGTAAGGTCAAATCGATATCAGGCGACTTATTTGGAATGTCTCGTTCGATGTTTACTTCCATTTAGTGATATCAAATCTTTATTGAATTTGGATAGTAAACGGTTCTTGATAATTCCAACAAAATAATAAATTTAAACATAATATTGTAAATTGAGTTAAGTTTGACATACACGTGATAACACTAATATTTATTAGATGTAGATAACATAGTACATGATATGGTTAACATTGATAAGCTTAACATTGGTTTGAATACGTTACATGATTACTTATAATATTTATTGGATGTGGATAACAGAGTATATGATAAGATTAACATTGGTAGGGATACATTACATAAACAAATGACGTTCTACAGATACAGCAGTGCCCGAGCGTATCATACATTATACTATCGTTGTATACAGTACAGTCTTGTGAGAGTATTGCCATGTGTCGATCTTTTTCAACCAACTAAAAATGTGTTAAATAGGCCTTTTATGAAAATCAGACTGAAATCCTTTTTAAAAAGTCTCGGTTCCGTCGGGAAACGAAGCCGCAACCCCCGTGCTGGGAGACAGGCGTATTACCAACTAGGGGCTAGCATTGTCTTGAAATAAGTTTTAAGTTGAAAAATTTAAACACTTGTTTATACAAATCGGCTAAGATAAACGGACTTAGTACATAATGACATTTTACCAAGTTTTCGAACTAATGTCATAGGTACGTCGAGAAATAAGCTTATTTCACCTCGTATAGGACTATAAATTATATTCCGCATGAGTTCTTTGCTATGTGTATACAGGGGCGCGACTAGGTATTTAAGCGCTCGGGCACATAAAAAAATCGTTTCTTACGAAACACAAAAAATGTATCTTTGAGAACGATTTTTTTCGTTATATATTTATTTATTTTCTTAATACAGGCTTAGCTCAATTACATTGAAAAATACAAAAATTGTTAACATTAAAAAAAAGTTATTTAAAAATAAAATTATATACCATATATGTATATATATACATACACACATATACATATATTCAAAGTCACTTACAGTACCCGGTGGTAAGTAATACACATTGGGCTTAAGAAAGAGACTGTCGGCCATAATCGGCTAACTTCGACTTTGTAGAGCATCGTCTTTGTCGCACGATGCACTAACAGTCCGGTACCTACAAAGCGACGGAACACGTGTATGAATGACAGAGACGATGCTGTACAAAGCCGAAGTTAGCCGATTATGGCCAAGAGTCTCTTTCTTAAGCCCGATGTGTATTACTTATCGCCGGGTACTGTAAATCCTTTAATGAGTGCTTTCTAACGCCCTTAATCTTAGAAGAAAATTTTCTTTTGCTTTTGGTAATGTGATATGAAATATGTCAATATCTGAAGCAGTACCGTTCAAAAATGTTAAGGCCCTTCCAACAGGCATATCAGCTGCAAGACCCGTTCTTGCGTATTTGATTGAGAACAGTTCTTGCCGACGCAGTCTAGTGTAATTGTTAGGAACATTTAACGCTAATCTTTGTAGTAATGCTGGACAGCTCACAACTCCTCTAACGAGTTTGACAATGTATACCAGGAGACGCAGATCTCTTCTTACGCTCAAGGAGTTATATCCGAGCATGCCCAGCCGAAACTGAGTAGGATAAAGCCATGGATAGACACCAAACTCACTCATATAGAGATATCGCAGATATTTTTTTTGTACCTTCTCCACCATGAGTGAGTTCTGCGACCCCCAGCGGGCTCCAAATGCAAGCATTGCTTTCTAGTTTGCTACGGATCGTATTGCTATAGTATATATGTACTTACATTCATACAATCACGACATTTCCATATCGGAGTAGGACGAAGGGATAAAGTGCCAGATTTGTCTATCTCGACGCACATCTTTCGCCTCTTCTACATCAATCTTCTCAAACAACTTCTACGATGTCTCTTACTTTCTACGTTTCCTTTTTTTAGAATAAGCATTTTCTTGATCTAACCAAACTTTCCTTGATATTCCTTCTTTCAAAATATCATTCACTTGATCCAACTAGACTTTCGTTAGTCTTGCTGTACCACATCTAACACTCACGTTTACAATGTAAATTTGTTTTGCTGGTCTTTCTTAAGTCGTCATCCGTTCCACGTGCCCAAACCAATTTCGAAGGAAGGAAACGTTGACATTCAGAAGAACCGCACAAGTTGTCTAAGAAAACGTATAGATATACTATAGAGTACATGAAGGATATGTGTCGAGATAGAAAAGTCTGGCGCTCTATCCTCTTTACCCACGTCCACAGGGAAATGGCGTTATATTATGTATGCACGGATATGAATTTGTAAGGCTACATTCATGAATTGTGTTGAGAATTTCGTTTGTTGGAGATTATTATTATTATTATTATTACACATGACAAGAAATATACACAATTTGAGAAAAAACAACAGGTAATTTGATTTGGAAATATAATTTTAATGGATCTGGGTTTGTTGCCTTTCATTTGTCGTATCCCCAGTAAACTAGGCTTTTGCCTGTATCTCACTGAGGATATTTAGCATGAAAAAATAAATCGATACTTCTTTCCGATTTTTGATAACACAAAAAAACCCCGTTGCACGCTCTCATTAACCTGACAAACAGTGACACTCAACTACAACTGGAAACATCTTGCGAAACTCAACTCCTCACACATCATCACTCCAGAAAGACCAAAAATATTCATCCCACAATATACCGCACACAATCATAAGAATAAAAATCAAAACAAATTCAAAACAAAAAAAAAGAAGAAAAAAAGAAAGAAAAACACACAGAAACACAAACACAAAAACAACCAAAATTAAAACAACAAGAAGAGACCCACACTCACGAGCTCACATAAATCCTTTCCACTCGTCATTCATCCTGAAAGCCCAAGTACTCAAAATCCTGTCGCAATAACAACCACGTCGCAATGTCGCAATAACAACTCCGATCGACTGTCTAAATGGTTTTCCTACCTTTACTTTTATTGAAGTCGGCACGCCATTGTATGTAATGGGAGCCAAATAAGCATATTGCCTTTGGGCAAAAGAGGTTTTAACTCTAGGGATGGTGAACATTTCATTAGTTGCCATGCGTGTCACGTGTGTCTGCTGAGTTTGTATCTTCCCCTCCTCTCGATGGTAGTGCCAGAGAATGGATTTGAGATGTAAATTGGCTATGTTCAGGACCTGATACTCTCTGAAAAGCTCCGCCGTGGGATACCGAGCAGGAAGTTTATTGATTATTTTCACAATCAATTTTTGGGAAACCTGTAATATGTGTTTTTGGGTTAAGGTGCATCCCCCCCAAACTGATATACCGTAAGAAAGTGCTGACTGACATAAGGCGAATTTTAAATTTTATCCAATCATAATTGAAATCTGAATCGATTATTATATTTTTTGCATATTTAACTAAGCATAAATCTGCGCCCCAATCCTGGTTGCACTCGGAACTATTGCCCCTCTCGCCCAAGCGTTATTTCGCCGCTGTGTGTATACAACAGTCTTAAAATTAAAATGCCGGCATAGCAATCGTCTGAGTTAACCCAACACAATACACAATAGGCCTATGGCCGGTTCTTAAGTCATTAACTTGGGATTGAATGTCGTGTCCGAACCTGAGATTATGGGCCTTATAACAGCGCTGAAGAAAAGCATTAAGTTTGGATGTAATGAAGCGGTGGGGACTATAATAGCGATGAGTTGACTTAATGTTTCTTTTTATGATGTTATCGTATGACAAATCACGAGAAGTGACACAGAAAATATTTGTGAAATCTTGATGTAAGATCCAAATTTTTCTGCAGATGCATAATTCTGTCTGTTTTTAGTCGAATACTACTGTTCCAATATCTTATACTTCCATTGCTTGACTATGGTGACGTATGTTATTTGGATGCCAATAATGAGATGTCGGATACGTTGGAAAGGCTCCAAAACTTTTGCGTTGAATTCGTATTCAACTTAAGGAAATATGACCACGTTACGAAATATACTTCAACGACTTTAATATAGGCAGCGAAGGGATTTTCACACAATATTCTAGATAATTAAAATATACATGAACTCTGACGTTCCGTCATCATTCTGCAGTGAAGTGTCAGATCTTAAAGATTTGACATATGAATCTGTAGACACCAAGTCTCCAGGTTCATAAACTTGTCAAGAGTTAGTTGAATACCACCCTTTTTTTATTTTCTTGATGAATAGTTCTACTATATAACATGCTGTGTCTTTCTCGATCGCCCTACCAGGACATACGTTTTCCATTGGGATCACATTCTTCCATGATAATAATAATATTTATTTATCAATATACATAATTAAGTTAACGAGGCGTGTTTCAGATGTTTTCTTTATAAACTTGTCAAGAGTTACTTGAATACCAACCTTTTTTTTTCTTTTCTTGATAAAGAGTTCTGTAACATGCTGTGTCTTTCTCAATCGCCATACGTACTTGAGATATACGTTCTCCATTGGTCTTCCATCACATTCTTTCATGATAGTCAAAAAATTGTCAAGATGCATGAAGGATTCATTCATATTTTTGATTGTCAAAGTCTTGACGATTTTATCAGTTTCTTCTTCCTCACTTTCATTGTGTATTTCATTTAACTCTTGTTGCTCAATTAAGTATTCATTTGACAGAGGTACTGAGTGAGATTCAATCAACTCATTAACATCTTCTTTGTTGACGTCCAAGTTTAGTTCATTCATTAGGCTAACTATTTCATCTGTGATAGTTTTCGGAATTTCTTCAGAATTTATAAAATCACTCGTCATTTGTGGGCATAATTGTTTCCAGGAACCTTTCATTGTTGACTCTTTTATTTCAACCCACGAGTCTTCAATATTGTTTATTGCGTTCGATATATTATAGTTCTTACAAAAAAGTGAGAGTGACTGCATGGAAGCGAACAATTTTTGCATTATCGACAAAAATCTTCAAAAAATATTTTTTTTAAATGTGCAAAATAGCGAATTGTGCGAAAGTCGATGGCCGCCTATATATGTATTCCATCAACGGACGAAAAACCTTGCAGAACTTGCAAGGAATATGTTAACCACAAGAAGACAAATGAGCCCCAGTATAAACGAGTATGTGTAAGGAGTGTCATTTAGTTCTCCTCAAAAGAGAATGTTGGCAGAATACTAAATACTAAATATATATTTCATAGTAAACCAGAAGGCATTGAACTGGTTGAATGTTAGAAATAGACGCCAAATTCACATACTGTCTCTATTGTATAATATCCTTAACTGTTCCGCCGCCCCCTCTTATCTCGCCGAGAATTTTCAGCGTCTTTCCAATCATGGATTAGCGCTACGCTCAGAGATTGTTTATTGGCCTTTCCAGTTCACCGCTCCTCTTTCTTTACGTCGTCCTTTACTGTCCATGCAGTGAGACTCTGGAATCAGTTACAAACCAATATAAGACTCGCTCCGTCCTTGGTATGCTTTAAGAAGCGACTGAAAAACCTCTTAATGTCTAGTCAGTAAAATAACGTGTTTTATTCCTGATTTTTCTTTTCCTTTCCTCTTCACCATCCATTCCTTTCCTTTTGATTGCTGATATCTCACTTTATATGAAAAATAATGTTCGGATGATTTGTCGGTCTTTGTGGGGTTCGTGGGCATGTGCTCACGTATATGTTTATGGATTTCGTGGGGATGGATAGTCATTTGAATGTTTTATACGACCACGTAACTTGCTTAATTTACTTTTGTCTGGTTGGTTGAAAGAGATTGCCGCCTAGCAATAACCCCGCCAGATTGTATTTGTAATAAAAGTGTTAAATTAACTAAATTATTATTCTTTTTAAATAAATTTACAAAGTTTCACCACAACATTTTTAATATTTAATATATAGCAATTTTAGTCAAACTTTCACAAAAAAAACAAGAATTACTCAAAAACAAGCCGGGAACTGGGAAAGGTTGTCTTGATTCCAATCTGGACTTTAAAGTATTTTGATCCTTTTCGGTTTTGATATTCAATTAAAGGATTTAGCTCAAGTTTTCAAAAAAATAATAATAACCAAAATAGTCACTGGTATTCGTAATAATAACCATGGGTCACTGAACGTTTGACTCACAACATGGCTTCTCGTATCCTTAAACACAGTGAGTGAGTGACTCACAAAACCTTTGAGGCCATTGTTTTGGCGAGTCACGTACCGGAACTATGTATGTTTTATCTTGTCATTTGTAAATTGTAAGTTTTGGATGATTAAATCACTTATTGCTGCATTTATAAGATCGCTGTGAAGCGGAAACATTGATTTGTTTAGATCAGTGGTGCGTAACCCTGGTAAGGATCGTGAAACGCGTTATAGGGGTCGTTAAAATATTGGGTGTTAACATAAGTTGTGTCCGTTTTTTTTCGAATTTAAAAATGAGCACCAAAAGTAAAAGAAAATTTTCTGCTATATACGATATTGTAGAGGAGATCTTCATAAATAATATGGTTTAAGCGGTCCTCATCGAAGTCCACTGGTCGTCCGAAACTCTCCATGTGTTTCAGGTCGAAATTACCGTATTTGAAACGCAAAAACCATCGACGAGCTGTCCTTTCATTCATAGAATCTTCACCGTACACTTCGCAAATATCGCGAGCAGCTTTGGCAGCTTTATTCCCTCGATTGAATGCGAACAGAAGGAGGTGTCGAAATTTTTCACTTTCGTCTAATTGACATTCCATTTTGAACGCTTGTAATCAAATAAAATAATATATTTTACGTTAAAGCAAACACAATATCTTGTAGACCAGAAAATATTCTTTCGAATGACGTATAACATTTTGTTTTTACTTTTGGTGCTCATTTTTAAATTGGAAAAAAACGGACACAACTTATGTTAACACCTAATATATAAGGTATTTTTAGGTTGAAATTTATTAGATATTTTTGACGACCTCTGTAGCCTAGTAGGTAAGACGCTTGTCTCACAACCCGGAGCTTGTGGATTGCTTTTTTTAAAAAAGGGTTTCAGTTTGATATTCATTTAAGGCCTCTTTAACCTTTCCTTTCCTGTGCTAAATAAATCCGCGCGTTCCGGTGCTGTGTATTCAATACACATGTAAAAATGTGCGATTTAAAATCGAAAAAATAAGAATATTCATAGCCAATCGCTTAAATTAATTAAATTTGAAGTCAAAAGTGATAATAATTGAAATTTAATTGCTGAAGACATGAAAAAAAAAACCATCGGCCGATGTTCAGAAAAACGGGCGAAGCGACCATCTCGAACGAAAGCTCGCGAGCTACTGAGCGAGAGAAGCGAGCGAACTGAGATTCTTTTTCTTGCGTTCCCATATACCGAAGTAGAGTGAGAGTGAGACGTGAATAGCGTTGCTTCCTCACCCATAGCGGTTTTTTAGAATGAATATACCTACGTCACACACTAGCACACGTTTGATTGTATTGGTGAATTTATTCTCGATTTTCACAAAATATATCTGATGTGGCCGATAAGTGCTAATTATTATTAATATTATTTTTTCATTCAATGCGTAAATGTATTACGGAGGAATACCTAAAATCTGAACCCAGTATTTATTATATTTTTAGATATTAAATTTTTTAGAAGCAATGTGTACTAGTTACATATCACGTCCTGTGATGGAAGGGTTAACATCTTTCTGGTTGGCTGGAAGATATTACCACGAGGCAGGTTGTACTGTATGCAACGAAAGAGTAATACAAAATAATACAATACTTTTAAATAAAAACACACCGTGAGAGCGTGAAAAACGAATACTCGTGTATACGAGTGGTACTTATTTTGGTTGATTGCCCTATGACGGATTTCAAAGCAAGGTGGCATTCATTACTTTATGCTTTCACCTATTTTATAATAAAACAAAAACCCATCAATAACCGCTTATAAGATCTTGAATGAATTAACCATTTAATTTGATTTACTGAATCTAGAACAAAAGAAAGATAATAACATACTTCACAGTGATCTGGATATTGGCTATTGCGTATAACAGTGACTTCCGAAGTGTGCGTCGCGGAATATTCCAATATTTGCACTGAAATGAGACTAACGTGGTTTTTTGATCGGATCATAGATGTGCTGATATGATGATAGGAAGTGACATCTATCGGACTATTGGTTGAAGCGTCAGCTTGAGTTCGCTTTATTATTTTACAATATTAATAATAGATGATTAAGTTGGATGCAGTGTGGCGATCAACGACACACCAATTGAACAAGTAACACAATTTAAATATTTGGGTGCTAGCATAATGTGCAATAAGCAATAATGACCTCTATGGCGAAGTACTTGAACAATCACAAAAGGCCGCAGCTATTTTCGGATTTCTAAAGAACACTATCTGGAAAAACAAGTATACTCGTATGAACATCCAAAGCAAGGTGAGGATATACAAGACCAGAGCCGACACTGTCAGAACCAAAAATCTTCTTCGAACCAGGGAAATGAAGGTACTCAAGAGTATCGCTGGCAAAACCCTTCGTGATAGAGTACGAAACACAGAAATCTGAAGGATGTGCGAAGTTGAAGATATTGTCAGATGGGGACGACAGAGAATAATGTTCTGGAACGAACATGTATCCAGAATGACCGAACCAAGAGCCGTAAGAATGGGACAGTATCCCCCAAGCAAGCAGACCTCCAGGACGACCTCCCAAAAGATGGAAAGACAGCTGGCAGTCGACGTCACAAGTGGGAAACAATGATGCAGGACCATAACAGGCCAACAGGCCTAAAATAAGAAGAAGAATAATAATAGATGGCGTTTGACACGTTATCTCTGTCTCACTCTTTCAGGGTCCATTTTTTCACGTCTGCGAAAAAGATATCGGAATTTAAATATTTTTTAATCGAATATAACCGCACCAAGATAAGTGCAACTGTTAATATTTTTCTGACTTTGGGTGCCGTGGAAAAAATCTGGTACAATAAGGGCGCCGTGAACCGAAAAAGTTTTGGGACCACTGGCATATAGAAGAGATTGTTATCGGCTTCGGATCCGAACCCACCATTTGATTATCCTAAACAAGTTTCCGTTGCCAGGAAGGCATTAAAATATAAAAAGTAAAATCAAACGTGATCTTATATCACAATAACTGATTATAAAAATGAAATCGATGTATAATAAACTATGCTTTGCAACTATACTTATAACTTTAATTATATTCAATCAAGTAAAGAAAGTGATCGGGTGTTTGTATATATTATACCTCCATTTAAGCGGATCCCGTTTACACGAATTCGCTTTAACGCGGTTTATTATGTTTGACATTTTAAATGCATAATAGTGACATCTTTTCCCTGGTTCCATCCCAACTCACTGTCTGCGAAGACTGTTGGGGTTAGCTCTCCTCGTCCTCAGGTTGCATGCTCTTCTGTCCCGGACTACGTCCCCCAGGCCGTGCCTCTGCATCAGATTATCTTTTTGCACCACCCATGAATTCTTTGGTCTTCCTCTGGTTGTTATTCGAGGAAGATCCATGGAGATTGCCTGGTTCACAATGTGATCGGGTGCTCTGCGTCCAAAGTGCCCATACCATCTCAATCGTCTCTCCTCCATCTTGCTGTTAATGTCTGTAACACCTAGGCTTCCACAAATGCGTGAGCTTTTTATTTTGTCTCTTAGGGACACACCGGCTGACCATCTTAGCATGCGCATTTCAACAGTTTCTAGTTGCCTAGAGTAAGAGTTATACATCGTTCAGCATTCGGAGCCATAGAGGAGTGCGGGTCTGACAATCGTTTGGTATATTTTTCCTTTTAACTTTACTGGCATTTTCGGATCACATAGAACTCCCGTCATTGATCTAAACTTCACCCATCCCACACTAATTCTATGTGTTACATCTGCTGCACAACCTGAGGATGAGGAGAGCTGACCCCAACAGACTTCGCAGACAATGAGTTGGGATGGAGCCAGGGAGAAGAAAAAGACAAGAAAGAACTCCCTTAATAACTGAGTTTCTTAACCTTTAAAAAGTTATAGATTTATTCTACTTACCATTATTCTTAAAATTGTTTGATCTATTTAAATCAAGTTTGCGTTTATTGCGTTAAGATTATTATTATAATTTTAATCGTAACTGATGGGTCACGAGTCAATTTAGGGCTGGCGAAAGGCAGATATGTTATATAGCAAAAAACGATTGGAGTAGAATTAATGCGGTAGAAATGCCTTACGATTGGAGTAGAATTAATGCGGTAGAAATGCCTTGCGATTGGTGTAAAAAATATAAGAAATCAATGATCGGAAAATAAATTACTGTCAGAGACGAGTTAGAATAAATAAAATATTTAAAAAAAATCTTGTGAACGTTGAGAAAACGGCTTATGAAAGACTTCAAAAACATATTTACTCATTTGAAAATAATGAAAAGTGACAAAGATCTAGACCGAAGAAAGATACGGTATTCATGGCTTAGTTGATAAGAGTATTTCGACCCGAGGGTTGCTGGTTCGATTGCCCTTGAATCCATTATTCTTTTTAAAAGGGTTTCAGTCTGGTTTTCATTATACTCGTACATACATACCGATACGCCATTTTCCTGTCATGGGTGGGTAGAAAGGACATAGTGCTAGATTTCCTATCTCGGCACACATCCTTGGCCTCTTCTACCTCCATACACCGCATGCGATTTCCGTTTTTTTTTACTTTTTACGTTTTTTTCTCAGAATTTCATTAATTTGATCCAACAATAGTTTCTTTGGTCTTCCTCTACCCCGCCTTTCACTCACATGTGCACTATACATTTATTTTGTTAGTCTTTCTTTATTCATTCGTTATACATGCTCAAACCATCTCACAGTGCTCTTCTTCAACCTGCTCAATACACTTTTTTGGGATGTACACAACTCACTAGTTTTCACTTAAGGCCCCTTTAACATCTTTCTGGTTGGTTGGAAGATATTGCCACATGACAATTGTACTGTATGTATCTAAGTTGTACTGTATACAACGAAAATATTACGAAATACGATCAATGATAACTGGTAGAAGTTTGAAAAAGTTTATGAATGTGGACAAGACAAAAGTTATGTACTTGGATAGTAAAGTGTGGAGATCTGTCTTCTCTGTGTAACCCAAATAAAAATATGACGTGTTGGTATGCATGAATGTAATATTTAAAACTTTGTTTCAACTATATGATTCACCTCATACCATATTTATCCAATAAATTTTTATCTTTTTGTCAATCAATTCTTTCAAATTATTTATTAATTCAATTTTTATTTCCAGATATCAAGATCAGCTTTAAATTGAAACTATCAACACCTCTATAATACTTGGACAAGGTATGTTTTTTTTTAATAAATTGCGTGAAATTACTTATAAGTTTACTTTGACATTTCGTAAACGTATCACAAAAGTTAGTCGTCGTTACTGGTTAATTAAAATAAATAAAATTAGTCGTTATTGGGTAATTAAAATAAATAAAATTAGTCGTCGTTACTGGGTAATTAAAATAAATAAAATTAGTCGTCGTTACTGGGTAATTAAAATAAATAAAATTAGTCGTTACTGGGTAATTAAAATAAATAAAATTAGTCGTCGTTACTGGGTAATTAAAATAAATAAAATTAGTCGTCGTTACTGGGTAATTAAAATGAATTATTATAAATTAGTCGTCGTTACTGGGTTATTAAAATAAATAAAATTAGTGGTTATTGGGTAATTAAAATAAATAAAATTAGTCGTTATTGGGTAATTAAAATAAATAAAATTAGTCGTCGTTACTGGGTAATTAAAATGAATTAAATTAGTCGTCGTTACTGGGTAATTAAAATAAATAAAATTAGTCGTCGTTACTGGGTTATTAAAATAAATAAAATTAGTGGTTATTGGGTAATTAAAATAAATAAAATTAGTCGTTATTGGGTAATTAAAATAAATAAAATTAGTCGTCGTTACTAGGTAATTAAAATGAATTAAATTAGTCGTCGTTACTGGGTAATTAAAATGAATTAAATTAGTCTTCGTTACTGGGTAATTAAAATGATTAAATTAGTCGTCGTTACTGGGTAATTAAAATAAATAAAATTAGTCGTCGTTACTGGGCCTCGCAGTCAAGGATCCCCTCGCCTTCCAACAACTATCGAGTTTGAAAGCGCAGCTGTGTCGTGGAGTTATTTTAAGTGAGTGAGCCGTTGCGTACCAGCTCACTAATCACCGGCCACATCGCTGTACTGAATCCGATGGTGCATCGAAATAAGCCGATCGGAGCACACCGGCATGTGTCTTTTTATTTCTCTTTTTTTTTTTAAGAATAGGTTTCACTGTAGTTATAGGAAACCTTATAATCCTGAATGCTAGTCGGTAAAAAATGCCTGTGTGATTCGAGAGGAGTAGCACCGGCAAAGTTTGAACCGGCAACCTTACGCACGGAAGTCCAGTGCGTTACCGCGCGGCCATACATTTTGAAAATTAATATTAATCAATTAAATAACTAAAAATAATACATAAGTAATCATGTATATGAGTTAAAATGATTTTGAAAATATACGTTATAAGATACGGGACCGTCTCGAGTCAGCTGCCCGCACCTCACAAAGTATTAATCTTGACATTTATATAGAAAGAATAGTACAGTATAAAATTCAACACTATATAAATTTTACAGTCTTCTTTCTTAGCTCAACAGACTATGCTAAAATGTATTTCGGGTATCGCAACACATTGATTTTCCAAAAGATTCTTAGAGGAATTTTTTGGTAATTAGAGGTACAGTACCCGGCGGTAAGTAATACACATCGGGGTTAAGAAAGAGACTTTCGGTAATAATCAGCTAACTTCAGCTTTGTAGAGCGTTGTCTCTGTCCCCTAGAATGCTTGACAACCACTGACAAATCGCAACGGAACACGTGTATGAATGGCAGAGACGACGCTCTACAAAGCCGAAGTTAGCCGATTATGGACGACAGTCTCTTTCTTAAGCCCGATGTGTATTACATACCGCCGGGTACTGTGATTTGTTTATAATAGAAAACAGTGCGATTGCAAGTACGTACTGAAGGAACTCGAATATTGAAAATGCTTAGTAATTCAGGACCATTTAAGCGAGAGTTGATGATTTTATGTAAAAAAGTATTATGTTTGTTGGCTTATGTTACAAAATGTAATGTATCGTTGAGTCACTTCGAGTTGTTTGAGGTTACATTACGTAATCTTACGTTACTTGACGTAATGTAACATTCCGTTGCTTGGGTTACGTTAGGTTAGGTTACGCTATGTTTACGTACGTTATGTTTTTTTTTTTTTTTTGAAGAGTTGTGCTAATGGGCAACCTGGCTTATGACGCACCAGGTTTATAACCCCGGGATTGTGTTTGGACTCTCTGAAGTGGTTCTATGGAGACCCACTTCTTTGCCTGTGCCCTCAGTGCATACCCCAAAAGTGTTTATTATTTATTACTCTGTATATGTTAATATGTTTCGATTGTTCAGTGTTAGGATAGGATAAGGAATGCGTCCGTGCACGACTTTATTGGCAGCGCCCCGGCATTTGCCTTACAACAGTAGAAATCACGGTAAACTCCGTCGGGACGCGGCTGAAGGCCCTTCAAAGAGACCTGCTCTTTGGTAACGTACGTTATGTTAGGTTACCACACGTCGATGGCGGTGACGCAACGTAAGGTTACATTACGTAATTTTAGGTAGGGTTTCCTTACGTTTGTTACGTTTTGTAAGGTTACGGTACTCGAAGTTAGTTGACATTATTTTTCATCACGTCTTGTTACTTTTACATAAGTTACGTTACGCTATACAAGGTTAATAATTCGAAAATTATATTTTCAATATAACTAACAATAAAGTTTATAAAACTATAAAATACTTGAGAATCCGTTTAAAATATATTTAAAACCAGCCTTGCTTTAATATAATACCAAATGGGTACTAGATTATATAGGCTATTTATTGCCTATATCTCAATTCAATGATTTATCCGTCATAATTTTTGCTCACGTTTTCTGATAATCATTTTTAAAAAGTCGATAAATAGTGATTCGGTGCGCATTATAATTAATCATCGTTATTGCATTTCATGTGAGGCTGCGTTAGATAGTTGCGGAATTAGTTTGAATTCAAGATGTTGCAACATTTTAACATTTGCTTACATAAATATGCGTACATAAATAACGAAGTTGGATTGGTATGTAACTGATCTAAATAAGGGCTCTAGATATAAATCAATCCAACAATATATCCCTTTAAAACTTTGGTTTAATATACAGGCGGCTCTCGACTTTCGCACAATTCGCTATTTCGCATATTTTTTAAAATTCAATTTTTTCAAGATTTTTGTCGATAATGCAAAAAATGTTCGCTTTCATGCAGTCGCACCCACTTTTTTGGAAGAACTATAATATATGGAACGCAATAAACAATATTGGAGACTCGTGGGTTGAAATAAAAAAGAGTCAAGAATGAAAGGTTCCTGGAAACAATTATGCCCACAAATGATGAGTGATTTTATAAATTCTGAAGAAACTCCGAAAACTATCACAGATGAAATAGCTAGCCTAATGAATGAACTAAACTTGGACGTCAACAACGAAGATGTTAATGAGTTGATTGCATCTCACTCAGTACCTCTGTCAAATGAATACTTAATTGAGCAACAAGAGTTAAATGAAATACACAATGAAAGTGAGGAAGAAGAAGCTGATAAAATCGTCAAGACTTGGACAATAAAAAATATGAATGAATCCTTCATGCATCTTGTCAATTTTTTGACTATCATGGAAGAATGTGATGGAAGACCAATGGAGAACTTATATCTCAAGTACGTAGGGCGATTGAGAAAGACACAGCATGTTACAGAACTCTTTATCAAGAAAATAAAAAAAAGGTGGTATTCAACTAACTCTTGACATTGTAATTTATTTTTATCAAACACTGTTTATTCCACTTTTTTATGACGGTATAGCCCTACCGGTTTCAAGGCTTTCACCTCATCTTCAGGGGAGCGCAAACAAGATGAGGTGAAAGCCTTGAAACCGGTAGGGTTATACCGTCATAAAAAAGTGGAATAAACAGTGTTTGATAAAAATAAATTACAATGTCTTTAAACCTCCACAATGTTAATGCCTTAACTATAAACAACGTAACTCTTGACAAGTTTATAAAGAAAACATCTGAAAGCACTTAAGCACGCCTCGTTAACTTAATTATGTATTGTATATTGATAAATAAATATTTTTAATATATTATTGATAAATATATCTTTAAAAATAGAATTTTTGATGTTTTTTACATCCCTCTACTTTCGAACATTCAACATTCGCACACATTTTCAGGAACCAATTATGTGCGAAAGTCGAGGGCTGTCTGTAATAATAATGAACAAGATGGAAGTGCCTGTCATGTATCGGAGGGGCCCACTGCGTGGTGGCTAGTCACCTTTACATAATGGGCATTGTGGAGTATCCCGACTGCGAGTGTGGTCTGGATGATGAAACTATAGAATATGTATTTTTCGGTTGTCCTTTGCGAGACAGATTTGATTTACTAAAAACTATATATTCTGCATGTCCAATGAATGTTGCGTTTCTTCTTTCTTCGAGGAACTTTTCCACTTATAGATCGATTGTTAAATATTTGAAACTTAATATTATCTAGAATTATATGTTTCAAAAAAAAATATTATGTTGACTCATATAATTGCATAATAACTTTAATTTGGTGGCACAAATCATCCTAATTTGGGTGGATTGCCTATTTAAAAATATTATGTTGACTCATATAATTGCATAATAACTTTAATTTGGTGGCACAAATCATCCTAATTTGGGTGGATTGCCTATTTAAAAATATTATGTTGACTCATATAATTGCATAATAACTTTAATTTGGTGGCACAAATCATCCTAATTTGGGTGGATTGCCTATTTAAAAATATTATGTTGACTCATATAATTGCATAATAACTTAAATTTGGTGGCACAAATCATCCTAATTTGGGTGGATTGCCTATTTAAAAATATTATGTTGACTCATATAATTGCATAATAACTTAAATTTGGTGGCACAAATCATCCTAATTTGGGTGGATTGCCTATTTAAAAATATTATGTTGACTCATATAATTGCATAATAACTTTAATTTGGTGGCACAAATCATCCTAATTTGGGTGGATTGCCTATTTAAAAATATTATGTTGACTCATATAATTGCATAATAACTTAAATTTGGTGGCACAAATCATCCTAATTTGGGTGGATTGCCTATTTAAAAATATTATGTTGACTCATATAATTGCATAATAACTTAAATTTGGTGGCACAAATCATCCTAATTTGGGTGGATTGCCTATTTAAAAATATTATGTTGACTCATATAATTGCATAATAACTTAAATTTGGTGGCACAAATCATCCTAATTTGGGTGGATTGCCTATTTAAAAATATTATGTTGACTCATATAATTGCATAATAACTTTAATTTGGTGGTACAAATCATCCTAATTTGGGTGGATTGCCTATTTAAAAAAAATAACGAGGTCCATGTTTCAGTTGTAGAATCATATTTTGATTTGTAAATTAGCTTTAATGTACGATCTCCGTAGCATAGTGGTAACATTCTTAACTTCCACCTGGGGGTTTCGGGTTCGATTATCGAACATACCCAAAACAAAGTACCAGTATGGTAGGAGTGTGGTAGTGTTGCTAACACGTTCAATGACGAACCGCGAGTTCCTTGCCTACTCAAGAGATTTTATACCCGAAGGCTCGTTTACTGAGGCTGAAGAATATATTTTTTCGCAGCCACGCTATTCAATATATTTGAAACACTAATTCGGACAAATTGAAGAGTACCCATATGAAAAAATATGTACGACCTCCGTGGCCTAGTTGGTAAGACGCCTGTCTTGCAACTCGTGGGTGTTGGGTGCAATTCTCCTTGGAATCTAGATTTTAATAAAAAAAGATTCCGGTCTAGAAAATCACTTAAGGCTTCTTTAAAAACAAATCCTGATGATTGAACGATATTGTCTCATGACAATTAGCCCGCCAAGCTGTAATGTATACAACGAAAGTGTAATATAATGGAACTTCGGGTTTAGAAGTACTAAAGTAGGCACAGAACTTGCAGTTCGTCATTGTACTTTTTGGTAATACTACGCACATGAAGAGACGACAGCACTCACACACGTTCTGCCGTGTGCCAGCATTGTTTCTCGAGAAACCCTTTTATCATATTAGGACTTTAACCCTTCCTTCCCTGTTTTGTGTAACTAGTAGGTACACATTGCTTCTAAAAACTTTAACATCTCTATAAATATAATAAATACTGGGTTCAGATTTTAGGTATTCCTCCGTAATACATTTACACATTGAATGAAAAAATAATATTAATAATAATTAGCACTTATCGGCCACATCAGATATATTTCGTGAAAATTGGGAATAAATTCACCAATAAAATCAAACGTGTGCCATTGTGTGACGTAGGTATATTCATTCTAAAAAAACCGCTATGGGTGAGGAACGACGCTATTCACGTCTCACTCTCTCTCTACTTCGGTATATGGGAACGCAAGAAATATAATCTCATTTTGCAGTTGTGTTTCTTCCTTCGAGGTATAATATTATATACATAGTGTTAGTCCGTCTTAACTCAGCAGCTCTAGATCATGCATTTGAGGTGGTCTCTTTGCCCATTTTGTGAACGTCGGCCGATGTTTTTTTTTCATGTTTTCAGCAATTAAATTTAAATTATTATCACTTTTGACTTTAAATTTAATTAATTTAAGCGATTGACTATGAATATTCTTATTTTTTCCGATATTAAATCGCTCATTTTTACATGTGTATTGAATACACAGCACCGGAACGGGCGGATTGCTTTAGCACAAGAAGGGAAATGTTAAACAAATGAATACCATCGGGAATCAAACCTTATACCCCCGGATGGAAGTCAAACGTCTTATCAATTAGGGCACGGAGGTCGCCAATAACTAATTAAATCGAAGCTGTCAAAAATTGTATGGACTATAAACTTAATATCTAACCGAAATCGAAGCTGTTAAAAATTGTATGGACTAATATATATAGTAATGTCTAACCAGCACTATTATCTAAATTGATAATGTTAGCATTGGAGTAATGTAAAAGTGATACTCGTGCGAAACCAATTTTCAATATACTCTGTTAAACTGGTTCATTGCCTGCAGTAAATCTCTATCAATCACCTTGTATCGTTCATGGATATAATGGTAATTATGTTACCTTGTAGTGTTTAGTATTTACCATCTACTGTTGTGAATTGTTATCTCTGAAGGTAAATATAACTAATAAACCGGTTTTACTCATTTTACAGTAAATTCACAAAGGATCGTCTTCACGAACTTTCAGCATTAACATACATGACTAGTTACTGTTTTATATTTCTGCTGTACCCTTGCCCTTGAATAAGTGAGGTATACCTTCACCCGCTCAAGGGTGCTCTGAAACTTTACCTGAAAAATAGTTTTAATTTGATTTGTCGTAATTTTGACTCGAACTTTTCTCTTTTCGCTGACGGTGAATCTAAGGTTGTATATGCGTGTCTATGTGTTTCATTTTCAGTAAAAACTAACCTTACTTTATGTCATTTGGCAATTTTTCCAACTAACTAGAAAGTTTGCCAAATAATAATTCATTGCCGAAGCAATTTTTATTTGACAAATTTGGAAGAAAAAAGTACTGTGGGTCGCCTTAGACATACACGACCTCCGTGGTTTAATTGATAAGACACTTGTCTTCCGACCCAGGGGTTGTGGGTTCGTTCCCCGTTGAAACTTAGTTTTTTTTATTATTCCAAATTTGTTTTCATTTAAGACTTTTTTAACACTTCCGAACGGTTGGAAGAGATTGTCACTCGCAATAAACCAAACAGATTTTATTGTATACAATGAAAGTGTTAACAATACAAAAAGTAATTTAAATAGCGAATTTAGTAAACGAATGTTACTTCAATACCGCTATATCAAAGAACATACATATCACGCCGTGGCCCTTGCGGGGCATGCATACCGTCTTTCAAAATTTGGTCCGTTTGATCCAGATTAATTTTCCTCGATGTACCTCTTCCACGCAAACCTCGCACTTCTGCCTTGTATACTCGCTTAGTCATTCTTTCGTCATTCATTCTCACCACATATCCAAACCATCTAAAAATTTATTGCTCCATCTTATTTAAAACATTTTTAGCGGATGTCCTAGTAGGACGCGCTGATGATTATGATTGTTGTTTGGTATTTAAATAAAATACCTCGATTAGCAATGCGGACAGTGAGAGTGAATAATCAATGAATAGTAAACAACGATGAATGGTCAAGTGATTAATAATCTTTATTTATCGATAAGTAGGTATTTATACATATGCGTGAGTGCGCCCGCAATTTATTTTTATCTCATTCCTGCGCGTGCAGAGGTGGTTGCAAACGTTGCGAATAATATAGTGGGTAGATAATTTGTTGACGAAAACGGTGAGACAGCGCGATGCGTTCTCTTTCTACTGTGGAATGTAACGTAAATAGTATTAGCGGGTAAACAATATTAATGTTCTGGTATGTGACCTTCGGACATGTCCGAAGGTCGGTTCGTCGGTCGTTGACCGTGCGTGTTGACAATATTCAGGGACGACGGTAGTCCCCACACATTCATTTTATCCATATATTTATTTCTGATGTCTTCATTCCGCTTTCTTCCATACATTGACACTTAACAAATTAATATCACTATCAGTAACCACTTCATTGCGTATTCTGTCATACATTGTCAGGACGTGTATTCTTCAAAGTGCACGCATTTATACAGCATTTATTTTCCTATCGCGACATTCATCTTTCACCTCTTCTACATTCATACAGATGTTTTTTTTAATTTTTTTTTTATCCACTTTGCACGGATTTCTCCTGTTACACAAAGAGGGTCTGCTTCTAGCGTTAGCTTATTCGTTAGGAATAATATCAGCCAGGATTCTTCTCATACTGCTAGACGGTACCGAGAATATATCCACAGTGTCATTCAGTTGGTTCAATGTCTCTATACCACGCGTGACTGAGTGTTTAGCCATGATATTCGTCCTGTAAGTTGGTATGTAGAACAGAGGGTGATTCCTTGCACGGATATATTTATTGGGTACATATAAACTTAGTGCTTCTAGAATCGCGGGACAGTTAAAGGAACCTTGGAAAACCTTTATTAGGAATATCGCAATGGATTCTTGCCTTCTTGTTTCAAGGCTTCTATAGTTACACACCGTGAGAAGTTCGGCATGGTGAGCATATTTTGGGTAATCGCCTTTTGTTCTGTACCATAATGGTCATACAACTCCTACAATTTCTGATTTACATTTCTTTCTTTTAAAATATCATTCACTTGATGCAACAACACTTTGCTTAATTTCCTCTTCCACGTTTTCCACTCATACTTTCACAAGTATAGTGCTCTTTTTCATGTTATTCAACATAATTCTTAAATTCAACACAACTCCCTTGAGGTGAACCTGCTCTCTAAACGAGACTATATAAATTGACCTTTTTTATTTTTATTTCTCAAAATCAAGTTATTGAGCAAGATGATTGTCAGCATTTGAAAAATAGGAGAACTTTAAATAAAGATAAATAAAAACACTTTGAAGTCGTTTAACAGACTCTGAAATCTCGATTCATAATCGGTGTTACAATATAGGCACTATTTATGGCCATCTTTCTCTAGCGGATTAATGTCATCTTAAATGTTGAGCAGGAAATCTTTCAATATAATTCTTAAGATTATTGGCTTCATATAAATTTTTGAGCAGAATCGTCCCTAATTAATAGGCAAGTAATACAAAACCTTAGGGCGTCTCTTTCAAGAGGAGATAAATGTATAATTATAATAAATAAACGTATCTAAAAAAAAAATTTACATCAAATATTGAAAACTCTTGATTTAAAAAAATAATATGAACGCATCGCAAAAATAACAAAAATTTTAACCCTTACAGGCACATGTAAACTTCACTTATTTTTACTCAGGCTGCACAAAAAATAAAAAATCAAGTTTCTCATTATTTTTTTTTAATGTGTATGAAAAATGATACACAACAAATGCTAAATTAACATATTTCCACTTCCTCGGTAGGTCAAGGAACTCCCGGTGAGGTGGTACAACTTATGTACCACTAGTCCATATTTCCACTGGTACTTCTAATGTACCACCAAATAATGCCGAAACACTCGTACATCCAAGTAAAATTAATTTTTAACCTTAATATAAATTTATCACAATTACTGAAGTCAATTTTATCACAACACAACTATTTTTTATTAAAATTTAATACAAATATATAACGTTTTCTTTTATACGCACAAGTCGGCACACCAAGAACAACTGTCAATAATATTAGAAGCAAAATAAATTTGAACAGGACCAGACGTGCAGCTGTGCGGATATGAGTCATAAGTATTATATTATACGAAGTGGTACATAATCTGAGCGTTCGTGCAGCAATAGAGAGAGGTTTAATAAGTGGTACATTGCGTGTACCATTGTGCAGTACTGCGTCAAAAAAAGGTGGTACATAACGTGGACTACTAAGCCTATAAAGCTACGGTTTCCTAAGAAATTGGGTTCCTTATATAGCGTACGTTACATGACGTGATGCTGGCGCGCCGCCAGACGGCAGAAATGAGAATCCACAACTGTCAGTTGGAAACTTTATTCCACATATTTTGTTTCAACTGGGCTTTCCTATAGTATTTGCTCTTCACATTATATAAAGTTTCATTATTTCTTACAAAATCAATAAATATTTCGTCATTTTCGCTGGTCCAAATTAAATTACGTTTATGTTGCATCCGCCTGGCGTGCCGCCAGATGGCAGAAGTGAGAACCCACAACTGTCAGTGGAAACCAAATCTGATTCCTCATATTTTGTTTCAACTGGGATTTTATATAGTCTTTGATATTCACATTATATAAAGCTTCATTATTTCTTACAAAATCAATCAATATTTCGTCATTTTCGCTGGTCAAAATTACGTTTGCACTTATTTTTTTTATTGTAAAACGGTGTCCGCTACACGGGAAAAATCTTTGCTCCGCTATCACGGCCATCATGCAAATGTCAGCATTGCTATTTGACATAACACTCACAACCAACGCACTCTAGAAAACCAACGACATTGGTTTGCATAGACAATGTTTAGTAATGTGCGCTATATAACGACACCACTTTCTTAGGAAACCAACGCTTAAGAGTTTAAAATCATCCAAAACATATTTTAGACTTAAGACAAAATAATACGTTGTTTATAGTTAAGGCATTGTAGGATCCTACCTAAATAAATAAATAAATAAATAATTGTCAAAATGGACAAATGAATTGTTAAACATAATTAAACTGAATTAATTATTGTTGAAATAATAAACATACAGGGTCAATGACCGATGAAGTATTCATAGATTGCTACACGTCAAGAACAGCAATAATATTTACTATTTTTGTAGTACCTGCGATTTGTCTAGCCATCTCCAAATACAAATAAATAATCTACCGCCAACTCACGTGCCAGAGTGCGACGGAGCATGTATCGCGAACTGGCTCACCCATTTGTATAAAATACCCGCGCGCCGAGAAATAAACAGATTATTATTGTCATTCATTCAACTGTCAAGACTTGTAATTTATTTACCCGCTGTCCACTTATCGATTTATATCCGCATTCCTGAGTCTATATTCATTGAATATCAATCAAGATCATCACGACATATTAAATTAAGCAACACGCTATAGCATTAACGTTGTGGAGGTTTAAAGACATTGTAATTTATTTTTAACAAACACTGTTTATTCCACTCTTGTCCAGTCTTGTTTGCGCTCCCCTGAAGATGAGGTGAAAGCCTTGAAACCGGTAGGGTTATACCGTCATAAAAAAGTGGAATAAACAGTGTTTGTTAAAAATAAATTACAAAATAATACGTTTTACGTCAAGTCATGAAACGGATACACGTATAATGAGAAGGTTTTTTTTCTTACAACGTATGTTCTTTTATCGACTATTAAAAAATTTACAATAGTTATACTTGAATAAAAATTTTTAGTGAACAAGATTATTAAATTAACTTGTCACAAATAGTATGTTCCGGATAATTATTTGAGACAACGCATCCATAAATCGAATCATCCTGCCTTTGAAAATGCCAGTAGTTAGAGCAATCACACTTTTTAACCGTGTCTGGCCTCATATAGCCTTTTTTCATAAGCTCTATCAGGAAAAAAAAACCTTAAATTTAGTGCAATACTTCAAATCATATTTTTTTAATGTTATTTAACATGCTAATTTGGTCATAATGTTATAGTGTAATATATACATTTTTATTATGGTTGTACCAAATAACGTATAATACAAACACGCTATTTTGCAATCTGTATATACGAGTATAAGCTACGTAAAAATAAACAAACACATCTCCTTTTTGCCAAGTCCTAATTTTTCTTACACGTTGGTACCAATATTCCATTATAAGCCTCCCGCTTATCTTTTTGGTGACTATTAATCTGAATCAGCGCCCTTGGTGAGGTCTTTTTTCATTGGAACATTTTTTTTTAATCTATCATAATTGTAAGTAATGGCTACGAGTATATCTGACACGGCTACTTACGTGACTAGCGGAATAATTTTGTTTTCTTAAATGTTTGTTACCTGTTGATATTATGATGTCTATTTGATCGGATTAATCATCGAATTTACGGTTCTCGTTGAGAAAAACGTTTCCGCCAATCCTAGTTCGCCTTCGCCATTTCCTGTTACTGAAAATAATAATTGTGATAAACGGACTGCTTATTTATCGTACCAGTTTCTTAACACTTTATATCCCGATCCCGTGTCTTAACGTGATAAACTAGATTTGTGTCCAGTCCCGGTCCTGTTTTTTAACGTGATAAACTAGATTTGAGTTCAGTCCTGGTCCTGTGTTTTAACGTGATAAACTAGATATGTGTTCAGTCTCGATCCCGTATTTTAACTTAATAAACTAGATTTGTGTTCAGTCCCGGTCCTGTTTTTTAACGTGATAAACTAGATTTGCATTGAGTCCCGGTCCTGTGTTTTAACGTGATAAACTAGATTTGTGTTCAGTCTCGATCCCGTATTTTAACTTAATAAACTAGATTTGTGTTCAGTCCCGGTCCTGTTTTTTAACGTGATAAACTAGATTTGCATTGAGTCCCGGTCCTGTGTTTTAACGTGATATACTAGATTTGCGTTCAGTCCTGGTCCTGTGTTTTAACGTGATAAACTAGATTTGTGTTCAGTCTCGATCCCGTATTTTATCTTAATAAACTAGATTTGCGTTCAGTCCCGGTCCTGTTTTTTAACGTGATAAACTAGATTTGCATTGAGTCCCGGTCCTGTGTTTTAACGTGATATACTAGATTTGCGTTCAGTCCTGGTCCTGTGTTTTAACGTGATAAACTAGATTTGTGTTCAGTCTCGATCCCGTATTTAACTTAATAAACTAGATTTGCGTTCAGTCCCGGTCCTGTTTTTAACGTGATAAACTAGATTTCCGTTGAGTCCCGGTCCTGTGTTTTAACGTGATAAACTAGATTTGCGTTCAGTCCTGGTCCTGTGTTTTAACGTGATAAACTAGATTTGTGTTCAGTCTCGATCCCGTATTTAACTTAATAAACTAGATTTGCGTTCAGTCCCGGTCCTGTTTTTAACGTGATAAACTAGATTTCCGTTGAGTCCCGGTCCTGTGTTTTAACGTGATAAACTAGATTTGCGTTCAGTCCCGGTCCTGTGTTTTAACGTGATCGATACCTCATCCAAAAAGGACACATTACTGGTATCAAGCAAATGTTTTTGAAAACATTTCAACTTTTAAACGATAGTCTCCTGATTTCCTACATGGATAATGGAATTACGCATGCCTTGGAATTACGCATACCTAGATAATAGAATTACGCATGCCTTGATCTTTAATTTAAATTCTGACGTCACGTCATCAGTCTGTAGTGGTGATAGATTTTGACTTATGAATCTGAAGATCAACTGTACTCTTCTGGTCTAAATATAGTACAACATTTGCAGGATCCTCCAAACAGGTTGTGTGAGTTCTTATCCCGAGTTGGAGCGCCTTTGATGAGAGTTTTTATCTGTTAATAATAATGAGTTCTAATCCCGAGTTGGAGCGCCTTTGATGAGAGTTTTTATCTGTTAATAATAGTGAGTTCTAGTCCCGAGTTGGAGCACCTTTGATGAGAGTTTTTATCTGTTAATAATAGTGAGTTCTAATCCCGAGTTGGAGCGCCTTTGATGAGAGTTTTTATCTGTTAATACTAGTGAGTTCTAGTCCCGAGTTGGAGCACCTTTGATGATAGTTTTTATCTGTTAATAATAGTGAGTTCTAATCCCGAGTTGGAGCACCCTTGATGAGAGTTTTTATCTGTTAATAATAGTGAGTTCTAATCCCGAGTTGGAGCGCCTTTGATGAGAGTTTTTATCTGTTAATTATAGTGAGTTCTAATCCCGATTTGGAGCGCCCTTGATGATAGTTTTTATCTGTTCATAATAGTGAGTTTTAATCCCGAGTTGGAGCGCCCTTAATGAGAGTTTGCTCTCTAAATAAATTTGCGTTTTATAAATTGTTATTTTTTTATTTCTTTCTTAAATTTTTTTGGGTATTTAATAAATAAAAATGATATTGTTATGACAAAAACAGCTCGCACCATAACAACCGATTCCACAGATAAACCGGCTTTGTTAAAGATGACAAAGCAGAAAAAAATGTTTCACCGTTCTCATTATGTCCATACCATAGAACACTCATTATACCCATAACACCGTTTACATAGTAGGTAGTAATATAATTCTGAATGAACAATTAAATTAGTCATAACCCTAAAAACGTTTTATATTCATGAGTACTGGATACCGCTAGCAGAGGCAAGAAAACTTCAGGTATGTGGGTTCGGCACAGATATCCACAAGAGTCGCAACAAGGGAGGAGCAAACGGGACATGAGTCCCGGGCGCGATAGTTAAGCGCGCCAAAACCATTTGGTAAAAAAGGAAAATAACGTGAAATAATAAAAAAAAACAAAAAAGTGATTAATGCAAGTGGAACAGGATTGTCGAATATTGTTATTAACTCTATTGAACATTTGATTTCAATCAAAATCAATTTCTATAAAGTTATTGATGATTTTGTCTACCTGAAAGCTCGAAAAATAAAGTTATAAATGGGCATCTTAATTTTTGATCGTTGATTTTATATTGTGGGGTCAGATACCATACATAACATATTCCTTTTTATTTAATTTTTGTGTTAATTATTTTTACATTTTTTAAGGAGATTATTTTTCGACAGAATATAGAATCAGTGATACGAGATGAATTTTGACGTAACACATATGTGTTGAGTAAGGTGAAAAAGAGAATGTTATTATGGTTTGAGCATGTGGAACGAATGAAAGAATAAATACTGAGAAAACAAATATATAGTGCAAATGTGAGGAGAAAGCGTGTGAGAGGAAGACCAAGGAAAGTATAGTTGGATCAAGTGAGTGATATTTTGAAAAAATGAAACGTAAAGAAATCGTAGAAGTTGTATGAGAAGGTGTATGAACGTGAATGAGACTAAGGATGTGCGTCGAGATAAGAAAGTCGGGAACTCTTTCCTCTCTGCCTACTCCAAGAGGAAGATGGCGTGATGGTATGTATCATGTATTATTTTTCGAAAAAAAAAAAAGCAAATCGCGTATTTTTAAATTGAGATGAAAATATCATAGCAATTTTACTTATTCCCAAATACGAGCATGCTATTCTACTCCACAACTTTACTCACTCCCAAATACGAGTATGTTATTCGTCTCCACAACTTTACTCATTCCCTAATACGAGTATATTATTCTACTCTACAACTTTACTCATTCCCAAATACGAGTATGTTATTCTACTCCACAACTTTAGTCATTCCCAAATACGAGTATGTTACTCCACAAATTGGGGGAAAAATTGTCGCCAATTTGTGGGGGCGCATTTTCAAATGATTTGGGCAGGTACGAGTAGAACAACCGAATGAAAAAAGGAAAGTCGAGATAGCTGGGTCTGGCGCCCTATCCTGTCACCATTAATTTCAAACGTGCTCAATGTATAATTTTATGAAAGGTTTAACGTATTTTCGGTCATTGTTTGATCGTTTTTTTTGCATCATTTTACAGTGTACGTAGTACACTAGCATAGATACTGTAAATATCGAAAATTCCCGTTCACTGGCTTTTGGTGCAATTTCGTATTTGAATTTGACCTAAAAATACGACATAAATTTTCGGTCAACACAATAAAAATATAAATGACAAACAAACACATGCTCACTCAGAATTTTTGGCATAGTTTCGCTGCAATGAAAAACATAAATAAATGAAATAACAGTGTCTGTTTTTTGCAACACACTATGTACGATGACGTATGCTGACACTCCCAATACTCGTATAACAATAATTGCTGTTTAAGTCAACAAATTGAATTCACAACTTCTGTTATTTGTTGTATCAAATACCGGCACAATGCAAACAGCTCCGTCAGCAAAAGTGACTAAAACACACCTGACCTCAAATAGCTCATTACAAAATGCAAATAATTCTACGTCAGTAGAGCCTTATGACAAATTTCATTCTCAGGGCAATAAATACAAACATACGTCGTGTCCCTTGTGCGGTAAGCAGAGAGAACAGACACGGCGTGACTGTTCAACTCATATCTATCGATATCACAAATCGACAACTTTCATTAGGAAACACAAAAGAACCACTGTAAGAAATATACAACTTATGCAAATATGGACACAGCAATCCCTCCATTTACGAAGGTATAGGTTCCAGGAAAACAGCGCCTAAGTGAAAACCGCGTAAATGGAACTACCCCGCAAGAGACACGATATAAACGTGTGTAATAATAATAATAATAAAATGAAAATTTATATAGCGCCGTTTAGAGAATAACCTTTCCTCAAGCTAGCTCCAACTCGAGACTCGAGCCTACTTTTATTGATAGATTCAAAATATTAAAAAATAAAACTCATATATGTTGAGTGTAAGGATAGGAAGGTAATGGCTGTGGTCATGAGATTAGGTACTTCCTCGCATCTGCATAACATATGTTCAGAAATACATATTTAGTAATAAATCCGCAGAAAACATACCAAAGAAAGACAAACTAAAAAATAAACCAATGTACAATACCCGGTGGAAAGTAATACACATCGGACTTAAACAAGAGACTGTCGGCCATAATCGACTAACTTCGGCTTTGTAGAGCGTCGTCTCTGTCATTCATACACGTGTTCCGTCGTGCATCGTGCAACAGAGACGACGCTCTACAAAGCCGAAGTTAACCGATTATAACCGACAGTCTCTTTCTTAAGCCCGATATGTATTACTTACCGCCGGGTACTGTAGATCTTATGATATATGACAGTAACATATTCGGTTTTAAGTGTATTGTAGGTGTATATGTGTAGTGTCCATATAAAATCATTATTTTTGATAAGCTCTCTCAAAGAGGGGTATCTTTAAGCGTTATGTGCAACCTAAAGCTATCATGCCACCCATATATCTAACACTAAGAGGGAGACCATTCCACACCACAGGACCAGCAACTGTAAAAGCTCTATCATAATACCCCGCCCCGTTGAATTCATTGTATTTGTTATTTATAGTTAAAGCATTAACACTCTGGAGGTTTAAAGATATTGTAAACATTGTAATGATATTTTGTAAAAAGCAAATGTAAGAAGTAAGATAAATTGTAAGAGCTGTATGAGAAGGTGTATGGATGCGGAAGAGGTGAAGTATGTGTGTTGAAATATGACAGTCTGTCACTCTGTTTTTTCTGCCTACCTTAGGAGGGAGAAATCGTGATGATATGTATGTATACTACATTAAATACATGTCAACACATGATGTTCCTTTTGTACCAAAAAATATGCCCTATTCTTAAAAAAAATGTTTGTGCTTTAGATAAATATAGTATTATGAAAATTTTTAATAAAATAGATTTTATAATTTGTTTACCCCAACACTGTTTGTTCCACTTTATATAGTATAACGGTATAACCCTACTGGTTTCAAGGATTTCACCTTAACATCAGGGGAGCACAAAGCAATACAGGTGAACACAAACCTAACGATGAGGTGAAAACCTTGAAACCGGTAGAGTTATACCGTTATACATATAAATTGGAATAAACAGTGTTGACTAAACAAATAACAATGTCATTGTATTTGTTTGTCAATTTTCTTTGGAATGTTTATCCTAACCTAACAATGTAACAACGCCTTAACAAAAAAATTGCTTTTAAGCTGTGGCATGAATTCAATATACGAGTAAATTTCAATAATAATGATACAATGAATGTATCTGTTGGTAGTATTGACTAATACACACCTGGCTTTAGACGACTCATTACAAAATGGTAATTTTTCTATGTTAGTAGCACTTTATGACAAATGAATTCATGATTTAGGACTAACCAGAATAAGAAAGTATTTTTTATCTTTGAGTTTCAAAATCATATAGTTTTGTATCTTGAATTATTTTACTGTAACGGAAGACTAGAAGGAGCTGATAGGTGACAATGTATGATAGGGTACGGAATGAAGTGATTAGGAATGAATGTGAACTTAATTTACAAGTGACGTGACGAGACACATGATTCACCATAACAATTACCTCAAATATTTTCTGAGTCACTGACTGTTTTTAAGGATACGAGATTTGTTGTTGTAAACTTAACGTAAAGTGACCTAAGGTTATCATTATGAATAATAATGACCTAAATATATATATGAAATGGCTTTCCGGACGATACGATTTATTTTTTTTATTATTTATTATTACACATGACAAGAAATATACACAATTTGAGAAAAACAACAGATAATTTGATTTGGACATACAATTTTAATGGATCTGGGTTTGTTGCCTTTCATTTGTCGTATCCCCAGTAAACTAGGCTTTTGCCTGTATCTCACTGAGGATATTTAGTATGAGAAAAATAAATCGATACTTCTTTCCGATTTTTGATTACACAAAAACAAAACCCCGTTGCACGCTCTCATCAACCTGACAGTGACATTCAACTACAACTGGAAACATCTTGCGAAATTCAACTCCTCACACATCATCACTCCAGAAAGACCAAAAATATTCATCCCACACTATACCGCACACAATAATAAGAATAAAAATTAAAATCAAAACAAAAAAAAAATACACAGAAACACAAATACAAAAACAACCAAAATTAAAACAACAAGAAGAAACCCACACTCACGAGCTCACATAAATCCCTTCCACGATACTTTGCCAATTTTAATACTTTATTTTAATACAACGACATCACAATTTCTTCGAAAATTTATTCGATTTTCAAGAATTCTTCAAAACATGTCCAGTGTCGAACACAAACATTGTAAATGTGAAGAGAAGGGGAAAGCGTTGAGGTCGAAACCGGTTCAAGCAGTGTGACGTCAATCTCAGTCATGAATGGGCTATTTACCATTCATCTGTGTTAAGATGCAGGTGGTGTTTGTAGTGTTTTGTGGTTTTCCTGCTAGTCGTGACTCAGATGGAATTCAAGATCGATTACGTCATGAGGTCGTTAGGCGTTGGTGAAGGGAGATGCCTCGAGGGTATGACTATCGTGAGGATTCTCCGAAGGTCGGACTCGTTATTATCGATGGTTATGGATGGACTATTAAGATGAAAGTTGAGCTAGTCTCAATAGCGGATAGTTGTTAGATCCGCATCTAATAATAGTTGTGTTATATAGGCAATATGTTTACGTGTGGTAAGCGAGTTGAAAGGGGGTATTGAAGCGATGGGGAACTATTTAAAGGGAGAACTTAATTTAATATACAACTGCGCAATGTCAACAGGAGCAAAAATGACAATACATGATAGTGTTTTGGTTCCCACCGTGAAGTATGGAAGTGAAACTTGGATTTGGCAAAAGAAGGATAAAGGTAAGATTAATACTGTGAAGATGTGTGGACTAAGGATTTTTTTGGTATATTATTAATAGTAAAATCATTAACATTTATTTATTTAATACTTTTATTACAAACACAATCTGGCGGGCGTATTGCCAGGCGGCAATCTCTTCCAACCTACCAGACAAAAGTAAATTAAGCAAGTCACGTAGTCGCATAAATAATTCAAATGACTATCCATCCCCACGAAATCCATAAACATATACGTGAGCACATGCCCACGAACCTCACAAAGACGGACAATCACCCGAACATTATTTTTCATATAAAGTGAGATATCATTAATCAAAAGGAAAGGAAGGGACGGTGGAGAGGAAAGGAAAAGAAAAATCAGGAATGAAACACGTTATTTTACTGACTAGAAATTAAGAGTTTTTTCGGTCGCTTCTTAAAGCATGCCAAGGACGGAGCGAGTCTTACTCGTATATTGGTTTGTAACTGATTCCACCAGGGCTGTGGAGTCGGATGAAAATTTACCGACTCCGACTCCGGCTTTATTTTATACTCCGACTCCAACTCCGACTCCGACTCCGACTCCTACTCTTGACTCTGACTTCAATTTTTATTTTATTTTATAATTTACTGCGTCTACCTAATGTATTTATATTGACTTATTAATAATGGATACAGGTATAAATAAAAAAATAATTATATTCGTACACAAATGAAACAATTTAATAAAAAAATATATAAACAATACGCATTAAGCAATATCTTCACACAAAAATAATATTAAAAATATATATTAATATTTAAAAAAAGAATTAAATAAAACTTTTAAAATAATTAGAAAAACAACACAGGTAGGTATTAAAAAAAAATAAGAAAACACTTTAAAATAAAATAAAAAGGTTGCTTCATTTGTTTTCATACGTTAACTAAATCTTATTAATATTGTTTATTATTATTTTGATTCAATATTGAATAGAACACAAGATAAGATTTTTGAAAGTAAATATACTTTATACAAATCTTATTTCCTATTCGTGGTCTAAATGGAATTAGATCTCAAAAGAAGAATTGCTTCTATTAAGTCAGGATTTATGGAAGCTCTTAAATCTGATTTAATCATTTTAAGCGCGGAAAATAGTATCAGGCATGAAACGATGAGAGGTTAACTGGTTAACACATACCGTAACGTTATTCATTAAAGAAAATGTTAAAATAATTGAACGGAGTCGGAGTCGGTCGATTTTTTCCGACTCCGACTCCGCCTAAAATGTTCCGACTCCACGACTCCGGCTCCGACTCCACGACTCCGGCTCCAACTTCGACTCCGACTCCACAGCCCTGGATTCCACAGTCACGTTGTGGAGGTTTAAAAACATATTTACGTTTATTCCACTAGTGGAATAAACAGTGTTTGATAAATAAAATTACAATATTTTTTTTAGGATTGTCAATATATGAAAGAAAGCGGAATGAAGACATTAGAAGTGAATGCATGGATAAAATTGATGTTTTAAGTAAGATGAAGTAAGGAACTTTAAGATAGTACGGATATGTTCAAAAAATGAATGACAAAATACTAGTAGACCGAGTAAAACGTGACTGGATTAAATGAACTAGACTTTGAAAGCATATATAAAGTGAAAAGTATAAATATAGAAGATTGTGCGTGACGAGATGTATGAATGGCGGTAAAATGCCTGTCATTCAAGGGAATTAGCACTGCGCGGGGTTCGAATCAGTGTCCTTTCGTACGGAAGTCCAGTGCGTTACCACATGACCATACACCTCATATAAAAAGAGTATATAAGACAATACTATTCTATAACCCATCATTTCCCTATTGCCTGATGATACTCTTCTTCAAATATCACATTTCGCGCGGCCACCCGATGTGATCATGCAACATTCCTTAATGGATTATGCCTTTTTTTGCATTGCAAATAATCAACTACTCGATGATTTATGACGGAATAAAACAAGCACTCGACCAGATTAGCATTCCAGCTGACAAGCTCGGAGAGGACACTCGCTCTGGTATCTCCATCTGCAGATCTATGGTGTACGAGACAAGTATTTAGACACCGTGTGACTATTTTTTTATCCAGAACAGAGTATGTATACTGCATACTCGATGAGAAGCATAAATCGGATCAATGAGGAAGACTTCCATTGAGATTGATAACAAGTAGAGAAATTGACAGGTTTATCGAATCAAGTATTCTTATTTTATTTCAGTGTAAAAAGAGTGATTCAAGAATATTTTTTTTTGGTTCCATAATATTTGAGTGGTTTAATATTTCAAAAGGGGTAACGTAGGGATGTGTTATGTCACCCTGGTTATTTAAGATTTACATAGATCCAATGTGAAAGAACAGAGACCAATCAATGGGTTGCATACAAGTGTCGAAAGGAAATGTATGCGGATTGTTGTATTTAATTTTAATTTTATTTTCGTAAAGCTTACATATACAGATTAAACCCAATTATATACAAAGCTTGAAAGAATAAGTTACGTACAATAAGATTAAATAATACTATTTACATAAAAAGTTTTAACATACATTATATACAAAAATATAAAGTTAATAGTTATTAGTTTGGTCGAAACAACTAACTTCCATTACTAAGAAAGCTCATAATGCTTTCTTTAAAAACATCATCGGAAACGTTGAAGATGTCAATATCCGCGGCTTTATTTAGAAGGAACAGTCCGTGATACAGTGGGAGAGCACATGACAGGTAAGTTTATGTCAATATTTATGTACCTTGAATAGTTGTCAGGAACATAAAACTTTATCTTTTCCAACATAGTAGGATTAGAACTTGAAAATATAAGAAAAAACTCTCACATATCTCCTCACGCTAAGAAGGTAGTATCCTAACATATCAAGAAGGAATCTTGTAGGATAGAGCCACGGGTAGAAACCGCGCTTCCGTAAGTAGAGGAATCTCAAAAATTATAAGAATATATTGAATACACTTTTTGAAGAACTCTGTGTATTTATTATTCATTTGATAACCAACATAACATGTTCTTAACTTGGATCATGTAACCGGATTTAAACGCATTATGTCATACTAGTTGAGGCGCTCTTGGAAAATAATAATCATCAGGCGTACATTTGGCAAGCGTCTAACTCCATGATTACTGTAAAAACTGGTGTCATTCTTGGATCATGGTTATTGCTGCGTGGTTATGAATCCACATTCACACACGCGATATGGAAGAATAGCTCATGTCTTCAATAATGATAATAAAATGACAATTTATATCAACAGTAGCAAAAGTTTAAACACATAATAATGTGTTGGTGCCCACCTTGATATATATATATATATATATATATATATATATATATATATATATATATATATATATATATATATATATATATATATATATATATATATATATATATATATATATATATATATATATATATATATATATATATATATATATATATATATATATATATATATACATATATATATATATATAAGTGAAACTTGAACATTGCAGAAGAAGGACAAGAGTAAGCAGAATTTATATAAGTGAAACTTGAACATTGCAGAAGAAGGACAAGAGTAAGCAGAATTTATATAAGTGAAACTTGAAGATTGCAGAAGAAGGACAAGAGTAAGCAGAATTTATATAAGTGAAACTTGAAGATTGCAGAAGAAGGACAAGAGTAAGCAGAATTTATATAAGTGAAACTTGAAGATTGCAGAAGAAGGACAAGAGTAAGCAGAATTTATATAAGTGAAACTTGAACATTGCAGAAGAAGGACAAGAGTAAGCAGAATTTATATAAGTGAAACTTGAAGATTCCAGAAGAAGGACAAGAGTAAGCAGAATTTATATAAGTGAAACTTGAAGATTGCAGAAGAAGGACAAGAGTAAGCAGAATTTATATAAGTGAAACTTGAAGATTGCAGAAGAAGGACAAGAGTAAGCAGAATTTATATAAGTGAAACTTGAAGATTGCAGAAGAAGGACAAGAGTAAGCAGAATTTATATAAGTGAAACTTGAACATTGCAGAAGAAGGACAAGAGTAAGCAGAATTTATATAAGTGAAACTTGAAGATTGCAGAAGAAGGACAAGAGTAAGCAGAATTTATATAAGTGAAACTTGAAGATTGCAGAAGAAGGACAAGAGTAAGCAGAATTTATATAAGTGAAACTTGAACATTGCAGAAGAAGGACAAGAGTAAGCAGAATTTATATAAGTGAAACTTGAAGATTGCAGAAGAAGGACAAGAGTAAGCAGAATTTATATAAGTGAAACTTGAAGATTGCAGAAGAAGGACAAGAGTAAGCAGAATTTATATAAGTGAAACTTGAAGATTGCAGAAGAAGGACAAGAGTAAGCAGAATTTATATAAGTGAAACTTGAAGATTGCAGAAGAAGGACAAGAGTAAGCAGAATTTATTTTTTAATATGATGAGGTATAGCGATTGACCATGCGTTAAGATCATCAGTTTTTTAATTGATTTTTCACCCAAATGTTGATGTTTTCAGCCACGATCACAGTAAGTTCACTCTCTCAAGATCTGGAATAACACGACGTTTATCAAATAAGAATACTTAATTTATATTTTTATTTCATATGGAAACAAAACTTTATTATCACTCTGCTAACGAATGGAGAAATGTTCTAATGAACATTGTCATATTACTTGGCATATGGTTATCTATCAAACGATGATCTTCCTAAAAGGTCGAACGTTCCAAGGATATATGAACCAACGTTTCCTTGTCGAGGCTATATGTGCATACGCTAGAATTGAAAAAAATTGGATCTTTGTATAATTTTGTTTCTTTATGGAAGAGTGTCCAACAGGCACAGATGTTGAATGCTTGTCTAAAAAGTTGTTAATAGTTAAGGCATTAACGTTGTAGACGTTTAAAGACATTGTAATTTATTTTTATCAAACACTGTTTATTCCACTTTTTTGTGACGGTATAACCCTACCGGTTTCAAGGCTTTCACCGCAGTCTTGTTTGCGCTCCCCTGAAGATGAGGTGAAAGCCTTGAAACCGGTAGGGTTATACCGTCACAAAAAGTGGAATAAACTTGTCTAAAAATATATGTATAACTAAAAGTATGGCTTAATTGTACTTTCGTTTGCAATGTTTTCAAGTATTTTATACATTCACCTGAATGTGTTACTATCACATATTGGTAGATCTTTTTTTTATGATTAGATTATTAGATCCCACCACCACCTTATTCAATCTCACCACCCACGCTGTTATGAGGGGCTAAATAAGTCCCCATCCAGTGCGATCTATTCTAGAAGATCGAAATCTTACCACCTCTGTTAATTATCTCAACACGTACAAACTGGGAGTTATATGTATGCCTACTCCAGTGGTTTTAAAACCCGAATGGTCGATTTTTGGGATCCGAAAACAGTTGTATTTCCTTGACACGCTTTTTAGCATGTCGGCATCTTAGTTCGATTCCACCCCCATCCTCGCTGTTATGGGGGGTAAAATAAGGTCCCATCTAGCGCGATCTATTATAGAAGATCGCTTTTTTATGAACTCTACGTCACGTAGTGACGAAGAAGGAACTGCCCAAAGCGCTTCCTTCTCTGGTGGTGACACACCTGAGTGTGTAAAGAATAGTAGTGACGACGGACTTAAGGTATGACATCGCGGGAGAAGGAAAATGACTCGCAACGTATTCATTTTTCTATTATAAAGTGGCTTAAGGCATGGAGTCCAAACAGAAAACTTCAAATGCAACATAAATCAATATGCCAATTTGTCTCCCATGACGTACAATTGAGTGCCAAATTCAATAATAGCAAAAGGGGGCGAAGTTTTTAGGCAGTCGATCGGAGCATGGTTATTATTGCGACATGTGTTTAAATACTTGGGCTTGCAGGAGGAATGACTTGTAGCAAAGGTTTGTGTCAACTCTCGAGTGTGGTGTGTTTTTGATGATTATGTGAGGTACATTATGGGATGGACTTGTTGGTCTGTAGAGAGTAATGAACTGTAAGGTGTTTGATTCGTGTGATATGTAATTGAGTGTCACTGTTTATCGAGTTGAGAGTATGCAACGGTGTATTGTATAATAAAAAATTGGATAGAAATATCAGTTAATTTTTTCATGTTATATGCCCTCATTAAGATACAGGCAAAAGCCTAGTTTACTGGGGACACGACAAATGAAAGGCAACAAACCGAGATCCATTGAAATTGTATCCACATTAAATAACATTTAGTTTTATTGTAAATTATATAAATAAATAAAAAAATAACGAAAACTTACACATTAACTCCGGAATCGTTGATGGGGCATAGTGCAAATTTATTTATAAGTAAAATTTAGTTTTTTAAAATATTATGTTAACTGAACAGATTTTCCTAAAAAGTATTGTGTTATTTACTAAAAAAAAACTCGAATGTTTAAATAATTCAAGAAATTTATGTTGAATTTTTCGTGTTGAAAAAGTTATATTGGAAAACTGTCAAATATAAATGAATACTTATCAATCAAAACTGACATGACTATCAAAAAACCAGACATGACTATCCCACAAAAATATAAAATTTGAGTTAAGCACATACCTACGCTACATCTTTATACCCATTTCTATCAGAACCAAACATGATTATGAGTGTATAGTTCACCATATAGTAAGTGTAGACATCTACCGTTACATTTTGGAAACAACAGAAAACAAACCATTTTTGAATAGATATGCAACTTTGAAGTCAATTATCTCAAAAACAAGATAAATGTGGGATAGTCATGTCTGGTTCTGACCCACTCATATATAAAATCATAGAACGCAATATATAGGACGTCGTGTGATAATTTCTGAGAAATCAATTTTACGCAGAATTCCAGCAAATCTAGTCACCTTTCGGTAATCTGTGAGTAACGCTACTATGCAAAGGTCGGAAATAGTTGACTGGTGAAAAGTCGGCTTTAGATGTATCAAGACAATGGAGCCTTCACAAAATAAATAACCGTATTATACAAAATTAAGCTCCCAGATTTCCAGAAGTGATCCAAAATTGTTGTTCGAATTCTTTGTTTGTCCCTCAATAGTGGGATTTAAGAAAGCAAAATTTACATTTGTTGTTCAGAAAAACATATTTAGTAAGACAACCGCAGATAAGTCACCGTGGGAAGACGAACTAGAAAGAATCCTTTGTTGATCTTCCGATGTATGATAGTAACACATTCGACTTTAGGTGTAGTGTATATGTGCAGTGTTCGTGTACAATTATGAAATAAATTTGGACAAAACCTCCTAAAAAGAGCTTTCTTCATGTGTTTCTTAAAGCTGCACGTATCACCCATATATTTAACACTATGACGCAGACTATTTCACGCTACATGACCAGCAACGACTAAAGTTCTATCATAATATTCCACCCTGTATATGATAGTAACATATTCGACTTTAATATTCAAATTTGTCAATAGCAATTTACTAACGATAGTTGCACTATGTAATTAATCAATCGTGAGAATGTAACCATTGGATATCTCCACATCTGGTAAGGTGGATATTTTAATTTACATGTTAACACATTCGGATTTAGATACAATGTAGTGTACACTACCCGGCGGTAAGTAATACACATCGGACTTAAGAAAGAGACTGTCGGTCATAATCGACTAACTTCGGCTTTGTAGAGCGTCGTCTCTGTCATTCATTCACGTGTTCCGTCGCGATTTATCAGTCGTTGTCAAGCGTTCTAGGGACCGAGATATATGTATATGTGATGTGTTCATCTACAATTATAAATTTTGATAAAACCTCCAAAAAAGATTGTCTTAAAGTGTTTCCTAAAGCTGTGCATGCCACCCATATATTTAAGACTAGGGCGCAGACCATTCCACGCCACAACACCAATAACAGCAAAAGCTTTCTCATAAAACCCCGCCCTATTGGATCAATTTATTGAATATCTCGTGGTGTCCAAAGGTATCGAATTTTACACTTTGAAAATCTTTGAACTGGTTCATAAAGGTCGATACACTCTCAAATTTATAATTTTCTTAATTAGAATCCAACTTAGTACTAACCAAAACCCTCGTCAATTATTGTATCAAAGAAACGGAGACATAACAAGCTTACGACAAACCAGTAGCGCTGCATTTAGTAGATGCACAGATAACAAGACTCATTGAGATTCCAATCAGGCAGCTTGGTAATTTACGGCACCTTGTCCCCATCCATCAGGTCTTCTCGTCAGGGTGCTCTGCATCACGGAGCAGTTTCCCAAAAAGGAGAATGCCACCAGCTGCTGGATCTGACGGAGTATTGTTCGCTTTTGCTGTGCCTTCGTCACAAACCGGTTTGGTGTAATGTCTACAGACAAACTGGATGGCGCAAATATAGTCGTCTGATTAAGCATATTTTTGAAAATAATTAAGAATAACAATATATTTAAATAACAAAACTCATACACATTGAACAATTCTTCTTCCTCTTGGTTTAGGTCGTATGACCTGTTTGTGACGGTCGGCTGTCCTGGGATGATGATGTCCAGCTGTCCTTCCACCTTTTCGGCGGCCTTTCTGGTAGTCTCCTGCTGTTAGGGTTTTCAGTCTTAGCGATTATGAGGAGATGCATATATTATGCTGTATGAGGAGATGCGTAGATGTGGAGGAAGCGAAGGAAGTATGTCGTGATAGGAAACTTAGCACTCTGTCTTCTATAGTTACCGCAACAGGGAAATGGTATCTACGTATGCATAAATCATTCCTTTATCTGAAAAAATATCAAGCCATATATCTACATGTACCATATACGAGTATATGGTAAGTATATCGCAGTTCAATTTCGTCTTGAAACATTGTTCCATACAAACCTTATTGTACGTAGACGTTTCGGAAAACAAATAAGGGCGTCTTCCAATAAAGTGATAGATTTTTGCTCCACCTTGTATGAAGTATACTCGACGGAGCGTGTGACGGTCTGACGTGATCAGGGCCTCCCGAGCCGACGTGTTATTCAGAGGTCAGGGTCTGCGAAGCAGAACTTGAAATCTGGAAGTTTTTTATTTTCTTAATGGATTCATCATCATTACCATCGCTCTTTGTCTCTATTGGGATGAATAGAAAACACATCTCCACTTTATTCTATACTAGCTCATTGTTTTGTTTCTGCCACGTCCATACGCCTCGTCATGCATACTCTTCTATTATAAAGGCTTTAAACTTTTCCCTTTTTCAGGATTTGATTAATTTGGTCATGGCACGTTTTTCTAGGTCTTCCCAACATTTTTGTACCTTTTACCAAATATTACTTGAATTTATAGTTTTTATAAATAATTTATTCTTTCATATATTATTTATAGTTAAGGCATTAACATTGTGGAAGTTTAAAGATATTGTACTTTTTTTTTAAATATATTGTACAGATTTCGTTTTCAGAATTAAATTGGACAGATTAGAGCCCCTAGAAATTTCTAAGTCAGTGCATCGGGGCAAACACATATATTCCAATAATCTCGCCGCTACTCGCTGAGGTTGTCTCCTACTTCCCTCCACCCACAGTCCCCAATCCGAATGTTTACCATTAGAAGCGTGTGTGTCGGTACCAGTTCGAACAGAATTCAGTCTTGTTTGTGCTCCCCTGATGATGAGGGGAAAGTCTTGAAATCGATAGGGTTATACCGTTACAAAAAGTGGAATAAACGGTGTTTGATAAAACTATTTACAAAAAAATAAATTTTCAATGTGACTGAACCATTTTAGTGCTCCTTTCTTCATATTAATAACTGCATTTTATTTTAATCCGCGTTCTTTCTTTATACCCTCATTTAATTTTCTGTCATACATTGTTTTTCCATAAATTTTACGCAACGCTCTTATTTCCACCGCAGTTGTCTTATTTTCCTTTTTTTTTATCACGTCCAAGTTTCGCTTGCATGCTCTTTCTTATGTTGGAATCGAGATTTCATTATAAGTTGTTTTGCTGAAGTGTTTCGGGATCATAAATTTTCTAAAAAAACTTTAAAAAAATTGGATGACATCTGTTTTTTGATTTCGCTTTTTTTTCACATCGGACGAACTTCAGAGCGTTCCGAATAGATTTTGGTATTTATTATTTTAATAAGCCAGAAAACCCATCCAAGATCTTGGTATTTATTATTTTAATTAGCCAGAAAACCCATCCAAGATCTTGGTATTTATTATTTTAATTAGCCAGAAAACCCATCCAAGGTCTTGGTATTTATTATTATAATTAGCCAGAAAACCCATCCAAGATCTTGTTATTTATTATTATAATTAACCAGAAAACCCATCCAAGATCTTTGTATTTATTATTATAATTAGCCAGAAAGCCCATCCAAGAACGTGTGAAAATAATAACTATTATAAATACTTGTTAATTAGTATACTTATGCCACATAAGTAATTTGTACACTGGAATAAAAAATATTTCGTTGTACACAACATTTTTGGTAAAAATCAAAATAGATTTCAACAGTAGTTTCCCAGATTTATGTTCAGGATTAATTTTAACATCAGACCGTCTTTAAAATCTCGCGAAAATAACGTATAGTTGCCCATGGTTAAAACTGCTATAGGTATGTTAGATATACCGTGAGGGCACGTTGGACGCAGAGCACCCTATCACATTGTGAACCAGGCAATCTCCATAGATCTTCCTCGAATAACAACTAGAGGAAGACCAAAGAATTCATGGGTGGTGCAAAAAGATAACCTGATGCAGAGGCACGACCTGGGGGAAGTAGTCCGGGACAGAAGAGCATACAACCTGAGGACGAGGAGAGCTGAACCCAACAGTCTTCGCAGACAGTGAGTTGGGATGGAGCCAGGGAGGAGAAGATATGATAGTTTTACCATTTTTTTCAAAGGCTGTCCTTAAGACTTGTTTTTTTTTAAATAAAAGTTTATGGCATGTTTATTGCTACGAGGGTGGTCCCAGAAGTACCCGAATTGACGTCGATTCATAACCACGGATGAAAAATGGGTCCATCATTTCACACCTGAGACGAAGGAACAGTCAAAACAATGGACTGAAAGGGGAGATTCGGCTCCGAAAAAGGCGAAGACAGTTCCATCTGCAGGCAAGGCCATGGCGTCAGTTTTTTGGGATGCGCGTGGAATAATTTTCATTGTGGCCAAAATCAATGAAGTAAAGTTCGAATTGCTTCCTCACGCACCCTATTCGCCAGATTTAGCCCCCTCGGATTATTTTCTTTTTCCAAACTTGAAAAAATGGCTCGGTGGTAAAAGATTTGCCAACAATGAAGAGGTGGAATCTGCGGTTGATGGCTATTTTGAGGCGCTCGACGGTTCTCACTATAAACAGGGTATCGAAGCTATTGAACATCGCTGGGAAAAGTGTGTCGAGCTGAAAGGAGACTATGTTGAGAAATAAAAATATTTTTTCCCAAATTTTTTGTGTTTTCTTTGTTAGGTCGGGTACTTTTGGGACTACCCTCGTAGGTTCGTACTTTTCTCCCATTATAGAAAGCTTACATACTTCTTCACAATCTCTCCATGACAACTTTAAAAATACTTACCCAGCGCACCAGATAACTTCTTCCTCTTTCAACAATAACTCAGTGAACAGGCACAGATTGCGCCTGTATAGAAACAAAAATCAACTACCCTAGCTAAAAAAAAGGATTTTCAAAACTTCAATGAAACGCTAACTCGTTCCACCTATTGGCACCCCGCCACTCCTTAGACTTGTTGATTGTCATAGCATGGGCTTATTTCAACATTTAAAACAAATTTGTTTTTTAAAATCTGATTGAGAAGACTAAATTATTTTAATATTGCTAGTACTCACTTTTCAATGGCCAACTTGCTTTACTTCGATGACACATGTTTCAAAATATGAATATCTACGTTCAGCAGTAGCTTCTGCATATATGATTCGTTTCACTTCACGGTCACAGTAGGTTTTGTTTTATTTTCACTTCACGGTCACACTAGGTTTTGTATCATTTTAATTTCATGGTCACACTAGGTTTTGTTTCATTTTCCCTTCACGGTCACAGTAGGTTTTGTATCATTTTAATTTCACGGTCACACTAGGTTTTGTTTCATTTTCACTTCACGGTCACAATAGGCTTTGTATCATTTTCACTTCACGGTCACAGAAGGTTTTGTTTCATTTTCACTTCACGGTCACAGTAGGTTTTGTTTTATTTTCACTTCACGGTCACAGTAGGTTTTGTTTCATTTTCACTTCACGGCCACACTACGTTTTGTTTCATTGTCACTTCACGGTCACAGTAGGTTTTGTATCATTTTAACTTCACGGTCACAGTAGGTTTTGTTTTATTTTCCCTTCACGGTCACAGTAGGTTTTGTTTCATTTTCACTTCACGGCCACACTACGTTTTGTTTCATTGTCACTTCACGGTCACAGTAGGTTTTGTTTCATTGTCACTTCACGGTCACAGTAGGTTTTGTTTTATTTTCATTTCACGGTCACATTAGATTTTGTTTCATTTTCACTTAACGGCCACACTCCGTTTTGTTTTATTGTCACTTCACGGTCACAGTAGGTTTTGTTTTATTTTCATTTCACGGTCACATTAGGTTTTGTTTCATTGTCACTTCACGGCATTAGCCCATTTATATAATATAATGAGAAGACGTGTTCCAAAGTATGAAATTATTGTTGTAGTTTTTACATGGACCTTATTATTTGACATTCTTTGTGTCGGCCCTGAATATAAATGGAATGATTATTCAAATCTCGTGCGAGATGTGAGATTCGTGATATGTGACAACTTTCTCAATCATTTTGTTTCTTAATGTCAAAATTATGACTGAATACGACAACAAATGGAGAAGTACGAGACCATACAAAGTGCCAGTAAATTATGACTGAATACGACAACAAATGGAGAAGTACGAGACCATACAAAGTGCCAGTAAATTTGTCATTCAAATTTCGAAATTTTACCTTGAAACGTTTTGTGTCTTTTGAAAGGATACTGACGAACATACAATATATTATTATTTTATAAAAAAAAAATATCATTTTCTTTGTCACCAAACCTGGTGTCCAAGATATCTGATACATGTTCGACTATCACCAAGGGAGGTCGTCATCATTTCCTAGATGCAAGTTCTCGGTACCTCTTGTCAGTAAATTAAGCAGTACTGGCCTCTTAGTTTACCAAAAAAAGGTTTACTGTTTTATATCTTCGAACCAGTGTCTTTGTCACCTGGAGTCCTCACTTCTCTCTCTTTCTTGACATTATTATTCCCACATTGTGGTGGGGTCTGCCCTTCCAATAATTCGCCGCCACTTCACCCGATCCTGTGCATCTTCCGGAGCGATATCGGCGTCCCTCATGTTCCACCCAACCACCTCGCGCCACCCGCGCTTGCGTTTTCCTCGGGACCTCTTACCAGGGACATTAAGTGTCTGCGCCCTGTTTCCTATATACTCTGTGTCCTATATACCTGGTGTGCTCACTTAATTCATCATAATAATGTCATAATGTCATCACTTAATTCCGTCATCTATCAATAATAATTTCATCACTTAATTCAGTATTCTGCCATACATTGTCGTCCCATGTCTTCTTCTCAGTGCACGTTTTTTTACCGCATTTATTCAACTCCTTTAATTTCTTTTCCACACCTACGTTTCACTCCCATACATCAACATTGGTATACTCAAGAAAATGTTGCACGGTCCCTGTGATATTTGAAATGTCATGTCTCAAAGGGATGGGGTAAAATCATTTTTTTTTCAAATCGATTTTTTTTCCATATATCGAAAAATTGTTTTTCTCTAAACTGACGTTTTAATTCCTAATTTTCATTATACTGACTTTCTAATGTATTGTATGATTTGTATTTATCTTTAAATAGGCCAAGATCCACTATGAATTAATACTAATTACGAACATTCAATTTTACGAGTATGTATATAAAAAAAAACGAAAATCCAATTATCGTATACCCCATCCTTAGCCAATGCAGACTAACGTAGTGACTTTTGACGAACGTCGCCAAATATTATTTGATTTTAACAAACTGCCACATTTTTGCTAATTTGTAACAAGATGTATTAATTTGTCATTATTGTTAGTTTTATGTAACGTATTTACCTAAATAACTTGCTATTTATTGTATTAGAATCGAGGCTTATATTAAAGTTGATAAAATAATTAAAATTACTGAACGTCGTTACAAGGTTGTATTGGGGCAAATTTGTGAAACGTCACAGGGACGATGCTACATTTTCTTTGGTATAGTATGTGTACAATCGTCTAAGCAGATTTTCGTACTTGTGTTTACACGTATATATTATAGTTAGATATTTTAAATATCTAAATATGTGTCTTATGGTTTGTATATTTAACGCATGTATCATATCTATTTAACGCATGTATCATATATATGAGTGCTCCATGAGTCTTGATGATTCAGGTATTCATGGGTGACGATGATCACTCAATCGTGAAGAACTATCATAAAGGTTAAGAGAAGGCACAACGTTGCTCAACGTTGTGTGAAATAACAGTTTTCCTTTCCAAAACACTTTTTCTAAACTTTTTGTGCCAACGCCCCCCTTGCACTGGACTGTATTACACTTTCGTTGTGTACAGTTTTCAACTAATGAAATGTTCACCATCCCTAGAGTTAAAACCTCTTTTGCCCAAAGGCAATATGCTTATTTGGCTCCCATTACATACAATGGCGTGCCGATTTCAATAAAGGTAAAGGTGGGAAAACCATTTAGACAGTCGATCGCAGCGTGGTTGTTATTGCGACAGAATTTTAAGTACTTGAGCTTTCAGGATGAATGACGAGTGGAAAAGATTTGTGTGAGCTCGTGAGTGTGGGTTTCTTCTTGTTGTTTTAATTTTGGTTGTTTTTGTATTTGTGTTTCTGTGTATTTTTTGTTTTAATTTTAATTTTTATTCTTATGATTGTGTGCGGTATATTGTGGGATGAATATTTTTGGTCTTTCTGGAGTGATGATGTGTGAGGAGTTGAATTTCGCAAGATGTTTCCAGTTGTAGTTGAGTGTCACTGTTTGTCAGGTTGATGAGAACGTGCAACGAGGTTTTGTTTTTGTGTAATCAAAAATCGGAAAGAAGTATCGATTTATTTTTTCATGCTAAATATCCTCAGTGAGATACAGGCAAAATCCTAGTTTACTGGGGAGACGACAAATGAAAGGCAACAAACCCAGATCCATTAAAATTTTATGTCCAAATCAAATTACCTGTAATTTTTTCGCAAATTGTGTATATTTCTTGTCATGTGTAATAATAAATAAATAAAATAAACAGTACGACCAGGCGGGTTTATTACCATAGGACAATCTCTTCCAATCAACCAGAAATATATTAAATGGGACCTTAAGTGAAAACCAGACTGGAATCCTTTTTTTTTTCATGTAAAATATGGATTCCAGCGGGATTTGAACCCGCAACCTCCGGGCTTAGAGACAGGCGTCTTACCAACTATGCAACGGAGCTTCTTTTTAAAGTATTTAGATGTTTAAATGTATACCATAACATATATCGTTGTTAAATTCTGTTTAATGTTTTATTCAAGTCTATAGAAAGAAGATTGATATTTAAGAAATTTTCTCATAATAATTATAAGAATATTTATATACTGCCATTTAGAAAAAAAAGACACAACATTTCCGCATCTTTGTTGACTCAACAGCATCAATCTTATTTTTCATTTGGCAAGTCCAACTTCCCTTCCACTCGTCAAGCTGGGCGCCAATACACTATTATTAACATTTTTGCTATTGTACTTTCCATACAAACAGTTTATATAGCGCCGTTTAGAGTTTTATATAGTGCCCAAGGGGATATTCTACTCTAGAAAGTTGAAAACATTGTTTAGACCTTCTTGATTTTACTTAAAACATATGTCTGAAGTTTACATTAATTTCTAATCACTTAATTCCATATTCTGTTATACGTTGTCACTTCCATATGATATGTTCTTCTCATTGCTCGCATTTCTACCAAATCCTAATTGACTTTTTATTTAGAATTTTAAATTTGAGAACTTAGATCTTCATTTTTTTTATAATTTTTCAAATTATTCTACTCTAGATAATTTGAAAAAATATTTTTTTTGCATATTCTTAAAGTTTAGACCTTTAAGAAAATGTTCTTTAAAAGGAAATTATAAAATTCTCAATATTGACGAAGTTATAGCTATAAATGAGGCAGCAATTACGCCGCACCGGAATGACTCGGACAATAATCTCAAAACTTGAAACGTGTTTTTCTCGAAACTACTTTTTTCGAACTGGTCGACATAAAATCTCAAGTTCTATTTAACCGATAGCATTCAAATTTGGTATGAAACTTTAATACATGTTTTTTTTCGTTCCTACCTTCAAAATTATTTAAAAAAAAATTAAAAAAAAAAGGGTGAAATTTTTTGAAAAAAAAAAAAGAAAATTTGAAAAAAAGGGTGAACCATTTCATGATTTTTTTTTTGTTGGTACCAACTATAACTACATTATTTTTTATGTACGCAGGTCGAGCCGGATTCTTGTTTGTGCTCCCCTGATGATAAGGTGAAAGTTGAAAACCGGTAGGGTTATACCGTTACAAAAAGTGGAATAAACAGTATTTGATAAAACAAATCACAATAAAATCGTTAAGGTTTACTCCTCTCCGAAGAAAGATCTTTCAGACACATACTCAAAAGATACAATGAAGACATCAAATTAAGGGACTTGAATAACCTTTTCATAAACTCTAAATGAAGTGCTATCTGTCAATTGATTAAAAACTTTTTATTGAGTTTTATTGACATAAATAAATTATAAAAGCACTTAGGAAGTATTGAACTCTGTTCTTATTTTATCATTTGATTCAATTCAAAGTAATTGTCAATCCAGAAGTAAGGCAAAACTATTACAACAACATCTGTTTAACCGTTCTTCCATGACGCCCATCGTTCCCATAACAGTGCCTGTCAGTCGTACAATCAGAATGAGGAGACTGCTGACAAGTGGAGAAATTATTATTGCAAACCAGTCTTAATTGATGCTCTGGGAGCTACCGTTTCCAAGAATGCTCTGATCAATCGAGGTGATTTATAGGAGTCATCCTAAGTCAATTTAGTCAGCACACGTAGTCAGGGCCGGCAACTACAGTCAAACCTCGGGTCACGAACGCCTCAAGTCACGAACAAATCGACTTACGAACACAATTTCCGAACAAATTTTGACTCGACCTGCGTACAATGCCTCGGCTCACGAATTAGTTGTAACGGCGTATTACGCAATTACGCATTAGTTGTTCTCAGGTGCGCGCGTTGTAAACATTGTTTGTCGTTGCGTTCGTTGTTCTTGATACAATTTATTTTGCTTTTTATATATATAATAATTGGTGGGGGCGGGTTTCGGCTGGGAGAGTGTTGTGGGATGAGCTCGGACATTTTGGTGACTTTTCTCTTAAATGTGTATATATAAAATATATTTTGCATTAAATTAACCCACATGACTCCCAAGAAAAATTGTTTTGGTTTGCGAACATTTCGGCTCGCGAACGGAATCAAAGAACGAATTAAGTTCGTAACCCGAGGTACCACTGTACTTGCAACATTTTGTAGTGACGCTATTAAATTATTAACGGTATTAATTACAATATATTACATTCTAAACATGAGGAGGGGTGGGACGGTATGTGTATGTAAAGGTTAACTTTTTTCCATTATTTTTGTATAACTGCTTATTTATTGTAATTTTTTAATTACTGCTTATTTATTGTAATTTTTATATTACTGCTTATTTATTGTAATTTTGTATTACTGCTTATTTATTGTAATTTTTTATAATACAGTTCATGTATGGAAAATGGTTAAAAAAATAATAATGTGCGAGTTAACTTTTTTTTAACGATTTTCATATTACTGATTATTCATTGTAATTTTTTGTATTATTGTTTATTTGTTCAAGAGGGCTGGTTAAAAAAACATCTGGTGGATTCGCCCTCCTATTGGTGGGGGCGGGTCTCGGCTGGGAGAGTGTTGTTGGATGAGCCCGGACATTTTGGTGACTTTTCTCTTGAATGTGTTTTATAGATACCTCACCGGTCACACCTACGCATGGTCAGGCGATGTTATGTTATATACATATGCAAGCAAGTTCCTAATCTAATGACTGCAGCCTTCCTCACACTCAACTTGTATTTTTTATCTGACAATAATACTGACGACCTCCGGAGATGCTTGTCTCCCAAGCCGGAGATTACAGGTTCGATTCTCGTTGGAACCCATTTTTTTGTTGTATAGGATTCCAGTCTGGTTTTCACTTAAGGCCTCTTTAACAACTTTATTTTATTTATTTATTTAACACTTTTATTGCAATACAATCTGGCGGGCTTATTGCCAGGCGGCAATCTCTTCCAACCAACCAGACAAAAGTAAATGAAGCAAGTTACGTGGTCGCATAAATCATTCAAATGACTATCCATCCCCACGAAATCCATAAACATATACGTGAGAACATGCCCACAAACCCCACAAAGACGGACAATCACCCGAACACTATTTTTCATATAAAGTGAGATATCATCAATCAAAAGGAAAGGAAAGGATGGTGGAGAGGAAAGGAAAAGAAAAATCAGGAATGAAACACGTTATTTTACTGACTAGAAATTAAGAGTTTTTTCAGTCGCTTCTTAAAGCATGCCAAGGACGGAGCGAGTCTTATATTGGTTTGTAACTGATTCCAGAGTCTCACTGCATGGACAGTAAAGGACGACGTGAAAAAAGAAGAGCGGTGAACTGGAAAGGCCAATAAACAATCTCTGTTTGAGCGTAGCGCTAATCCATGATTGGAAAGACGCTGAAAATTTTCGGCGAGATAAGAGGGTGCGGCGGGACAGTTAAGGATATTATACAATAGAGACAGTATGTGAATTTGGCGTCTATTTCTAACATTCAACCAGTTCAATGCCTTCTGGTATGAAGTTATATGATCGTACTTTCGTAGGTTGAAAATAAATCTTAGGCACACATTTTGAAGACGCTGTAATTTGTCCAGCTGTTCCTCTGTAACATCCAAGTAACATACGTCCGCATAGTCCAGAATCGGAAAGAGCAGAGATTGTACGAGTAAAATTTTGGTTTTAGTTGGTAGAAATCTTTGCAACACTTTAAGGGAATGAAGGCTGAAGAAGATCCTTCGGATTACCTCATTTATTTGATCTCGCCATGAGAGAGTGTTATCTATTAGCACTCCTAGGTTTTTAACAGTTTTATGTAATGGTATAATAGAGCCATCAAGTAATATTGGAGGAAGTAAGTCAGTGTTGAATTTACCGAGAAGCTGAGGGCTGCCAATGAGGATCGCTTGAGACTTCTTAGGATTGATGAGTAAGCCATGCTCCCCAGTCCACTCCGAGATCGATTGAAGGTCCGTATTTAAATTGTTCAAAGCCGCGTGAAAGAAATTTGGATCAAAATGAATATATATCTGCAGGTCATCTGCATACAGATGATAAGAACATTTAAGAGACGATGTTATTGGGTTGATGAATATAGAAAAAAGGAGTGGAGAGAGAATTCCACCTTGGGGAACGCCTGCAGAGAGATCAGTCCATTCAGATATACGCTCTTGGTATTTACAGGATTGTTGTCTTCCCTTTAAATAGTTCGAAAACCAGACTATGATCGATTCAGAGAATCGTAATGAACGCATTCGAGCCATAAGCAGATCAAAGTCTACAGTATTGAATGCATTGCTGAAATCCAGCAGACATAACAATGTCAACTGCTTAAAGCTCATTCCACGTCTCACGTCATCCGTGATCTTGACCAGTGCGGTAGTGGTACTATGTCCCGGACGAAATCCTGACTGCAATGGATTAAACAATTCAAATTGATTAAGGTGGGAGTCAATTTGTATATGAACAATTTTTTCAATAATTTTGGATAGTGTGGGCAGAATAGATATGGGCCTAAAATCTTTATATGACGTGGGTGAGTCAACTTTCGGGATCGGAATAATTAGAGCCCTCTTCCATACACTAGGAAAGCTGCTAGTAGACAAAGAAAAATTTATAATATGTGTTATGATAGGAAGAATAGCATCGATAATGAAGGAGATGAATACAATCGAAATATTGTCGTCACCCATCGCTTTTGAGGATATAGTCAAAAGAATACGACGAACCTCACCTACATCAACCTCCGAAAAGTGGAGCTCAGGAACATTGGGTCGAGGCATTACATGAATTTTTCGGAGAGTGTTCTCCTTTGTGGTAACAAACTTTCTGGTTGGTTGGAAAATATTGCTACATGACAACAAGCCTGCTAGGTTGTACTGTATACAACGAAAGTGTAATACAATACAATACAATACTGGGTTCGAATCCCGAGTTAGAGTGCCCTTGAGTAGAATTTGCCCTATAATAGACGCTATATAAATTGTCTTTTTTAATTTTATTATTATACAATAGTTAAAAATTTATACATCTTTCCTCAGTAGTATATTGACTAGAGCTGATAGAAGACGTGTTGTTTCGTTATATTCCGAAATGTTATCAAGTTTCTTTCAAAGCAGGGATACTCGTAAGTGCGACATAAATTTAGATGCTGACAACATTTAATTGAATTATGAACACAAAATAAGCACTATACACAGTGAGTGACTTGACGGGTGTTATGACGTTACATCGCCATGAGTCAGTCACGACGCATTTTCAATGCTTTTCATACAACACTAAAAATGGTTTATTCTAAAGGAAATATATTTAAAAATAAATAATTCCTTAATGTGTTGCCAACATACAATTTCGTATTAGATATTTATTGCATAAAATGGTATTTGTGTTGTCTTTCCAATTTCTTAAACGAAGTGTCCAACAGTGAATTCAATCGGCTGCCCTGGTCTTGCAAAATTGAAGGAATGTTCAGGCTAAGGTCACACCAAAGTGCTTCGCTAGGTGCTACGTGACTAATATACTAGGTGACTTCATGCTTGGCCACACCAAAGTGCTTCGCACAAATTCATTTGACATTTGGGAGTGGTTGAGTCAACAAACGATGCCACTCTCAAAACTAACCAATTTCATTACAACTTACCATATTTATTTACTTCCTGTGCAACTTCATTCCAAAGTGATTTTATTATAGATACATTTTTGTATAATTTGCTCGATGGGTTCCACAAAGGCTCCTTTTTATATACAGCTGTTATTAAAACTTCCGCCACCTTGTAAAATCACTTGGTGACACAATAAAATTAACCAACACGTCTGTTCGCTAGGAGATTCACTAGGTGACTAATCGTCATGTAGCGAGGCGCGAATCGTGCAGTGTGGCCATTGCGATAGTATGCGGTGCGTTGGTTCGCTAGGATATACCGCCTAGCTCGCAGCGTAGCTCTAAGCACCAAGCGAGGCTTCTACCTGTGTGGCCGAGGTCTTAGAAAACCACGGTTCGTAACTATTTTGGCTGGTCAATATATTGATATAATATTATATTTATAGTTAATGCCTGTGGAGGTTTAAAGACATTGTAATTTTTTTTTATCAAACACTCTTTTATTCACTTTATATAACGGTATAATCCTACCGGTTTCAAGGTTTTTAACACATCATCAGTTTTGTTTGTGCTCCCCTGATGATGAGGTGAACACCTTAAAACTGGTAGGGTTATACCGTTATATAAATTGGAATAAACAGCGTCTGACTAAACAAATAACAATATCAATATATTGAAAAAAAAAGGTAGCTACACTCCTGCTTTAGTAACTTTTGAGAATCGAATCCAAAATCTCCGGTTGGAAGTCATACGTTTTAATAACGACGCCACAAATAGGATTTAGGTGGACTTATTCGGTATTGAAAGTAAATAAATAAAAAAAACTGCGTTTATGCATATAAACATCTAATTGATTTACATCACTATTTGGTCGAGTGCTCGTTCCGTGTAAACATACTAACCTCAACACAGTTTTCGTTCCATCAGGAACACAGGGATACCATAAAGCCTATATAGTATCTTGGTCGGTCCACAGTCAGGCAATCCACTATCTACCAGGCTGGGCCAAGACTGAGATTTTTGTTTATATCGTTTTTGTTTATATCCCACTTGACATGTTTCACTATGATCAATTATTGAAGTCCAATGTGTTACCGCGCGGCCATGCACCTCGTGCCCATAATACTCATTCTTATACAATATCATTATTACTATATGTGTAGGATAGTAACACATTCGGATTTACTATTCAAATTTGTCAATATCAATTCACTAACAATAGTTGCGCTATGTATATGTACTATAATTAATTAATCGTGAGAATGTAACCATTGGATATCTCCACATCTGATTTAGTGGATATTTTTAATGTAGACGTTGTTGAGCGAAATAGGTTATTCTATTTTAGTGTTGTTTTTAGTGATTTAATTAATTTTGTATTTTTTTTTATTCTAAGGTTCTTTCAAATTGAGTGGTTTTTTTAATTCAAATTTTAAAAATTCTTAAATAAAACACACAATTTGCTTTGATTTAAAAAAAACTTTTTATTGGTTATTAAAGTATTGTATAATGTATGACATTTAAACATAAAAAAACCAATATCCGCCAAATGTCCACAGATGTCCACTGTTTTGTCCAAATTTTCGATGACATTTTGGCATAATTGCGGTTCTAACTTATCAATAACGCGAATAATTTCGTCCTTCAGCTCAGGAATTGATTGGGGTCATTCTTATAGACCTGGCTTTTCACGTAACCCCAGAGAAAATAGTCCAACGGTGTCAGATTACATGATCTTGGTGGCCAATTAACATCACCGTTTCCGGAGATTACAATACATAAAACAATTCAACAATTTGAATACGTTGTTGTATTGTATACGACTCTATTTTTATAAATGCCATACATTACACTTCTCAAATGTCACAAGACCCGGACAAGTTCGCGACGCCATCTGTGTTTTATCCAAGAATTAAAAAAAAACCGTTCAATTTGGAAGACCCTGTATATTTTACTGGTCTGTGAGGTATTTTCCATCTCCTGTCCTAAATGTCATACATTACACTTCTCAAATGTCACAAGACCCAGGCAAGTTCACGATGCCATCTTTGTTTTATCCAAGAATAAAAAAAGCCCGCTCAATTTGAAAGACCCTTTTTTATCGTTGTACTATATTCGCATATTAGTGATTTCATGCACCGCATGTGCCCTGAATTACGCAAATTTTTAACCTCTTCAGACCTGAAATAATTATGAGTATATTATTTACACTAAATACAACATTATGTCGTTTGAGTTAAAATAGATATTGCCCAAAATGTTCAAAATCGATAGTACAATATCTTGCACTTCATTTGTCATCATTGGGAACAGAAATATACCACAAAGTTGTTTACAAAGTGCATATAAACTCTGTGTCCATTATAATGGACGCTAGGTCTGAAGAGGTTAAATGACACTTAAGTATCGTATATTTTTCTAATAAAATTATATAAAAATAAAAAAGTATTTTGGTACCATCTCTGATGTGTGAGAGTGAAACGTGGAAGTGGAAAAATACTGAGATGAGCCGAATACATTTTGTAGAAATGCATGCATTGAGAAGAATATATGGAGCGACAATGTATGCCAAAATACAGAAGGAAGTGATAAGGGATGAAAGTGAACTTAAGTGGTAAAGAAAAGCACAATGAGATGGTTTTATATTCTGATATTCTGAAAAAAGGAGAGAGGAGAAGTTGTATGACAAGGTTAATGGATGCAGAAGGCGTTAAAAATGTGAGTCGAGATACGAAAGTCTGTCGCTCTGTCTTCTCTATCTACCCCGACAGGGAAATGGCGTGATGGTATGTACTCGTATGTGTTAAAATCATTTGGTTGAAAAATAAACTAAATTTCAACGACCATATCTCATTTGGTTGAAAAAGAAACTAAATTCCAACGCCCATATCTCATTTGGTTGAAAAAGAAACTAAATTCCAACGCCCATATCTCATTTGGTTGAAAAAGAAACTAAATTCCAACGCCCATATCTCATTTGGTTGAAAAAGAAACTAAATTCCAACGCCCATATCTCATTTGGTTGAAAAAGAAACTAAATTCCAACGGTCATATCTCATTTGGTTGAAAAAGAAACTAAATTCCAACGCCCATATCTCATTTGGTTGAAAAAGAAACTAAATTCCAACGCCCATATCTCATTTGATAAAATAAAAATCTTGACACGATGCGACCGTTAAACACTTATCCATCAATATCACGAATTGACAACTTCCATTTCAGAAGTACAACAGATCTATTGTAATAAATTCACAGCGTATGCAAATATAGATACAGCAACCTCTCCATTTACGTGGGTATTGGTTCCAGGAAAACTGCGCGTAAGTGAAAACCGCGTAAATGGAACTACATATACGAGTATTTCTCACATATCCAGATATTTCATTCTTACTTAGCTTCACGTAGATCATATAGTTTCACAAACTTTTCCACCCCGTAGACCACTTGCCGATTTTTTTGTTTTCCGTACACCCCCTGCCTGCCTAATATTGAATTTTCCTAAACTTATTAACTTCAAATGTGTTTTTGATAGCTGACACAGTGCTGTTCACCTTGATAAGGTTTTTTGTAGAGTGGACAATTGTAAAAAAAAAAGAAAAATATATACAATTTTTATTCATGCCTTTATTTAAAAGACACCAAAATGCAAGTAAATATTTGGCTTTGGAACGAAACAAATCAAAACCTAGTAAAATTCTTACATAAAATTAATACACAAATAATACTGTTAATGAGAGGGATCCTGATGCTCTTTTAGCGGATGTCCTTGTTGGACGTGCTGATGATTTTGATTGTTTGGTATTTAAAATAAAATACGTCGATTAGCAATGCGGAAAGTGAGAGTGAATAATCAATGAATAGTAAACAGTGATGAATGGTCAAATGATTAATGATCTTTATTTATCGATAAGTAGGTATTCATACAATTCAGAACGGGGCGCGTGAGTGCGCCCGCAATATATTTTTATCTCCCTCTGTGCGTGCCGAGGTGGTCGATCGAAATATTGCAGACGTCGCGAATAATATTGTGGGTAGATAATTTGTTGGCGAAAACGGCGAGACAGCGCGATGCGTTCTCTTTCTACTGTGGAATGTATCGTAAATAGTATTTTCGGGTAAACAATATTAATGTTCTGGTATGCTACCTTTGGACATATCCGAAGGTCGTTTCGTCGGTCGTTGACCGTGCGTGTTGACAATATTCAGGGACGACCGTGGTTCCTACACTCTGATAGCAATGGTTCAATATTTGGCTTCAAATTAGTGAGGTATAGTCTTAAATCTCCACGTTCAGTGATTTCCATTCGATTTCTTTATATAAGTATTTTCTATGTCTAATATAAGTATTATGTACACACAATCTGTGTTAGGTGTAATAAGACATTTCTGGAACGCCTACATATTGGTAATGATCTGCTTAAATGGGATCCGCTCACGTGGACCCCCATTTACATCTCGTGCTCCCCCAATTTCTTTTCTCGCTGACATAGACCCCTTGCAAGTCGAAATCGTCCCTTTGGGGGTCTATATAGACCACTTTGGGAATCTTTGATGTAGACGGTTTCTTTACGCCAACAGTGTATATGTCGTTTTTTTTGGGCACGTAAAAATGATAATAAAAGCACACTTTGTGCAGCGACGTTTAAAGAGTAGACACTACTCAAGGGCGTACTAACTCAGAATTCAAACCCACTTATATTGATAAATTAAATATACTACAAAATAAATATAAGTTGTGTGTACGGATATAACAGCGGTGACTGTGGCCATTTATTAGGCACTTCCCCGTATCTACATATTCGGAAAGAAAACCGCAAAAAACTAACTAATGAAGGACGAAATACAAAGAAATCTTTATAGATCTTCTTATATGTGATAGTAGGTAGCATCATTGGCTTTAGGTGAAGATAACGAGATAAAAAGCAGAGAAAGCTCATGAAGCCTCGCCGCTCGCTACGTCTTTGCGTACGTCTTTGCGCCTTCTTCGCCGTCTTCTCCAGCATCGTCACCTCAACTCCACCGTCTTCACCATCGTCGCTTCACTGAGACGCCCGGGATGGGCGGGAGGACGCCTAACCTGAATTGCGCCACCAGGGCCGCCGACATGAGCGTTCAAACACCCTTGGAGATAGTCACCATGCCCAACTATGGTTGATGCAAATGAAGAACAGAGATATGGAGAGCGCAAAAATTATGGATAAATTTGCACATAAAATACTTAATATAAGTATAGATAAATAATACAATCACACATAATATGATACAACAGTTGAAAAGGTATTCCCTCAAATCACTGACAAAAGATCGACGGTGCAGTAAAATGCGCACGTTTCAAAAATTAAATATAAGCTTTAGAACTCGTTTCTCTCTCTCTTTAGGTGAAGTGTTGTATTAATATATCATTAATTTTGGTAATACCTCCCAAACATGACGGTCTTCAAGTGCTTTCTAAAGCTGCACAAGAAACCCATATATCTAATACTTAGAGGCAGATCATCAAGGGTAAAAACCTTATAATAATACCCTTTTAGATCGATTCGGAACAATTAAAGACTAAATCGATCATAAAGTTCTTCTCCTCTCATAGTTAGAAGCTAAGAGACCAGATTTGAAAGAACTGTGATGCTAGGAAGTGTATGATACATGGCACGAGACCAAAATAGCGTTCACCGTTGCGATCAAATTAAGGCAACAACTAAATCCACTGTGTACGCATCACAACGGACATGGGGAAGGGAATAATGGAGGAGACTGGTGCTAAGTAGAATCATGACCCTATTCAGACATCAGGATAAAGACGACAGTGACAGACTGAGTGTTCAAATCGGAATAAATCGCGTTAAAGTGAATTCGCGTAAATTGAGAGTTTACGATAAATTCACAACGTGTGCAAAGAAAGATATCGATACAAGTAAACATTGTCACTTGGTTTATATTACAGACTTGTGCATAGTATGAAAAACACGCGAATACCGGGATATTTTTCTAATCTACATAAAGATGTTTATTTGTAAGAAAAAATATCCGTTAAGGAATTACAAAGGTTAACGAGTGGCATACAAGTGACGAATAGGAATGAGTGAGGATTGATGTACTCGTATACTGATGGCATGGTATACTTCAGAAAATGTAGGATGGGTTCTGCGACGTTTTAAACGTCATGTCTCAAAGGGATGGGATAAAATCGTTTTTTTTATTAATCGAATAGTTTTTTTATAAATTGAAAAACTATTTTTCTGTAAACTGACGTTTTAATTCCTATTTTTCATTATACTGACTTTCTAATGTATTGTATGATTTGTATCTACCTTTAAATAGGCCAAGATCCACTATGAATTAATACTAATTACGAACATATAATTGTATGTATAAAAAATCGAAAATCCAATTATCGTATACCCCATCCCTAGCCAATGCAGATTAATGTAGTGACTTTTGACGAACGTCGCCAAATATTATTTGATTTTAACAAAATGCCACATTTTTGCTAATTTGTAACAAGATGTATTAATTTGTTATTATTGTTAGTTTTATTTAATGTATTTACCTAAATAACTTGCTATTGAGTTGCTATAAAGTTGATAAAATAATTAAAATTACTGAACATAGTTACAAGGTTGTATTAGGGCAAATTTGTGAACTGTCATAGGACCCGTGCTACAATTTCTGAAGTACAGTATTAGCGGATAATGAAGAGGAAATACGGAGTCTGATAAGTAAATTGTATGAGAGATGCGAAGAGAAAGGTATGTGAATTAATGTTGCAATATCAAAAGTCATTGTGACAGAAAAAATGTTAAAGAAAATGAATGTTATATGGTGAATTCTGCTATTTAGGTAGTATTGTCTCAGACGATGGAAGAATTACAAGGAAGGATATCGAACGGCAGGTAGTGATAGGAAACAAAATCGACGGGGCATTAATATATTGTATATAAAATCGAACCGGACAGTATCAGAATCTGCCAATAAGGTAGTCTACAATAGTATTTTAGTACATTTTTTATGTATGGAAGTGAAACGTGGACGTGAATAAATACTGTAGAATTGCGTGCAATTAAAATAATAAATTTATTTAATTTACAACAGAAAAGTGTCTTTTATATATGAACAAATGCACATATTACAAGTTAACAAGTACTTAAAATTATTTGCCAACATACAAAACTTTATTTTAAAATAACACGGATATACAAAAAAAAAACAGTAGTGACAATGTATGACAAAATAAGGAATGAAGGGATTAGGGCTGTATGTGAACTTAAGGCTGATGAAGGAGAACGCTCAGAGATGGTTTGGGCACGTGGAACGAATGAAGGAAGAAAGAGTAACAAAATAAATATGTTTTAATTTATTTTTATCAAACTCTATTTATTCCACTTTTTGTAACGGTATAACCCTACCGGTTTCAAGGTTTTCACCTCATCTTCAGGAGACACAAACAAGACTCCCCTGAATATGGCATCATCGATAGAGAATGTGTGATTTTCACGGTGACAAAGATTAGCGATTTCATAATAAATTAGAGGATTTTTTAAGGTGGATTTGTGTTCACGAAATCTCTTTTCAAAAGATCTTCCTGTCTTTCCTAATAGAAATTATCACAGTTAGCACATAGTGCTCCCCTGATGATGATGTGAAAGCCTTGAAACCGGTAGGGTTATACCGTTACAAAAAAGTGGAATAAACAGTGTTTGATAAAAATAAATAACAATGTCTTTAAACCTCCACAACGTTAATGCCTTAACTATAAACAACAAAATAAATATGTAGTGCAAATGTGAGTATAAGGTGTGATTGAGGAAGATTATGGAAAGTATAGTCGAATCAATTCAATGATTTTTTAATAAAGGAAATGTGAGAAATAATAGAAATCGTAGGAGATGTATGGATGTTGAATATGCTCAATATTTGCTTACAACTGGCTGAATAGCACAAATAGGCTGAATAGCACAAATTAGTGTAAAATATTTTCTTTATTCAGTGTACCCAGGTCAAGGTATGATCACGTACACATTAATATAAACATTGTAATATTGTAATTTGTTTTTATCAAACACTATTTATTCCACTTTTTTGTAACGGTATAACCCTACCGGTTTTAAGGCTTTCACCTCATCTTCAGGGGAGCTCTATGTGCTAACTGTGATCATTTCTATTAGGAAAAACAGGAAGATCTTTTGAAAAGAGATTTCATGAACACAAATCTACTCGTATATTACACTCATAGCTGAAAATAAAAATGATTTACAGAGAATGCTCACAAAGTTCGATGAATCCTGTTCAAAGTACAATATGATTATCTCCGTAGCAAAAACCAAGTGTATGACATTCTCCAAAGACCCACTAGAGTGCAGAATTTCAATACATGACGAGCCAATTGAACAAGCAACCCAGTTCAGATATCTTGGCAGTGAACTGCTCAGTTCTCATGCCCTCCCCAGAGAAGTAAGGCCTCAGGTAGATAAAGCTGCAGTTGTGGCGGGCTGCCTGAGAGATGTCATATGGAGGAATAAAGATATAAGAATGGATAGCAAGGTACGCATTTATAAGACCTGTTTGCGACCTATCCTCACATATGGCATCGAAGCGAGGGCCGACACTGTCAGGATAAAAAGTATGCTAAGAACAACGGAAATGAGAACTCTGCGCACTATTGCTGGGAAGACTTTGCGTGATCGTGTAAGGAACACCACAATCCGAGAGGTCTGTGAGGTCCAAGATGTGGTTAGATGAGGACGACAGCGTCGACGATACTGGTACCAAAATGTACAGATAATGAATTCCACAAGAATTCCATACATAGCTCTGCATGGGGTGCCGGATGGACGGCGTCCGCCAGGAAGACCCCCGAAACGATAGAGAGATAGCTGGAGCTCAGCATCACAGGACAATCCTGCAGTAACAGACTCTTGAGAGTCTACAGAAAGTTTAAGAAGAAGAAGAAGAAATCTACCTTAACAAATCCTCTAATTTATTATGAAATGGCTAATCATTGTCACTGTTAAAATCATACATTTTCTATCGATGATGCCAAATTCTTACATATCAGTAGTAACGGAAATAAATTGGACAGATTAGAGGTCCTAGAAATTTCTAAGTCAGTGCATCGGGGTGAACATCTGGCAAACACATATATCCCAAGAATCTCTCGGCTGCTTGCCGATATTGTCTCATCCCTCCCTTCACCCCCAGTCCTCAACCCGAATGTTAACTGTTAGAAGCGTGTATCTCGGTACCAGTTCGAATAGAATTCTGTCTTGTTTGTGCTCCCTGATGACGAGGTGAAAGCCTTGAAATCGGTAGGGTTATACCGTTAAAAAAAAGTGGAATGAACAGTGTTTGATAAAATAAATTACAATGTCTTTAAACCTCCATAATGTTAATTAATGCCTTAACTATAAATAATATATTGTAATATTGCATAAATATTGCAAAAAATCGACATTCTGTCTTTCGTAACCTTGTCGTATAGTTTACAATTTACCGTTAGTACGTGCAAACTTGTACGGTTAATTTGATAATTTCTCAATGTCAATATTAAAGCTGCCTAAACACGATCATAAAAATAATAGTTTTTTTTTATTTCACACTTTTTAGTGTGTGATCAACCAAGGAAATTTAAGCAAGTAAAAATACTAGCAATTGATTGGTAACCTCAACCATTTAACCAATCAAAATTCAATAAAGCTGCTTTTATTCAATCATATTTCATTCCAATCGTGTCGATAAAACCATATCTAACATTTATCAGTCTGGACAGGCTGGAACTTTGATGGTATCGGGACTTCTTTTCTATAGGTCTTCTGATCAGCTAACTGGGTACAGTGCAAAAACCATCTGGTGCGACGTTAATCGAATGTTGCCACTCGTAAATATTATTATAATTTTTTTTATTATTATTATTACACATGACAAGAAATATACATCATTTGCGAAAAAACAACAGGTAATTTAATTTAGACATACATTATTTTAATGGATCTGGGTTTGTCGTCATTTGTCGTATCCCCAGTAAACTAGGCTTTTGCCTGTATCTCACCTTTTAATGTCTTCTCTCTTGAATGTATTTTTTTTGCCATATATTTATTTCCTGTGTTTTTTTTATATTCTTGTTCTACGTGTTCAAGGGTGTGGGCTGAAAAACATCTGGTGTCCCCGTGGCTGGGTTCACCCTATATTGGTGGGATGTATTTTGGCCGAGGGGATGTTATTAGATGAGCCCAGACTTTTTGATAGCTTCTGTATTTAATGTATTATCTGCAATTTATGTGTTTTAGAAGTGTTATTTAAATATATTTTGTACATACTATGTTGCTGTCAATAAACCTATATTTAAAAATAATTTTTTTTTTATATGATACAAACATTTTGGTGTTCAGTACCCGGCGGTAAGTAATACACATCGGGCTTAAGAAAGAGACTGTTGGCCATAATCGGCTAACTTCGGCTTTGTAGAACGTCGTCTCTGTCATTCATGCACGTGTTCCGTCGCGATTTGTCAGTCAATCGTGTGATAGAAACAACGGTCTACAAAGCCGAAGTTAGCCGATTATGGCCGACAGTCTCTTTCTTAAGCCCGATGTGTATTACTTACCGCCGGGTACTGTATCTTAGTTAGTGTCTTTAGTATTTATGAAAGTTTCGATGGTTGTGACAAGGATTTGTGATCGTTTTATTTATTTTTAAATAAAAATCTGTTTTATTTAAAATTCAGTTAACTCTCGTCTTGCGAGTTCCTGCTTAATTATCGGTTCTTTCATGTAATACCTCGTTATTTCCCGTAACACCTCTTTATTCTTTCCCGTAACACCTTCATATTATTTCCCATAACATCTCCCTGTTCATTCTTATAAAATCTCGATATACTTTCCCTTAACGCCCCCGTGTTCATTCCCATAACATATTCACATTCTTTCCCGTAACACCTCCCTATTTATTCCCGTAACACCTCCATATTATTTCCCGTAACACCTCTCTGTTCATTCCTGTAACATCTCCATATACTTTCCCGTAACACACTCGTAGTCATCCCCATAACATATTCACATTCTTTCCCGTAACAATCCCTATTTATTCCCGTAACGCTTCCATATTCTTTCTCGTAATACCTCCCTGTTCTTTCCCGTAGCATCTGCCCGTTGTTTCACGTAACGCTTCCCTGTTCTAAGTTGTATAAAGAATTTGTTTTTTTCTCTCATTATTTGTTACACTATATATTTTTTTCTTCATATTGTAGGGAATACCTACGTCCCTAAATAATTGTCAAACATAATTTGTTGTTAAAATAAATTGTTAACATACAGGGTCAACGACCGATGAATCAAACTCTGAACTATCTACAATTGTCACATACTAGAAACGTCAACAATGTGTACTCACAAATAGTATTTACATTTTGTCTCGCCGTCTCGGCAAATAAATATCCTACCCGCTACACTAGTGCACGCGCAGGAGTGAGACAAAGTATATATCGCGAGCACATTCACTCACTACTATAAAATACCTACTTGTAGACAAATAAAGATTATTATTGACTCGACCGTCCATTGACTATTCACTTTCACTTTTATCCGCATTCCTGAGTTTTATATTTATTTTGAATACATATCAAAATCATCACGACGTATCAAATTTATTTATTATATATATTTCTATCCCATTTGAGTAAAGCCCAAAGTTGAATAGAACGGAACGTAGATAAACATGTATTTTTGAATGTTTGAAACATATATAGTATTTGTATTTACATTTTAAGATGTTTTCACTATTTAATGCCTGCTTTTTCTTCCTAATCTTTTTCAGGAATAGTTACTAATATTTTAATATTCAAGGGATGTATTAAGTAAGGGTGATATATTAAGTAAGATGGAGAAGAGCGCTTTGGGGTGGTTTGGGCACGTATAACGAATTAATGTAGAAAAACTAACGAAACAAATATACAGTGCAAATGTGATTAGAAGGCGTGGTAGAAGAAGACTAAGTAATTATGATAGGATTGAGTGAATTTATTTTTTCATTTAATTAACGACACAACAGTGTCTTTATATACAAATGAACATGTGACAGGTTATAAAGTACTTAAAATTATTGACAAATAATACAAAACTTTATCTTAAACTAACATGAAGATACAAAAAGCAGTAGTAATAATAAATTACAGTCATTGTTTTAAAACTATTTAATAATTATATGTATATTTAAGTTCAATATATTGTAATTTATTTTTATCAAACACTGTTTATTCCACTTTTTTGTGACGGTACCAGTTCGAACAGCATTTAGTCTTGTTTGCGCTCCCCTGAAGATAAGGTGAAAGCCTTGAAACCGGTAGGGTTATACCGTCACAAAAAAGTGGAATAAACAGTGTTTGATAAAAATAAATTACAATGTCTTTAAACCTCCACAACGTTAATGCCTTAACTATAAACAACATAAATAGTTCAATATATGTTATGTATGTATACCACAAAATATTACCAAACTTCACTAAGCAGACTAACGTAATTGTCGAAGACTTATTTTATAGAGGTAAAGAACTCAGATTTGTTTTTAGTGGAATAACGCATACATAGAACAAATATTGGATTTTTTGAGAATTTTGTGGGAATTTTATGGATAGATATTGAGATATACTCGTAGAAAACACATGGCCTCATTAGTAGAACGAGATGCAAGTTGCTTTGCAGAATTAAAACCTTTATACATGTTGATGCAGGGTTACTCAACTCCAGAGGCAAAGTATTGTCCTTAATGTTTTGTTTATATTACGTTATTTATATTAATAAAGGAGAGCACAAAGTTAGTAGCTATTTCTAAATATTGTTGTGATATTCTGGCGAATACTATACATACTTATATTAAAAATGTTTAAATTGTTGCAAAACTCGTTTCCAAGTCTTTGCATACGAATTATAGAGGAGTTGATTTTATAATTAGATGAAGGATGTTTTCAAAGAAGAAAATGTAATAAGTCAGAGGAATCTAAGGAGTTGTATGTGAAGGTGTATTGAAAGTGGGGTGTTCTGTCCTCTCCGCCTAACCTGCCATGGAGACGGCTTGTTGGTAGATATGTACGGCTATGTAATATTCAAGGAAATAATTATATTTTTTACTATTACAATAAAAATGCAATTATGTTTTTTTTTTGTTTCAGAAATAATGTCAAACGTCTGAAGACAGCTTAAACAACTTTTTTAAGGTAAGTTTTTTAAGACAATTTTTTTATTACACATTGGGTTATCCGGAAAGACTCCTTTAAGTATCTTGGGTCACTCATCCATAGCGATGGAGGATGTGCAGCAGATAAGAATAGATAGATAGAAATAATTAGTGTGGGATGGATGAAGTTTAGATCAATGACAGGAATTCTATGTGATCCGAAAATGCCAGTAAAGTTAAAAGAAAAAGTATACCAAACGATTGTCAGACCCGCACTCCTCTATGGCTCCGAATGCTGGACGATGTATAACTCTTACTCCAGGCAACTAGAAACTGCTGAAATGCGAATGCTAAGATGGTCAGCTGGTGTGTCCCTAAGAGGCAAAATAAAAAGCTCACGCATTCGTGGAAGCCTAGGTGTTACAGATATCAACAGTAAGATGGAGGAGAGGCGATTGAGATGGTATAGGCACGTTGGACGCAGAACACCATATCACATTGTGAACCAAGCAATCTCTATCGATCTTCCTCGAATAACAACCAGAGGAAGACCAACGAATTCATGGGTGGTGCAAAAAGATAACCTGATGCAGAGGCACGGCCTGGGGGACGTAGTCCGGGACAGAAGAGCATACAACCTGAGGACGAGGAGAGCTGACCCCAACAGTCTTCGCAGACAGTGAGTTGGGATGGAGCCAGGGAGAAAAAGGTTATTCGTAAAGTAAGTTCGTATTTGTCGGTTAAATTTAAACTCGAAATCGCACCAAATGCTCGTGGATGGTGGTTTCGATATTTTCAAAATTTCAGCTAACTGTTGTGTCGTAGAACGCTGGTTATTCTCGATAAAACCTAGATTTGGTCGTCATAAATAGTAATTGGCCTTCTAGAGTGGACACCCTCTTCGAGTGTCGTATCGAAAAATAAATCTTATAGTTTATTCCACTGTAAAAGTGATATTGATAATAAATTGGAATGAACGACGAAAAATTGGAATCAACGACAAAAGATTAACAAAAAACCTCTTTGCAAGTAGTATATTATAAAGGTTACGGAAAGAAGTTATGGAAATCGTAGAAAATCATGAAACGGCTAAATGATTCAAATTATGATCGAGTGAAAAATCTTAATAATAGACGAGTATGTGATGTATGCTAGGATAGAATTAAGTGAGGATTTGTTGTCAATGCCTACCCCAATAGGGACATGCCGTTATAGTGATTATGAATGAATACATTTCTAACATTCCTTTAACCATAATAATATTAATCTACCGTAGTTCTTTGAGGTAGGTCTCTCCTTACCGGAAACCAGGATTCGAACCCATAACCGGTAGTGTTCCGGCTTCGTTCTCCGTCACGGATGAGGGCGGGGCACGCGTGCCTAGTGTCTAATATCTAATATATGGCACGCGACTGCTGGTTGTTGTTGACTGTTGGGCGTGCAGACATATGGCAACCACGTGTCATCCATTAGTCGTTGCGATGCATTCTGACGAATGACACCGTACGATATGGCGCAGAGGTGTCATCCTTACTTTGAAACCGTCAAAAGAATGTGCGATACGTGCTGTAACAGATGTTGTTTTAATTCAACGGTCGTTTGATCGACGATATACTACAGAATAAAGAACGAAACAATTAGGAAAGAATGCGTATTGCAAGATGAAGAAAAATAATAACAATTATATATAGTGCCGTTTAGAGGGCATACTCTCCTCAAGGTTGCTTCAACTCCGGACTGAGACTCACTATTTTTGCCAAATTAGAAATTACAAAATAAATATTTATATGGTATATATAAATTGAGTGTAAGGATAGGAAGGTAGTGGCTGCAGAAGGTAGTAGCTGTAAGATTATCGCAAAAAACTTATCAAGGGAGAATCTGGTTGGCTGGAAGAGATTGCCACCTGGCAATAAGCCCGTCAGATTGTATTGCAATAAAAGTATTAAATAAATAAATAAACAAACTATTATACAAACAAACCTTTGTAGATCTTGCGATATATGATACGAGTTATATTACATTCGGCTTTAGGTGTAGTGTATTGTACTGTATTATACTTCCGTTGTATAAAGTACAAACTGGTGGGATTATTGCCATGTGGCAATCTATTCCAACCAATCAGAAATATGTTAAAGAGGCTTTATGTGAAAACCAGACTGGAATCTTTTGTAAAAAATCTGGGTACGAAGAGAAATAGAACACGCCACCTTCAGGCTGGGAGACAGGCGTCTTACCAACTAGGCTATGGTTTTTTTTAAAGTATCTTGAACATGGTTGGAAGATATTGCCAAATGGCAATAAGTCACCAGGTTATACAGTATGCAACAAAAATGTAAACCGGACTAGTAATAAAAAAAAAGAAAAAAAAATACATGAACTTGTATTTTTTTTTCTTTTTTTTATTATTGACTACTTCCGTGGGCTAGTTAGTAAATTGCTTGCCTTCCAAACTCGAGACTTTCGGGTTCGATTTCCGACTGTACTGAAAAAAAACAAAAGGATCCCAGTTTGGTAAAAGAGGTTTTCACTTAAGACCTCTTTAACATCTTTCTAGTTAGTTGGAAGTGATTGCTGCATGGTAGTAAGCCCGCCAGGTTTTACTGTATATAACAAATATAATACATTGTTGAAGTTATGGTAAAATTTGTAGTTAAGCTTCAAAATACTTTATATTTCAAGAGTTTATTTTCAAATCATATAAATTTATGTAATATTTTTATATAATTTTTGTTACGAAATGGTAATTAAAGTTACTTTTATTTTGCAAAAAAAGTAATTGTTAAAACCACTTTCACATGAAGCCGATAATTCTTATTGCCATGTGGCAATCTCTTCCAACCAACAGAAATATGTTTTACTGAACCCTAAGTGAAAACCAGATTGGAATCCCATTTAAAAAAAATCTGTGTTCCAGCGGGGATCGAACGTTCAACTTTCGAATCGGCAGACAAGCGTCTTACCATGAGGCCACGGAGGTAGGCTTTGTGTGGTGACACAAATCAATCCTAGTGTGGGTGGATTGTCTATTATTAAAAATTAACACTTTAATTAAATGTTTCTCAGCTGCAAGCGTAATGCAATACAACTGATATAGTTTCATAAAACATATGTTTCAACGAAATGCGAATCCGTAGCCTCCGAGTTGGAAAATACTATAGACCAACTAGGCCACGGAGATCGTAAAAGTACTCTACCATTTATCATACTTATTGAGGTCGACAAAAAAACCGTAAGGAATTATAAATTTCAACCCATGAATTACCGTTTATGAAACATCTGCTTTTTTTCAACCATTCGCACCCATATTAAATGTATAACTGCTGATAAAATTGGAGCACATCACAAAAATAAACACTTACATTTTTTATTTAAGTTTTATAAACGTTTTACTGAATGTGTCCTTTTGACTATATGTCTCAAAACCCACCCTTTTCTCCCATGAGTGTTTGTTATTTCGGGGATTCCTTTGACTGGAGGGATGTTTGATATTTGGGTGAAGCTCTAATTATTGACACTATAATATGTTACAACAGTGAAAAAAAATACGCATTCTAATTTATTGTTTATATAGGGTCTTTCAAATTGAGCGGTTTTTTAATTATATTTTTTTAAATTATTGAATAAAACACAATTTGCTTTGATTTCAAAAAACTTTTTATTCGTTATTAAATTATAATGTATGACATTTAAACATAAAAAAACAATATCTGCCAAATGTCCACCTCTTGCAGCTCCACAGATGCCCACTCTTTTGTAAAAAAATTCGATGACATTTTGGCATAATTGCGGTTCTAACTCACCAATGACGCGAATAATTTCGTCCTTCAGATCAGGAATTGATCGAGGGTCATTCTTATAGACCTGGTTTTTCACGTAACCTCAGAGAAAATAGTCCAACGGTGTCAGATCACATGATCTTGGTTGCCAATTAATATCACCGTTTCCGGAGATTACAATACACACGATACTTCAACAATTTGAACGCGTTGTTGTATTGTATACGATTCCATTTTTATAAATGTCATACATTAAACTTCTCAAACGTCACAAGACCCAGACAAGTTCGTGACGCCATCTGTGTTTTATCCAAGAATAAAAAAAACCGCTCAATTTGAAAGACCCTTTAAATTCATTTAAGATGTGAAGAATATACGACTAACAAAATAAATATACAGTGCAAATGCGAGTGGAAGGCGTGGATGAGGAAGACCAAGGTATGGTTTGATCAAGTATACGATATTTTGAAAGATGGAAGTGTAAAACTCAGAGGAATCGTAGGAGCTGTATGAGAAGGTATATGGATGTAGATGAGGCGAAATTAATGTGTCACGTTAGAAAAGTCTGGCGCTCTCTCCTTTCTGCTTATCCCAATAGGGAGACGGCTTGATGGTATATGTATGTATGATATTTATATATATATTAGATTAAGACACGTTAACATTGGATAGGTGTGTTTTGTGGGTTGAATCCTTTTTGCATATTTAAGTGTGATTTAAATTTTTATATCACAAAAGGCCGCAGCTATTTCCGGATGTTTAAAGAACACTATCTGGAAAAACAAGTATATGAACATCCAAAGCAAGGTGAGGATATACAAGACCTGTGTCCGCCCCATCATGACATACAGCATAGAGTCCAGAGCCGACACTGTCAGAACCAAAAATCTTTGAACTAGCGGAGTGAAGGTACTCAGGAGTATCGCTGGCAAAACCCTTCGTGATAGAGTACAAAACACAGAAATCCGAAGGATGTGTGAAGTTGAAGATATTGTCAGATGGGGACGACATACAAGAAGGTTCTGGAACGAACATGTATCCAGAATAGCGAAACCAAGAGCCGTAAGAATGGCCAGGGACAGTATCCCCCAAGCAAGCAGACCTCCAGGACGACCTCCCAAAACATTGAAAGACAGCTGGCAGTCGACGTCACAAGAGGGAAACGATGATGCAGGACCATAACAGGCATAAAAGAAGCGGAAGAGGAAGAAGATATTTATTAACACCTTTTTTTTTCGTCTTAAAAATATTTGATGTTTTTTAAGTGTCACTAAGAACTGCCCATTTCACCCTTGATTTCTTTAACTTAGGGTAATACATAATGTAAAATATTAACTCTCAAGGGATCGCGGTGACTCCTCGAGGGTGACTTACTAGTATTGTGCTCGCGCCGTGCAGTATTGGGCCAGGTCGATGCACATCTGCTCGGACCGCCGTCGTTAGTAACGGATCTGCTCCCGTTCGAGCGGGCCCGATCATTTTAACGGTTGCAAATATTGATGCAGGCAACAGTGATTCCCAAACATTCATGGTTATTTTTTTAATGGCTTATAATGATATGTAGGCAATTCCTCGTGATCGAAGATTATTGTCAGCCATCTTGCGGGTGGAAGACGCCTGTGTGAGTATTAGTTTATTATGTTCAAACTGTTGCACTTTAGCAAGAACAAAGTCTTAACATATCAAACTAAAATTTTCGATGTTAAATGAATCTAAGTGGATTTAAATTTTAAAATAGTTTTAGATTGAATTCCAATTTGTCTGCGTTCATCTGGGAACTGTCCATGAGTTGACCATGAATAGACTGTAGCATGGTCATGATACGATAAGGTTTGCATACTTTTTGTCTGTCTGAACCATTTTTGATCATTGCCTCTTGAACATCTCGCTGGTGTGCAGGAAGAGATTGCCATAAGACAATAAACCCACCAAGTTCTACTGTATATAACGAAAACTTAATATAATATTCTATCGTTGAATTTCCCCCATTTATCATAATAAAGTAATTCTGAAAAACATCCATAGCAAAATAATTATGTATCTACTGCCAAATTTTGAATAGATTTAGATATACTCGTATATTAGGTGTTAACATAAGTTGTGTCCGTTATTTTTCAAATTGAAAAATGAGCACCAAAAGTAAAACAAAATGGTAAAGGTTATACGTCATTCGAAAGAAAATTTTCTGCTCTACAAGAAATTGTGTTTGCTTTTACGTTACATATATTATTTTATTTGATTACAAACCTTCAAAATGGAATGTCAAGTAGACGAAAGTGAGCATTTTCGACACATTCTTCTGTTCGCGTTTAATCGAAAGAATAAAGCTGCTCGCGATATTTGCGAAGTGTACTGTGAAGATGCTATGAATGAAAGGACAGCTCGTCGTCGATGGTTTTTGCGTTTCAAAGACGGTAATTTCGACCTGAAAGACATGGAGCGTTCCGGACGACCAGTGGACTTCGATGAGGACCGCTTAAACCATATTATTCATGAAGATCCGCTTCATACCACCATAGAATTGGCTGAGCAGATGAATTGTAGTCGTATGACTGTATACCGCCATCTTAAATCAGTAATGATGCGGTAAAGGAATCTTTGCTTGTGAAACCTCCACAATGTTAATGCCTTGACTATAAATAATATATTTTCTGAAATGTTGATGTAGTTCTATTTATTTCCAGTCTAAATATTGTAGATAAATATTTATAAACCGACGTTTCGAACGAGATTCATTTTCCATTTTCATGAGCTTGATGTATGTTATTACCTTTAATTCATAAAGTTCTCGGTCGAAATATGGTAGATTGATTGATAACAGAATTCTTTGTGATCAAACTAACTGAAATACAGACATTGTTATCTACTGTTATCTGAAGGCACAATCCCGTAGTCAGTACGATTTGAATAGGGCACACCTTAATACAGGAAGTCTCAAAAATATATACACACTTTGGACGATTATAAATTCAGTATTTATTTAGGTATATCTGAGATTTATATTCCAAATTGAATAATACAGACGTAGAATTTTCTTGGTAATCGCAAATTGATGATGGCCATTCTGGTCCATGCGATGCAGATAACGTGGAATCACAAACACGACGAATAATTTGTTTTGGTATTTGGGCGCATTATCTTTCAATGGTTGTTCTCAATTTATTAAATATTGCCTGTTTTGTGCGATAAACTTTATCTTTGATAAGTCCCTATAAAAAATAACCATTGGCGTAAGGTCTGGAAGCGCAGGGGGTTTCAATGCTATCACGTCCAATCAATATGTTCGGCAATTTTTTATCAATATAGGCCCTCACATTACGATGGTAGTGGGGAGGTGCACCATCTTGCTGGAAATAAAAGTTTACATCCCTAAACTCCTCACGAATGCGTGGTTTGACAAATTCTTGAATCAAGTTCAAATGAACGACACGGCGTAAATGGGTGCATTCTACACATTTTTTTGTGACACCCTATATAAATAAATGGCACAGAGGGATATCAGATCTGATATTGATTTGGCATTTCGTTTCTGACTGTTTCTGAATATTCTTTATTTTTTTTATCAGAAGATACCAAATATATTTGATAATATACTACTAATCATGATCATATGTTAAGTAAAATTCCAACCATTCTGAACTTTGTCTATACTTGTTTCAAAGTATAGGGTCTGATTAGATTGTTACTTTCAAATAAATTCCAACCATTCTGAACTTTGTATATACTTGTTTCAAAGTATAGGGTCTGATTAGATTGTTACTGTCAAATAAATTCCAACCATTCTGAACTTTGTATATATAGTGCTTGTTTCAAAGTATAGGGTCTGATTAGATTGTTACTGTCAAATAAATTCCAACCATTCTGAACTTTGTATATATAGTGCTTGTTTCAAAGTATAGGGTCTGATTAGATTGTTACTGTCAAATAAATTCCAACCATTCTGAACTTTGTATATATAGTGCTTGTTTCAAAGTATAGGGTCTGATTAGATTGTTACTTTCAAATAAATTTCAACCATTCTGAACTTTGTCTATACTTGTTTCAAAGTATAGGGTCTGATTAGATTGTTACTGTCAAATAAATTCAACGTAAATTGTTCATAATCAAAACCACATTTTATCTGTTCGAAGATACAATGTGGTTTTGATGATGAAATCCCTTTGAAACGCTGCTGGTTTAATATAATAAGAATTAACAAGATGGAAGTGTCTGTCATGTGTCGTTTGTGGACGGGCCACTGCATGGTGGCGAGTCGCCTTTACATAATGGGTATTGTTGAGAATCCCGGCTGCGAATGTGTTCTAGATGATGAAACTATAGACCATGTATTTTTCGGTTGTCCTTTGCGAGATAGATTTGATTTACTGAAAGTCGTATCTTTGCCGCGTCCAATGAATGTTGCGTTTCTTCTTTCTTCGAAGAACTTTTCGACTTAACAGTGGATTGTTAATTTTTTGTTTAAACATTAAATTATTTATTCGTTTTCAATAATTTGTCTTTTTTGAAAGCTGTATCGATCACGTCGTGAAAACACGGGACCGGGACTCAGCGCAAATCTAATTTATCGCGTTGAAATAAGGGATCGAGATACAAACTGTTAAGTATCGAAGAACTCGAAACCAAGAATCAATATTCGCGGAACCACTTTCTGTTGTCCTTGGATGCGGATAGATAAGATATACTATATTATTATTTTGAATGTATCGAAGTATGACGGTGGCACGCGACCGTTAGGCCAGGTGTTAGGTTTTGGTGCGCTATGCGGGCGTGTGGGGCAGATGTCCCGTTCTGGGTTCTCGTCCCCTAGCAAAAACGGCGCTATGTTCAGGCATTACTGTGTTAACGTAAAAAATAACGTTAATATGCATAAAAAAACCAACCTACATTTAACCTGTTATGAAATAATTGGGAAAACGTTTATTTATTTATTTAAAACTTTTATTGCAAATACAATCTGGCGGGTTTATTGCCAGGCGGCAAGCTTTTCCAACCAACCAGACAAAAAGTAAATGAAGCAAGTTACGTGGTCGCATAAATCATTCAAATGACTATCCATCCCCACGAAATCCATAAACATATACGTGAGCACATGCCCACGAACCCCACAAAGACGGACAATCACCCGAACATTCTTTTTTATATAAAATGAGATATCATCAATCAAAAGGAAAGGAAGGGATGGTGGAGGGGAAAGGAAAAGAAAAATCAGGAATGAAACACGTTATTTTACTGACTAGAAATTAAGAGTTTTTTCAGTCGCTTCTTAAAGCATGCCAAGAACGGAGCGAGTCTTATATTGGTTTGTAACTGATTCCAGAGTCTCACTGCATGGACAGTAAAGGACGACGTAAAGAAAGAGGAGCGGTGAACTGGAAAGGCCAATAAACAATATCTGTTTGAGCGTAGCGTTAATTCATGATTGGAAAGACGCTGAAAATTTTCAGCGAGATAAGGGGAGGCGGCGGGACAGTTAATGATGTTATATAATAGATACAGTATGTGAATTTAACGTTTAGTTGTTGTATAAGGTTTACTTATGTTGCCGATGTTTCGAAAACGTTGCAGTTTTCACTTCAGAGTTTGAAGTCAACTTCACCATCCACTACAAACAAGTTCTGTAATCCACTTCGCCTTCAACTGCAAACAACCCCTGAAGATGAAAACTGTAACGTTTTCGAAACGTCGGCATCATAAGCCAAACTACGTGGCACAACACTGAAGTACCTTATACAGCTGCGAAGGACCGCGAAAGCCTCAAAACATATTGAAGATTCGCCTGCTTTGTATAGGCTTGTATGGAACAGATTATTTAAGTAACCGAATTTATCATTGTTTGAATACAGTTTTCATTAAAATAGGATTTAGAACAGAACCCTTTTTTTATTAAGTTTATCCGATTAATATTCACGTATAAATTGTCATTGTTCTGCGTAAAGCATGTACTTATAGTACCCGGCGGTAAGTAATACACATCGGGCTTAAGAAAGAGAATGTCGCTTTACAAAGCGCTCTACAGAGCGTCGTCTCTGTCGCACGTACTGTTAGCGCATCGTGCGACCGAGACGACGCTCTACAAAGCGACAGTCTCTTTCTTAAGCCCGATGTGTATTACTTACCGCCGGGTACTATTAGTCCATTTTTGCTTAAAATGACTTTTTGATGCCATTTTACTTATAATAAAAATATATACACATGAAAAATACATTTATGTCCTTAAGTTACAATATATACAGTGGTACCTCAGGTTACGAACTTAATTCGTCCTTTCATCCCATTCGCGAGCAAAAATGTTCGCAAACCGAAATTCATTTTCTTGAGAGACATAATGAGGGTTAATTTAATACAAAATATATTTTATATATACTGTATATTATATACGAGTATATAAAAAGCAAAAAAAATGTATCAAGAATAACGAACGCAACGACAAACAATGTTCACAACGCGCGCACCTGAGAACAACTAATGCGTAATTGCGTAATGCGCCGTTATAACTAATTCGTGAGCCGAGGCATTGTACGCAGGTCGAGTCAACATTTGTTCGGAAATTGTGTTCGTAAGCCGATTTGTTCGTGACTAGAGGCGTTCGTGACCCGAGGTTTGACTGTGTATGGTTTCGCTGTTATGAAAAGATAAAAAAACATCAGAATACATCAATCCGCATGTATGATATTTCCATTCAATATTTGTGTTGAACTCTGTAATTCATTTTATAATGTACATCGACGTGTATGTCGATGTACATTATTAAATAAACTACATGCTATATAAATTATGTTCATCGACGAACGGGATTTTCTTGGAGACAACTTGATAACGCACTTGACAGATACTATCTGTCACTTCCTCGGCGCCTTCGCCCAGTTAACCGATACTTTTTTTTAATTAGTTTTATCTAGATTACAGTTTAATATCTCAGGTTTTAAACCCATTTAATCTTTAGAATATTTAATAATAAATTATTTATCTTAAGACTTCGTATTGCCGACTTCGTAGGTTATATGTCATTGATCACCAACGTCAAGCACCCTGATCCCCGACTTTGTATTGTGCCTTCTATTATACTTGTCATGGATAATAGGCATTCGATTCAATACGATAAGTATTTCAAATCATAGACAATTTCCGTGGCTTAGTTGGTAAGATACTTGTCTCCCGGGTGCAGTCTCGATTCTAGTTGGAAAATATTTTTTAAAAGGATTCCAGCCTGGTTTTCACCTAAGGCCCCTTTAACATATTTTTGGTTGGTTGGAATATATTTGCCCCATGGTAATAAGCCGGCCAGGTTGTAGTGTATACAACGAAAGTGTAATACAAATAATACAGATTGTTCAATCAATTCTCAAGAAGAAGTTCAAAAAGAAAAATAACATAATTGTATCATAAAAATAAAGCAAATAAATACGTACTTATCTATGGTATAAACCTAATTTAGTTTGACCTGGTACGGTTTCATTATGTTTCGTAACTTTGTCAACACACTTGAAATGACATTTTCGTGTGACTCACGGCTTGAACAAGTGTTTAATTGATCCAGTCTCATAACAATAAAAAATAATAAATTAAATGGCACAATTTAGAAAAAAAACTTTCCTCAACAGCGTTATATAACTATTATATGAGTCTTTCAGTATCAAAAACAGCAATCTGTCGATTTTGCGTGAATTGATTTAAAACCGAGGAAATGTTCCTATTGTAAAACTACACCTTTCTAAATGTATACATGGTAACAAAAACAACAATAACCCTTATATTGTTGTTTTTGTTACCATGTTAACATTTAAAAATGTGTAGTTTTACAATCGGAACATTTCCTCGGTTTTGACTCAATTCACGCAAAACCGAGAAAATGTTCCTATTGTAAAACTACACCTTTTTAAATGTATACATGGTAACAAAAACAAAAATAACCCTTATATTGTTGTGTTTGTTACCATGTTAACATTTACAAATGTGTAGTTTTACAATAGGAACATTTCCTCGGTTTTGACTCAATTCACGCAAAATCGATAGATTGCTGTCTTTGATACTAAACGACTCATATATCGTATTTTTCGAGTCGTATATATCACACCTTTTTGCTTAGAAAAATTGGCTTTAAATTGGGTTACTTCCTATGATCCATGGGTAGGCAATACGTGGTAATAGGTCCCTACAAAAAAATTACTTTAAATTGGGTTGCTTCCTATGATCCATGGGTAGGCAATACGTGGTAATAGGTCCCTATAAAAATTGACTTTAAATTGGGTTGCTCCCTATGATCCAAGGGTAGGCAATACGTGGTAATAGGTCCCTACAAAAATTGACTTTAAATTGGGTTACTTCCTATGATCCATGGGTAGGCAATACGTGGTAATAGGTCCCTACAAAAAATTACTTTAAATTGGGTTGCTTCCTATGATCCATGGGTAGGCAATACGTGGTAATAGGTCCCTACGAAAATTGACTTTAAATTGGGTTCCTTTCTATGATCCAAGGGTAGGCAATACGTGGTAATAGGTCCCTACAAAAAATTACTTTATATTGGGTTGCTTCCTATGATCCATGGGTAGGCAATACGTGGTAATAGGTCCCTACAAAAAATTACTTTAAATTGGAATGCTTCCTATGATCCATGGGTAGGCAATACGTGGTAATGGGTCCCTACAAAAATTGACTTTAAATTGGGTTGCTTCCTATGATCCAAGGGTAGGCAATACGTGGTAATAGGTTCCTACAAAAAAAATAGTTAAAACAACCAAAATAATTATTATATTAAAATTAAATGCATGCATAATGAGAATGTACTTAATTATTATTCACCCCGTTAAACTTAATTTAAGTTATTATATCTAATTTTTTCAAAGTCTATTGAATCTATCTATATTAATTTGACAGATCAATTAGCGTGCAAGACAATGGGGCACTTTTAAACATATATGCTTGAACCGGAAAGTATCAACATTGGTTAAGACCCTGTGCAGATGCGTTTTACACGCGATTCGAGTAGCGCATTTCGAATTAATCAAGGTAAATTGATCTAGCTTCGCGGTATTTATAACATTTACGAACATGTACAATCAATCAATCAATCGATCAATCAATGGCACTACATCCCATTGTGGGCCCCGGCCTCCTCCAGCAGTCGTCGCCATTCCCTCCTATCCTGGGATGCATTCCTCCAGCCCCTGATGCCAATCACCCCTGTATCACTCTGCACCCCATCCATCCACTTGAGCTTTGGTCTACCCACGCTACGTCTTCCTTGGGGCTTGGAAAAGAGTACCTTGTTAGGCATTCTCTCTTCTCCCATTCTCGCTACATGCCCCGCCCAACGTAGCCTCCCAATTTTGATGTATTTTATAATGTTGGGCTCTTTGTATATGCTGTATAACTCCTCATTATATCTCACTCTCCAAGATCCATTTTCCTGTATGGGTCCGAATATTTTTCTGAGTATTTTCCTTTCAAATAATAGAAGGGAAGATTCGTCCTTACTCAATACCCAGCATTCAGACCCATATGTGAGGACAGGTCGTAGCAGTGTCTTATAAATGGTAAATTTTGTTTTTCTGGACAACAACCGAGATATAAGGTGTTTTCTCAGACCAAAGACGCATCTATTTGCCATGAATATTTGACGTTTAATCTCGATAGATGCATCATTAACACTTGTCACTATGGATCCCAGGTAGGTGAAGGTGTTTACACGTTCTATTGTATGAGAACTTATATTAATCGCACTTACAGAAACATTACAGCATTACAGAAACATATGTATGTTTCTATAAAATGTCTTCTTCCTCCTAACTCAATCGCACGGACGAAGAAAACATCTTACAGAAACATACATGTTCGTAAATTTCATAAATACCGCGAATCTATATTTATGAAATTTATGAACATGTATGTTTCTGTAAAATGCTACTTAAATCGCGTGTAAAACACCTCATCTGAACAGGCCCTAAGATGACAGTTCACAAAAGTATTTTGGTGTCAACATTGGTGAATGGGAGTGAAATGTGGACATGAAACATGACTGAAAAGAGCCGAATAAATCTGTAGGAATGCATGCATTGAGAAGAATATGAGGTGACAATGTATGTCAGAATACGGAACGAAGTGATTAGGGATGAATGTGGAGTTAAGGCTGATGTGTTGAGTAAGATGAAGAAGAGCACACTGAGATGGTTTGTAATGAAGAAAGTCTAACAAAACAAATACAGTGTGAATCTTAGTAAAAGGCGTGTGATCGAGATAATGATATTTTGAAAGAATGAAACGTAGAAAGTCATAGAAATCGTAGAAGTTGTATGGTCGTAGAAGAGGCCAAGGATGTATGTGTTGAGATAGGGAAGTGTAGGCGCTCTCTCCTCTCTGTCTACCCGAACAGAAAAATGGCGTGATGGTATTTATAAGTATACCATATATGAACGAATTCGACTTCTTTTTAAAATTGTGTATGTGATGTTTATGACAAACTTGAAAAAAAAATCATGTACTTTTGAAAACTTTATTCTGAACTTAAGTCCATTGAAGTACCTCCCCTAAATCAGGGTATAACAAAGCAACAAATAGTGGAAGAGGGTTGAAAATGTCGTTGACAGTAGATCCGCCTTTTAATAGCATCTTAAAGCAATCGACCAATAGCGAGAGAGTATAACATTTCTCTCACAGGTATATCCAATTATTTTGGGGTGATACCAGAACTGGTTTAAGCAAGCTCTCATAGTTATGTTGTAAATACGTGCGTTATGCTCTGTGTCACCTATTTTTAATGGAAAATACTGTTTAAGTGTATCTGTTCTTAATGAATCGTGGTTGTTTTGACTTTTTATGGTGTTTTCGTTCTATGGTAAGGTTAAAATTTATTTAATTTTTACTATACACAATACAGTATTTATTGTATTTAATATTTACTATCCACAATCGTTGCTGGGCCTCGCACTCCTTTCGCCATTCCAACGTCAATTCAGTTAGGCCTCGGCCCCACAGGTAGGTAGGAGCCTCGCTTGGTGCTTAAAGCTACGCTGTGAGCTAGGTGACATCCTAGCGAACCAACGCACCGCATACTATCGCAATGACTACACTGCACGTTTCGCGCCACGTTGCATGACGATTAGTCATCGAGTGAATCTCCTAGCGAACAGACGTGTTGGTTAATTTTATTATGTCACTAAGTGATTTTACAAGAAGTTTTAATAACAGCTGTGTATAAAAAGGAGCCTTTGTGGAACCCATCGAGCAAATTATACATAAATGCACCTGTAATAAAATCACTTTGGAATGAAGTTGCACAGGAAGTAAATAAAAATGGTAAGTTGTAATGAAATTGGTTAGTTTTTAGAGTTGCATCGTTTGTTGACTCAACCGTTCGCAAATATCAAATGAATTTGTGCGAAGCACTTTGATGTGGCCAAGCATGAAGTCACCTAGTCTTTTAGTTACGTAGCACCTAGCGAAGCACTTTGGTGTGGCCTTAGCCTTAGACAGCGAAGTTGTGTCGTGGTTTTCACCGATGTACTGGATCCGATGGTACACTGAAGTGTGACTATCATCAGAGCACATCATCATGTTTTTTTTTTCGTCTTTTTGAATATTTGAAAGAATAGATATGACCGAAATCATAGGTATCTTATATCCCCCGAATACTAGGCGGGAAAAATGTCTGTGTCATTCGAGGAGAGTAGCACAGCGCGAGATTTGAACCGGCGACATTCCGCATGGAAGTCCGATACGTTACCGCGCAGTCATGCACCTCGATACAATATTGACTATTTTTTTAATTAATAAATTATTTTTTTTCTTTATTAATCTCAATACATATTTTTACATAATTTTAATGGAAAGGTGAACTGACGCGTAAAAGTACATAACATATATATTTACCATCAAGACATTTTGAGGTGTCAGGGTAGGCAAAGAGGAGAGAGCGCCAGACTTTCCTATCTTGAGACACATCCTTGGCCTCCCCCACATTCATATATCCTTTGATTGATGATATTTCACTTTATATGAAAAGAAATGCTCGGGTGATTGTCAGTGTTTGTAAGTGTATGGTCACGTATGTGTATATGGATTTCGTGGGGATGGATATTCATTTGAATGTTTTTTTTGCGTTCATGTAACTTGCTTAATTATTTTATCTGATTGGTTGGAAGAGATTGCCACCTGGCAATATGCCCGCCAGATTGTATTTGCAATAAAAGTGTTAAATAAGTTATAACATTTTCTCATACACCTTATCCAATTTCTCTGACTTTAAACTTTTCCTTCTTTGAAAATACTATTCGCTTGATCCAATCGTTCTTTCATTGGTCTTGCTCTCACACGCCTTCCACTCATATTTCCCTTGGTCTTGCTCTCACACGCCTTCCACTCATATTTTCCTTGGTCTTGCTCTCACACGCCTTCCACTCATATTTCCATTGGTCTTGCTCTCGCACGCCTTCCACTCATATTTTTCTTGGTCTTGCTCTCACACGCCTTCCACTCATATTTCCCTTGGTCTTGCTCTCACACGCCTTCCACTCATATTTTCCTTCGCCTTGCTCTCACACGCCTTCCACTCGTGTTTTCCTTAGTCTTGCTCTCACACGCCTTCCACTCATATTTCCCTTGGTCTTGCTCTCACACGCCTTCCACTCATACCTTTCTTGGTCTTGCTCTCACACGCCTTCCACTCGCATCTGCAATATGTTTGTTTTGTTAGTCTTGCTACATTCGTTTGTTCAATATAAAACATATAGCATAACAAAAAAAAATGTCGACTTTAAAAGAAAACATTATTCTATCCTACGGTACACCTCAAGGTATCCGAATTGATAATTCGGTCAAAGTGAAAAGCGTGGGTAGGATAAAAACGGAATATCGTGAATGATAATAAGAAACTTTAATAAGAAAATATTTTTATGATAGAATGCCGTTTTATTATTACCATATTATAAAAGTTAACAGTATCCATTCATTAATTACTTTAGTGAAGGTATGCATTCACTAGTAATAATTTACGAGTACATCCACTGATCATACACTTCGACTGTGACATTATTATTTTTATAGGCAAAGAGTATATTAACATTCTTCAGATCGCTTGATTTTTTTTAATAAATGAATAAAGTGGATACAGGGATTCCAGACACGTGTAACAACTTGGAAATGTGAGCATACACGTACGTGAGATTATACTCGTATGTCTGTCTGCAGTGCCACATTTGTATAGACGCCGCCCCAAAGCTCTTTGCAATTCCCAAAACCCTCAAATACGTAATTAAAAAACAGATGCGTGAGGCTCTCGCGCGGTAGAGTGAAACTTCTTAACTCCTAGGAAAAGTTGATTTTATGCATTGCTTTTTTCCATTTGTTAACGATATTTTTTTAGGATTAGGAAATGGTTATGTGGAATTTAATTCAAGAATATCTGTCTTAATTAAATTAAAAAAAAAAAATATTTTTAATAATAAATAGTATTAATTTTGTAATATAATACACTTAATAATATTAAAATAATAGTAATTATTATTAATAATAAATAATTATTAATATTAAACTAATTAATAATAATTTATTAATAAATAAAATATTTAATAATAATAAATAATAATTTAATAATAATATAATACACCGTTTCACTTTTCGTGACGTTCAGGCCAATTTGCCCTACCCCGCCTATACTATAGAAGTTTCACTTAAAAAAATCCTTACCCTTGCCATTTCGGATGTTAATCATGGATGAATATGTATTTCGTGCCACATAAACCCCTACAGTTTACGTCATGCTTTCTTCTCCGTAAATGCAACTACGATGTAATTAAAAAAAAATTTCAAAGAATAGATACGAACGAAGTCATAGGTATCCTTATGCCATCGAACATTAGCCGGAAAAAGTGGCTGTGTCGTTCGAGGGGAGTAGCACAGTACGGGGTTCGAACCGACGACCTTCCGCACGGAAGTCCAGTGCATTACCGCGTGACCGTGCACCTCTCATTGAAATCCATATTCACTGTTATTCGTTATTATATTTCTAATATGGTTAATGCGTGATTTTTTTTTAGTGGGGATCATCAATATGTTTTTAAACGTTTAGTGGGGATCATCAACATGTTTTTAAACGTTTAGTGGGGATCATCAATATGTTTTTAAACGTTTAGTGGGGATCATCAATATGTTTTTAAACGTTTAGTGGGGATCATCAATATGTTTTTAAACGTTTAGTGGGGATCATCAATATGTTTTTAAACGTTTAGTGGGGATCATCAATATGTTTTTAAACGTTTAGTGGGGTCATCAATATGTTTTTAAACGTTTAGTGGGGATCATCAATATGTTTTTAAACGTTTCAATAATGAAAAACTTCGTTCTGCGGAACTGTTTTTTTCTGCGAAACGGTAATAAATTAATAGTTAATTGTGTGCGTAAATTGTTACAATTTTTTTGTTCATTAGTTTACTAAGCTATAGCATTGAACAGTCGGAGTTGTCATTAAAATTTAAATACGAACTGAAGTAAATGCATTCTTCCGTAAAGCATTCATTTAAATTAATTTAAATAAAATATTTGAAAACCTATTTATGAATCTTGGGGCGCCCCCTTTGGCTTGGCACCTCTAGGCGAATGCCTAGGTTTGCTCGTTAGCAAACGCGGCCCTGAGACTATTATGATATTTGTCAGATAGTTCTATAGTGTACTCGGAATCTTTTGAGATTTCGGTTTGAAAATAAAATAAGATGTATTTGAATTTATTAATGTTTTTTAAAAAAAGCTCTCAAAAAGAGTAAATGTATTTCCAATAACAGATAATACAGGGTGCGTTTTATGTTCCAGGCCAATTTTGTTTGGCCGCCATTTTGATTTGGCTGTCATTTGTCAGTTCATATGTAACAGTCGTGTAGAGTGGTCGATAACAATTTATTATGGAGCATGTATGTTACTAAATGGTTCGCCTCCAAAATACGATAAAAATCAAACATAAAATACTCACTGTGCGTGCAACACTTTATTTGTATTTTATTTCTTCTCTTTTATTTATTGTTTAGAGCAAATTAACTAACACTAGCTGAAGTTGAGTTTATACCCGTAATGCACATTTTTGGAAAGAGTTAAATTGAAATATGTCTGAACTTTTAAATTGAAATATGTCTGAACTTTTAAATTGAAATATGTCTGAACTTTTAAATTGAAATACGCCTGAAACAGTAAAATGTTAGTTTGCTCCAGAAACCCGACGAAATAGTCTCAAATAAAAACCAATCGTTAACTTGAAGACCACTGATAACGACTATAATTTTCTACGTCTAATTTTTTTAAATTTATTTATATTTTCACGTCGTTATTCCCCTAATCTTCATAAGCCTATAATTTCCTATTCCCTTTTTATACCCTTTTTTTGTATATAATGCTTTCACGATCGTGATTTTGGGTTCGTTATTTTTAAAACATCTATTTTCTCATGCTCTCCCTCGATGGTCTTTTATAAATTATCGATTTTTTGTTTGACAAAAATAGACTGGGGATGTATTTCCTGCTTTGGTAAATCAGTACTCGAAGCGGAAGTATGTAAAATGTGATTACTTGGTCACTTAAATTCGACACCTGCTTCAAGGGTGTTAGCCAGGGAGGGGTTCTGGTCTGATGGTTCCACACGCACCCTGGTGTCTTTGATGCGATTACATAATATTATGTTTGAGATATTGTATAATTATAAAAAAAACTGATTGACGTATTATTCACAGTTCATTGATTGAATAATTTCTTTTTTTAATATTTTAAAACGGGTAATACTTTACACTATTTACGGTTCTTTAAAATTATATTCTGATAAATACAGTCAAACCTGGGGTACGAACAAATCAGTTTACGAATGATATTTTGAATGAAGGAAACGTAAAAATTCAGAAATCGTAAGAGCTGTATGGGAAAGTGTATGGATGTAGAAGAAAGTTGTGCGTCACGATAGGAAAGTCAATCGTTTTCTCCTCTCTGCCTTCCCTGACGTATGATGATGGTATGTATGTGTATGTATTGTAATATAATAACAAAATAATATAGCAAGTGATGGAGTTTAGGTATCTTGGAGTGAACATCAGTAGCAATGGAAATCTGTATGATGAAACCTTGAGACAGGTCAATAAAGCGGCTGCAATATCGGGATGCCTAAGAACACTGGTGTGGAATAATAAACACATGAGAATAGAAAGTAAAGTCAGAATATACAAGACATGTGTGAGACCGATAGCCACCTACGGAATAGAGACAAGAGCAGACACATCTAGAACTAAATCTCTCCTGAGAACCTCGGAAATGAAAACACTGAGATGTATAACTGGAAACACACTAAGAGATAGAATCAGAAATACCGAAATAAGGAGAAAGTGTAGCACGGAAGACATCGTCAGGTGGGTAAGACAACGTAGGCGATACTGGAACGAACATGTAAACAGAATGCAAGACGACAGACTTCCACGTGTCGCCCTTCAAAGGAACCCAGCCGGAAGAAGATTACCGGGAAGACCTCCGAAGAGATGGCGTGACAACTGGCAATCCACGTCACAAGAAGGGGAACAAGCGGAACAAACAGATCATGATCTATAGGAAGAGGAAGAAGTATTGTAATATGTATTTAGGATCCAATACGTATCTACTTATTTTGATGTGGACGTATATACTATATAGTATGTTATATACTCGTACAACAAGCGCGCAACTCCTAGTTTATCTCTTATGAGAATATGTACATTGTACATGTATAAAACGTTTAGCTATATTGTATGGGTTTGTATGGAACAATGTTTCAAAACGAAATTGAACTGTGATATACTTATATACATGTATCATCATAATTGTCAACCAGGGTCGATCCACTGCTGGATGAAGGTCTCCCCAAGTTGACTCCAAATAGTTCGGTCCTTTGCTCGTTGATGCCATGTGATGCTGACATGCTTCCTGATTTCATCCATCCAGCGTACCTTCGGTCTTCTTCTGGGTCTCTTTATGCCTCTTGGGTACCATTGGATTATTACGGATGTCCATCGGGAGTCTGACATTCTGGCTACGTGTCCGGCCCATTGCCACTTCATTCTTTTGCACACCTTTATAACGTCTTCTACCTTTGTTATATTGCGAATCCAGGTGTTTCGTTTACGGTCTCTTTTAGTATATCCCAACATGTATCTCTCCATGCCCCTTTGTGCGGTCTGGAGCTTTTGTGTGTTCTTTACTGTGAGCGTCCATACATGTATATGGCTTGATATTTTAGCAGATAAAGGAATGATTTATGCATACATAGATACCATTTCCCTGTTATGGTAAGCATAGAAGACAGAGTGCCAAGTTTCCTATCACGACACACTTCCTTTGCCTCCTCCACATTTCCTCATACAGCGTATATTTCTCTTACTTTTTATAACATGTATATATTATGTGAAAGAAATAATTCGATTTACGGGCAATTTTTCAGAAACGTTTCTCTTCCGTAAAGCGAGATATAGTATGTGTGTATAAAATCATGTCCATTTAAAGTGGGTATGGGTGCAGAGGTTTAAAGCGAGTCGGCGGATTGAATATGTTATCAGAAATGAACTGTTACCCGATAATGTTATTATTTTATTAACAGGCCGGGCTTCCTTAGCGGTGTTCAGAACTAACTGTTATCTCTTAAGGTAATGAGCTCTGAACCAGGCCCGATTTCCTGTCGCATAACCTGCTAATGGTCCGATGCCCGCACTGTAACAGTTGTACTGTCAACGCCATCAAGACAGGTCACAGCCATTGGAAATTACATTAATTTCATTGGTGATAGTACAGGGTGTCGCAAAAAAATGTAAACACACTTTAAATTATAATAAATTCAGTATTTGTTAAGCTAGGAATGAATGAATGCTCATTACCCGTAACGAGTATAATAGAAGACATAATACAAAGTGAGAGGTTAGGGTATTTGACGTTGGTTCCACCGGAGATGACTTATATGCCAATTTTTGATAGGCATGTCCTGTTACATAAAGGGCAAATAGCTTCAGTAATTGCAATAGCTTATTTGCGTATATGGCCGTTATGTTACGAGCTCTGCTGATAATGTGAAATCGCAAACATCGCGAATAATTTGTTTTGGTATTTGGGCGCATTCTCTTTCAATGGATGCTCTCAATTTATTAACTGTTACCAGTTGTATGCAATGAACTTTATATTTGATGAGTCCTTATAAGTTCTTGGCGTGAGGTCTGAGGAGTGCGGAGGTATCCAATTCTACCTCTATGTTCAATCCATCATCAAAGACCCTCACACAGCGATGGTAGGGGATAGGTGCATCATCCTGCTGGAAATAAAAGTCCTTGCGAATGCGTAGTGTGACCAATTCCTATATCAAGATCAAGTAAAAAAATCTGGAATCCAGCGGGGATTGAACCCGCAACATTCAGGTCGGAAGACAGGCGTCTTATAAACTAGCCCATGGAGATCGCCCAATCATGACTATCTTGAATTTTGAGATATTAGCTCTGAACAAAGATATGGAACCATCATGAAATAATAATATGACAATTTATATATTACTGTTTAGAGAGCAGACTCTCCTCAAGGGTATTCCTATTGAAAAATTAAGGGTCTGGGCTAAAAAAAAAACATCTGATATCCTCGCGGCCGGACTCGTCCTATATTGGTAGGGTGTATCTCGGTCAGAGGGGCGTTATGAGATGAGCCCAGACCTATTGATAGCTTCTCTTTTAAATGTATTTTCTGCTATTTATCTTGATATACTCGTACATTTTTTTTAATATTTTTTTTTATGTTATATCATATGATATATGCGATTTTGGAATGTATTTATATACGAGTATGTATAACATATATGTACTATGTTGCTATCAATAAAACCTATATTTATTTATATTAAATGTTGACACCAAAATACTTTTGGTCATTTTACCAAATTTTGATACTGTCCGGTTCAAGTATTATATATATATTTTTAAAAGTGCCCCATTGTCTTGCACGCTTAATGAACTGTCAAATTATTATAATATAGAGAGATTCAATAGGTTTAGATAAAGTATGAAATATAATACACGCATTATTCTCGGTTACTCCACGCTTTCTTCTCGGTCACTCCACGTATTCTTCTCGGTCACTCCACGTATTCTTTTCGGTCACTACACGCATTCTTCTCGGTCACTCCACGTATTATTCTCGGTCACACCACGTATTCTTCTCGGTGCACGTATTTCTACAATATTCATTCAACTTCTTTCAATCTTTTTCCTCGTTTTCTTCTTGATCTTCTGAGTTCTCTTCTTGATTTTACTTAAAACATATGTCTGAAGTTCACATTCATCCCTAATAACTTAATTTCGTATTCTGTCATACAATACATTGTCACTTCCATATATTCTTCTCAGTGCTCGCATGTCTACATAATCCTAATCGACTTTTTATCTAGAATTTTAAATTAGAGAACTTAGATCTTAGTTTTTTTCACTTTAAGTTTGTATTCTACTCTAGATTTTTTTTTTTGCATATTCTTAAAGTTTAGACCTTTAAAAAAATGTTCTCAAAAGGAAATTTAAAAATCCTCAATATTGACGAAGTTATAGCTACCATATAAATGAGGCAGCAATTACGCCGCACCGGTATGACTCGGACAATAATCTCAAAACTTTAAACGCGTTTTTCTCGAAACTAATTTTTTCGACCTGGTCGATATAAAATCTCAAGTTCTATCCAATCGATTGTCTTCAAATTTGGTACGAAACTTTGATAAGCATTTTTATATCATTCCTATCTTGGAAAATTCAAAACAATATTTTATACTATTAAAAAAAAAAATTGAAAAAAGGATACCTAAAAATTTTTTTTTTAGACAACCGTCATTTTATGATTTTAAAAAAAATCTCTTTGGTACCAACTATAACGAAATTATTTTTTATCAAGAAACTGTGTAGGATTTTAGTTTCAAATTTACGAAAAGGCTCCAACCATGTCGACCAGCTCACCCCTATTTTTCTTTTTTTAATAAAATATAACAGCTGATAACATCTTGAATTTTCAATCATTTAAATAAATTTTTTTCGTACGTTCTCAAATCATCAATAAACGAATTGTAAAAAATGTATGGGAAAAATATTTTTAGTCTTTTTAATTTAGTTTGAAAAAAACGCCCGAAATTCACGCCTCTAGAGTATAATACCCCTTTAAAAATATTTAAATTCTTTCCTTAACATAAATAATTGATACGAGAACAAGTCCTTTAAAAATATTTTGGCAGAAATGTCATTTTATTTCTTACTTTTTCAAAGTAACATTAACAACATATTTTTTTGTCATAAAGTTTGAGAATAACTGGTCGTATTATATGATTTGTTTTGCAAGACTCAAATCTCAAACTCCATTCGCGATCATTCTGTGAGAATACAATGAAAAATCCGTTAGAATTCAACAATGGGGTGTTGCTACCCTCTCTACACCCTACGAGCAGATGTGTGAAGCTATGCTCTGTACCTACCCCATAACCTACCGTACACAGTTCGGGGGTCACTTCAGTCGCCAGTCGCCACCCTTCCATTATGAATTTGGGCCACCTTTCCTAGATACGAGTATATTGATCAAAATTAACAAGTTGCCACCTGTAAAAACATAAATCCGTGTTAAGGTGAATAAATTCATACATATCATCTTGTTGCCTCATTGTCAGGGTAGGCAGAGAGGAGAGATTACCAGACTTTCCTATTGCAACACATTTTTCGCCTCTTCTACATTAATATACATTCTCATACAATTGGACAAATACAAATTCGTACTAGGGTGAATTATTTATTTATTTATTATTACACATGACAAGAAATATACACAATTTGAGAAAAAACAACAGGTACCTAATTTGATTTTGACATACAATTTTAATGGATCTGGGTTTGTTGCCTTTCATTTGTCGTATCCCCAGTAAACTAGGCTTTTGACTGTATCTCACTGAGGATATTTAGCATGAAAAAATAAATCGATACTTCTTTCCGATTTTTGATTACACAAAAACAAAACCCCGTTGCACGTTCTCATCAACCTGACAAACAGTGACACTCAACTACAACTGGAAACATCTTGCGAAATTCAACTCCTCACACATCATCACTCCAGAAAGACCAAAAATATTCATCCCACAATATACCGCACACAATCATAAGAATAAAAATTAAAACAAATTTAAAACAAAAAAAATACACAGAAACACAAATACAAAAACAACCAAAATTAAAACAACAAGAAGAGACACACACTCACGAGCTCACATAAATATTTTCCACTTGTCATTAATATGTACATACTATTACGCTGTTCCCCTGTCGGGTTAGGCAGAGATGAGAGAGTGCCATAATTTTCTATCTCGACACACACCTTTCGCCTTTTCTACATCCGTACACCTTCTCATACAAATACAATTCCTTATTAAGGTGAATAAATATATACACACCATCACGCCGTTTCTTTGACGAGCTAGGCATTGAGGAGAGAATGTTAGACTTTCCTATCACGACAAAAATTTCGCGCCTTTTCTTCATCAATACACTTCATACAACTCCAACGATTTCTTTAAGTATTTTGTACGAATAAATCGTTTGTATATTTAATTTTACATACATTTTCACTCCATTTACGCGGGTGACACAATCATATCAAATCACTTTATTCCGTATTATTCGTATGTTGTTATTTTTTGCGAGTCCTTTCTTGTATAAGATACACTAGCCCTAGGCCTTGGCCTGCTGTGTTCTTGTCTATGTAGCGGTATGTGTGTCTCTGTAATCTTGTGTAATCTCTGTATTCTTGACTTCCACCCGGCGGTTTCAGATTCGATTCTCGATGGTACCAAAAAAAAAATGGTAAAAGAATTTGCCTAGTAATGCTACTCACACGTGCCGAGCGGTAGTGTTGCCAACAGGGTTGCGAAACTGGAGCACGTTGATATCTAAGTCGGAGTCCAGAGATCTATTATTAATTTGACTCCTACTTAAAGTTTTTACATTGTTAGAACTTATTATAGTTCGGAAATTCTAGGATGAGTCCTGTGACAGCTCACAAATTTGTCCCAATACAACCTTATGTAATGTATTTACCTAAATAACTCGCTATTTATTAGAATTAAGGCTTATATTAAAGTTGATAAAATAATTAAAATTACTGAACATCGTTACAAGGTTGTATTGTGGCAAATTTGTGAGCTGTAACAGGACTCATCCTAGAATTTCCGAACTATAGCTAAATAAATGATACTATGAAAATATGAAATATGTACCATTTATATTGTACATGCTACATATTTCAAAAGTTGTATTGTACAAATAACATGTAGTGTAGTATGATGAGGAATTCCCTTAGACATTATTTACATTAAAATCTACATTTAAGTAGTTACGTAATAATTGTAGTTGGAGTTGAAATCAAACATTAAAATCTACATTTAAGTAGTTACGTAATAATTGTAGTTGGAGTTGAAATCAAACATTAAAATCTACATTTAAGTAGTTACGTAATAATTGTAGTTGGAGTTGAAATCAAACATTAAAATCTACATTTAAGTAGTTACGTAATAATTGTAGTTGGAGTTGAAATCAAACATTAAAATCTACATTTAAGTAGTTACGTAATAATTGTAGTTGGAGTTGAAATCAAACATTAAAATCTACATTTAAGTAGTTACGTAATAATTGTACGTAATAAATCAAATACGTAATAAATCAAACATCAAAATTTTCTGGAGGCGGATTTTATTTCTCCGACTCAACAATCCTGGTTGCCAACACGTTCAATGATGAACCGCGAGTTTCATATCAAAGGTTTTAAAAACCCTCGGTTACTGAGGCCGAAGACAATTTTGTCTTCCAGCCATATTTTTTAATTTGTCCGAAACACTAATTCGGATATGCATATTGAGGGGCACCATAAACCAATAATTGTTGATATAAATCAACTCGAACTTGTCCAGGAGGATGTGTATTTGGGCTAATTTATTTCTTTTGTTGTAGCTGACATATCGGAGGAAATAGCACGAAAGACAAAACTAGCATATAACTCATTTGGACATTTAACACTTGCCTTACTGTGCTAAACGATTCCGCCAGCCACGATGCTGGACGCTAAGCGTCCAGTAAAAAATGTATGTTTTAAATTAAAATTATGCAAAATCTGCTAGGTTATTTTTTGTAATTAGCTATAAAAATCATTTTAGTATGTATTAAAACGTCAAATAATAAAATAAAATATAAGCCTTGGTCACTCGCTATCCATCACAGGGTGGCAAGTGTTAAACAACATCTTCAAAAGTAATCTCCCAATATCTTTGAAGTGAAAGGTCTACAATCAGTGTATTCTGCCAGTAGCCATACAGACATGGACGCTCATAGCAAAAGTAATCTCCCAATATCTTTGAAGTGAAAGGTCTACAATCAGTGTATTCTGCCAGTAGCCATACAGACATGGACGCTCATAGCAAAAGTAATCTCCCAATATCTTTGAAGTGAAAGGTCTACAATCAGTGTATTCTGCCAGTAGCTATACAGACATGGACGCTCATAGCAAAAGTAATCTCCCAATATCTTTGAAGTGAAAGGTCTACAATCAGTGTATTCTGCCAGTAGCCATACAGACATGGACGCTCATAGCAAAAGTAATCTCCCAATATCTTTGAAGTGAAAGGTCTACAATCAGTGTATTCTGCCAGTAGCTATACAGACATGGACGCTCATAGCAAAAGTAATCTCCCAATATCTTTGAAGTGAAAGGTCTACAATCAGTGTATTCTGCCAGTAGCCATACAGACATGGACGCTCATAGCAAAAGTAATCTCCCAATATATTTGAAGTGAAAGGACTACAATCAGTGTATTCTGCCAGTAGCCATACAGACACAGACCCTCATAGCAAAAGTAATCTCTCAATATCTTTGAAGTGAAAGGTCTACAATCAGTGTATTCTGCCAGTAGCCATACAGACATGGACGCTCATAGCAAAAGTAATCTCCCAATATCTTTGAAGTGAAAGGTCTACAATCAGTGTATTCTGCCAGTAGCCATACATACATGGACGCTCATAGCAAAAGTAATCTCTCAATATCTTTGAAGGGAAAGGTCTACAATCAGTGTATTCTGCCAGTAGCCATACAGACATGGACGCTCAAAGCAAAAGTAATCTCCCAATATCTTTGAAGTGAAAGGACTACAATCAGTGTATTCTGCCAGTAGCCATACATACATGGACGCTCATAGCAAAAGTAATCTCTCAATATCTTTGAAGTGAAAGGTCTACAATCAGTGTATTCTGCCAGTAGCCATACAGACATGGACGCTCATAGCAAAAGTAATCTCCCAATATCTTTGAAGTGAAAGGTCTACAATCAGTGTATTCTGCCAGTAGCCATACAGACATGGACGCTCATAGCAAAAGTAATCTCCCAATATCTTTGAAGTGAAAGGACTACAATCAGTGTATTCTGCCAGTAGCCATACATACATGGACGCTCATAGCAAAAGTAATCTCTCAATATCTTTGAAGGGAAAGGTCTACAATCAGTGTATTCTGCCAGTAGCCATACAGACATGGACGCTCAAAGCAAAAGTAATCTCCCAATATCTTTGAAGTGAAAGGACTACAATCAGTGTATTCTGCCAGTAGCCATACATACATGGACGCTCATAGCAAAAGTAATCTCTCAATATCTTTGAAGTGAAAGGTCTACAATCAGTGTATTCTGCCAGTAGCCATACATACATGGACGCTCATAGCAAAAGTAATCTCCCAATATCTTTGAAGTGAAAGGTCTACAATCAGTGTATTCTGCCAGTAGCCATACATACATGGACGCTCATAGCAAAAGTAATCTCTCAATATCTTTGAAGTGAAAGGTCTACAATCAGTGTATTCTGCCAGTAGCCATACAGACATGGACGCTCAAAGCAAAAGTAATCTCCCAATATCTTTGAAGTGAAAGGACTACAATCAGTGTATTCTGCCAGTAGCCATACATACATGGACGCTCATAGCAAAAGTAATCTCTCAATATCTTTGAAGTGAAAGGTCTACAATCAGTGTATTCTGCCAGTAGCCATACAGACATGGACGCTCATAGCAAAAGTAATCTCCCAATATCTTTGAAGTGAAAGGTCTACAATCAGTGTATTCTGCCAGTAGCCATACATACATGGACGCTCATAGCAAAAGTAATCTCTCAATATCTTTGAAGTGAAAGGTCTACAATCAGTGTATTCTGCCAGTAGCCATACATACATGGACGCTCATAGCAAAAGTAATCTCTCAATATCTTTGAAGTGAAAGGTCTACAATCAGTGTATTCTGCCAGTAGCCATACATACATGGACGCTCATAGCAAAAGTAATCTCCCAATATCTTTGAAGGGAAAGGTCTACAATCAGTGTATTCTGCCAGTAGCCATACAGACATGGACGCTCAAAGCAAAAGTAATCTCTCAATATCTTTGAAGTGACAGGTCTACAATCAGTGTATTCTGCCAGTAGCCATACAGACATGGACGCTCATAGCAAAAGTAATCTCCCAATATCTTTGAAGGGAAAGGTCTACAATCAGTGTATTCTGCCAGTAGCCATACAGACATGGACGCTCAAAGCAAAAGTAATCTCCCAATATCTTTGAAGTGAAAGGACTACAATCAGTGTATTCTGCCAGTAGCCATACATACATGGACGCTCATAGCAAAAGTAATCTCCCAATATCTTTGAAGGGAAAGGTCTACAATCAGTGTATTCTGCCAGTAGCCAAACAGACATGGACGCTCATAGCAAAAGTAATCTCCCAATATCTTTGAAGTGAAAGGTCTACAATCAGTGTATTCTGCCAGTAGCCATACATACATGGACGCTCATAGCAAAAACACACAAAAGCTCCAGACGCGCAAAGGAGCATGTAGAAATGCATGTTGGGATATACTAAAAGAGACCGTAAACGAAACACCTGGATTCGCAACCAGGGCTGTGGAGTCGGATGAAAATTTACCGACTCCGACTCCAGCTTTATTTTATACTCCGACACCGACTCCGACTCCAACTCTTGACTCTTACTTCAATTTTTATTTTATTTTATAATTTACTGCGTCTACCTTATGTGTTTATATTGACTTATTAATAATGGATACAGGTATAAATAAAAAAATAATTATATTCGTACACAAATGAAACAATTTAATAAAAAAATATATAAACAATACGCATTAAGCAATATCTTCACACAAAAATAATATTAAAAATATATAAAACTTTTAAAATAATTAGAAAAACAACACAGGTAGGTATTAAAAAAATAAGAAAACACTTTAAAATTAAAAGGTTGCTTCATTTGTTTTCATACGTTAACTAAATCTTATTTATATTGTTTATTATTTTTTTATTCAATATTGAATAGAACACAAGATTTTTGAGAACGCCCGAATGCGGCGGCATCTTCCGAAGTAATGAACGAATATCGTATGCTGATATAATACACTAACAATATTTAGGCATGGACACGCCGCGGGTGTTTTGAGCATGAAGCAGATGTTCACATGGACACGCCAGGCGTGTTCTCAGCATTGGATGAGTTAAAGAAAATGTTAAAATAATTAAACGGAGTCGGAGTCGGTCGATTTTTTCCGACTCCGACTCCGCCTAAAATGTTCCGACTCCACGACTCCGACTCCACAGCCCTGTTCGCAACAAAATAAAGATGTACAAGAGAATACGTAAAAAGGTATGCAAGAAAATTAAGTGGCAATGTGCAGGACACGTAGTCAGAATGTCAGACTCCCGATGGACGCCCGAAATAATCCAATGGTACCCAAGAGGCATAAAGAGGCCCAGAAAAAGACCGAAGTTACGCTGGATGGATGGAATCAGGAAGCATGGCACTAACGAGCAAAATACCGAATTATTTGGAGTCGCTTTGAGGAGACTTTCATCCAGTAGTAAATCGACCCAGGTTGACAATGATGATGCATGTTATTTTTATTAATCGTTCTTGTACATATTTTTATAACCTATTTGCGAATCTTTTGGCACTCCTAGGCAAACATCTAGCTTTGCCTTTTAGCAAACGCGCCTCTGACAATATGCACAATACAAATTTCGCATCGTGTAAGTGAAAAAAGTGTTGTGTTTTTTCTTCAATATACCGTGGAAACTGCTTTTGCGTTGTCAGTCACGCCACTTGCCGCCTACAGTGATAGAACACCGCCACACGCCACACGGTGGCGCCGTGCGTGAGTGGCGAAAGTTATGGGAAATAAATTTCCCATAATAACTCAATTCCAATGTAAAAACAATAACTCAATTCTTATGTTTTATTTACATGCAGAATACTTCAATAATTTTAAATGATCAAACTTCGTTATTAAATATTGCCATATTCGTCCGCTTCGAATAAGGGAAATTAAATATCTTATTATACTTGCCAGTTGACAAATTTGCCCCAATAAGCCTCGATTCTAATAAATAGCAAGTTATTTAGGTAAATACATTACAAAAAAACTAACAATAATAACAAATTAATACATCTTGTTACAAATTAGTTAAAATGTGTCAGTTTGTTAAAATTAAATAATATTTGGCTACGTTTGTCAAAAGTCACTACGTTAATCTGCATTGGCTAGGGATGGGGTATACGATAATTGGATTTTCGATTTTTTTATACCTAAAATGAAATGTTCGTAATTAGTATTAATTCATAGTGGATTTTGGCCTATTTAAATACAAATTAATACATCTTGTTACAAATTAGCGAAAGTATGTCAGTTTGTTAATAATATTTGGCGACGTTTGTCAAAAGTCACTACGTTAGTCTGCATTGGCTAGGGATGGGGTATACGATAATTGGATTTTCGATTTTTTTATACCTAAAATGAAATGTTCGTAATTAGTATTAATTTATAGTGGATATTGGCCTATTTAAAGACAAATGAATACATCTTGTTACAAATTAGCAAAAGTATGTTAGTTTGTTAAAATCAAATAATATTTGGCTACGTTTGTCAAAAGTCACTACGTTAATCTGCATTGGCTAGGGATGGGGTATACGATAATTGGATTTTCGATTTTTTTATACCTAAAATGAAATGTTCGTAATTAGTATTAATTTATAGTGGATATTGGCCTATTTAAAGACAAATGAATACATCTTGTTACAAATTAGCAAAAGTATGTTAGTTTGTTAAAATCAAATAATATTTGGCTACGTTTGTCAAAAGTCACTACGTTAATCTGCATTGGCTAGGGATGGGGTATACGATAATTGGATTTTCGATTTTTTTATACCTAAAATGAAATGTTCGTAATTAGTATTAATTCATAGTGGATTTTGGCCTATTTAAATACAAATTAATACATCTTGTTACAAATTAGCGAAAGTATGTCAGTTTGTTAATAATATTTCGCGACGTTTGTCAAAAGTCACTACGTTAGTCTGTATTGGCTAGGGATGGGGTATAGGATAATTGGATTTTCGATTTTTTATACATACAATTAAATGTTCGTAATTAGTATTGATTCATAGTGGATCTTGGCCTATTTAAAGGTAGATACAAATCATACAATACATTAGAAAGGCAGTATAATGAAAATTAGGAATTAAAACGTCAGTTTAGAGAAAAACAATTTTTCGATTTCTAAAAAAACCATTCAATTTGTAAAAAGAAACGGTTTTACCCCATCCCTTTGAGACATGATATTTCAAACGTCACAGGGACCATGCTACATTTTCTTGAGTATAGGATTTTTTTTTAAATAAATTTTTTTCATTTGTTTCAGATGTCTAACTTTCAAAGAACCAGAAGCAAGGTGTGGTGGGGAGATTCCCCACCAAACATCTTGGGTAGTCCTCTTCCTCATGCATCCAACAGACCTCAGCCAGTAAGGAGAGAAGAAGACGAATGGGAACCACAGTTGCCACGATGGGCTGGAGAAGAAGAGGGGGAAGAAGAAGACCCTCCGTCCCCTCCTTTGCCAGTTCTGGATAGACATTCCAGCCCTGGAAGTCACAAAAGTCAAGATTCAGGTTTCTCAGATTCTGATAGTTCTCCAGCTAATGGGGCTAATTCCAAATCTAAAGAGGATGATTCCGAATCTAACACATCTAATAATCGTGGAGCACATTGTTGCCAAGCTAATGAACAAGACACAAATAATCTCAGAACACCAGGTAAAAATCTGAATGATGTAAACTGTTCACAAACACCAAAGTCAGGAATGAAGAAGTTTCAAATAGGAACACCAGCAAGGAGTATAATTAAAACACCCAAAGATTTGCAAGACTATCTAGAGGCACATTGTGATGTTGGGCATCCGACATTTGAATCAATTAGATACGAAGATAATTCATCTTCTATGAGATCAGTCACTGGGAACACAATCAAAGTAGTTATAACTCCTCATAAGAATATTAATAACAATAACATAATAGTTGAAAAATGCTCTAAAAAGAGAAACTTATTAGAAACATTTAATATAGAAGCAGAAAAGGATCAACAGGAGGAGAAAGAGGAAATTATAGAAACTACTCAATGCAACATGCAGTATATTCAAGAGTCACCATCTCAACATGTTCGAGTTAACAATCAGCCCAGGATGAGATCTCCTGTAACAAGAATAAATTATCATCCTCCTGAACATTTTGCTTCTAAAGAAAGTTGTCCTGGACTACTTTCAAAGTCTTTTGAAGACAGGAGGCAAGAAAATGATGAGAATGAATTCAAAGCAAATAATTATTTCCAAAGACAAGGAATGAACAGGTCTTTCCATCATTACACACAAAGAGTTGACGAACAAATCTTGGATGAAGGACCTCATTCGTTGGGTTACATAGAAGTTATGAGATTACGAGAATCCGTCGAAGAAGAGGATAAGGCGGAAGATGGGAAAATAAAAGCATTTTCTTCCAGAAAAATCACAGACAGTTTACATTTAAAAAATAATAAGAAGCCAATGTTAAAGACAAAACAAAAAATACAACACAAGGCTGCAAAAGCTAAACAAACACCAAAAATCAACAGAAGTTTCTTTCACTTTTTGCCTAAAAGAAACGAATCTATTAAAACAATCTACGATATAACAAAAGGATCTGATGAAGTGGATAGAGTACCTTCTTTAGGTCTTCCAGAAAGTCATTTCCAGAATGGAGCTCACATTGACGACGAATATGAAAAGCAGTCGATTGGTTCATTCGAAGACTTAGAACATGATGTTTTGAATACGAGTATGAGAAGTCTAAAAGGGATATTAAAAACACCCAAATCAACCCATAAAATAACACCACCGATAGAATTCCAGGACCAAAGAATATCTTCCGAACGCAGAAGCAACCACAAACTCAACATATCAAATGGATCGGCAATAATGGATGATAGATATTCCATTAGGAGAGAGTCTTCGAGTGAAGATATTTACTTTTGTGAGCAAGAATTGAATGCTGCTTGCACATCTACACCCAAGTCTTTTACATCTGCTGTTGGTGTAAACACAACTATTCCAGGAAGACAGAACAATAGATTAAGACCTGTCAATTTGATGTCTAATTTCAATGAGTAAGTTTTTACTTATGAGATTTTTTTACTTACTTGTTTTCATATATTGTAAATAATTACATATTTAATAATAACCTGGCAATATTTTCCCGCCGATACCCGGCAATATTTTCAGTACCCGCAAATTACTCAGATCCGGAAAATATTGCTGGGATCCATTGCTGGGTATTGGGTCCCGTGAAAACTAAAACGATGATAATAAGTAAATGAAAATAAATTACACAATATTTATTTTAACTTCCTTCCTTTGATTTTTTATGATGTCTCAATTTCTTTGTTCATCACACCTCTATTTTTATTATGTCTCAATTTCTTTCTTCATCACACCTCTATTTTTATTACGTCTCAATTTCTTTCTTCATCACACCTCTATTTTTATTACATCTCAATTTCTTTGTTCATCACACCTCTATTTTTATTACGTCTCAATTTTTTTCTTCACATCTCTATTTTTATTATGTCTCAATTTATTTCTTCATCACACCTCTATTTTTATTACGTCTCCATTTTTTTCTTCATCACACCTCTATTTTTATTACGTCTCAATTTCTTTCTTCATCACACCTCTATTTTTATTACGTCTCAATTTCTTTCTTTATCACACCTCTATTTTTATTACGTCTCAATTTCTTCCTTCATGATACCTCTATTTTTATTATGTTTCAATTTCTTTCTTCATGATACCTCTACTTTTATTGTCTCAATTTCTTTCTTCATCACACCTCTATTTTTATTATGTCTCAATTTCTTTCTTCATCACACCTCTATTTTTATTATGTCTCAATTTCTTTCTTCATGATACCTCTATTTTTATTATGCCTCAATTTCTTTCTTCATCACACCTCTATTTTTTAATAAGCAAAACATTATTTACTTCCATAAATGCACTTCAACTCACCAATAGTGAGTGACTCAACAGCAGAAGTGATTCAGAATACTGAAATGATATCATTAATGTATCTTGTGCATTCAAACAACGTGTCTGTTACTCGTCAGGTGTTAATTATTGTGTCTCATTTGTATTATACTTGTATTTAACTTCTGGTATGCAAATTGTTCAAATCTAAACTTGAGTTTGTGAGTATGTTAACTTTAAATTAATCTAAGTGAAATAAATGGAGAAACAGTAGATTTAACTTAATCAGAACACATTGTGACCAGACCATTTTGTCCCAATCAGGTCTTCAAAGGCATCATCGAAGGATCCAAAGAATACCACCATCGAGTCTGCTCAAACCCTACTAGAGAAGATGTGTATGGGACAACCAGGAGCGGTGCAGGTGTGGCTGTGTGATCTGGCTGGTGCTGCGGAGCCCGAGTGCAGTAGCACACTGCAGAGCAAGGCCTTAGGCGGCAGGGCTCAAGCCGGAATCAGCACTGGCTCTGTCACCATCACAGGCAACATCAGGAAGGTGCAGACACATGGACAGATTATTCAGCATCAGTTTAAACAGCTTATGATGTGAGTACAATACAGTTATTTAATTTCTGTTCTTTTTTATTGCAATCAAAGTGTCAGCTGAATAATACAAATCGTCGTTGCTGGGCCTCATATTCGAGGATCCCTTCGCCATTCCAACGTCAATTCAGTTGGGAAGCGTTGCTGGGCCTCGTATTCGAGAATCTCTTCGCCATTCCAACGTCAATTCAGTTGGGAAGCGTTGCTGGGCCTCGTATTCGAGAATCTCTTCGCCATTCCAACGTCAATTCAGTTGGGAAGCGTTGCTGGGCCTCGTATTCGAGAATCTCTTCGCCATTCCAACGTCAATTCAGTTGGGAAGCGTTGCTGGGCCTCGTATTCGAGGATCCCTTCGCCATTCCAACGTCAATTCAGTTGGGAAGCGTTGCTGGGCCTCGTATTCGAGAATCTCTTCGCCATTCCAACGTCAATTCAGTTGGGAAGCGTTGCTGGGCCTCGTATTCGAGGATCCCTTCGCCATTCCAACGTCAATTCAGTTGGGAAGCGTTGCTGGGCCTCGTATTCGAGGATCCCTTCGCCATTCCAACGTCAATTCAGTTGGGAAGCAATACGTGCCGTGGAGTTTTAGTTTCTTTTGTCATCTTTGAGTGAGTGAGCTGTTGCATACCAGCATACTCACTGTCCACACCGGTATATTGGATCCGATAACACACTTGAAGTGAGACAATTGGAGCACACCGGTATGTTTTTTCCCCCTTTTTTTAAAGAATAGATATGATTGAAGTCATAGGTATCCTTATATCCCTGAATACCTAGCGGAAAAAATGTCTGTGTCATTCGAGGGGAGTAACAGAGTGCGGGGTTCGAACCGACGATCTTCCGCATGGAAGTCCAGTGAGTTACTGGATGAATAACAGAAATAAATTATGAATAAAACAACTCTCTGTTTAACCATATGCAGTGAGACTTTGGAATCAGTTACAAACCAATGTTAGACTCGCTCCGTCCTTGACATGCTTTAAGAAGTGACTGAAAAAACTCTTAATTTCTAGTCGGTAATATAACGTGTTTCATTCCTGATTTTTTTTCCTTTCCTCTCTACCATTCCTTCCTTTTCCTTTGATTGATGATATCTTACTTTATATGAAAAGGAATGTTCGGGTGAGGCTAGGGGTGAAACTAAGTGTTTTAACGCTTAGGGCAATAAAGAAAAATGCTCTCCTTATTTAATACAAATGAATAATCACTTAAAATTACTTCATCATCACGCCATTTCCCTGTCAGGGTAGGCAGAGAGGACAGAGTGTCAGATTTTACTCTTGACACACATCCTTAGCCTCTTCTACATCCGTACAACTTCTCTGACTTTCTATGTTATCTTTTTCAAGAATACCTTTCTTTCCTTGGTCTTCGTCTCATAAGCCTTCCACTCACATTTACACTATATATTTGTTTTTTCTTACTTCATTCACTTGTTCGACATGCACAAATCATCTTCATCTTACATAACATGTATCTATATATAAAATTTAATCATGGGAAATTATTTAAAATCTATTAATAATTCGTTCAACCTTTTCCTTTCTGTGCTAAAAAAATCCACGCGTTCCGGTGCTGTGTATTCAATACATATGTAAAAATGAGCTATTTAAAATCGGAAAAATAAGAATATTCATAGCCAATCGCTTAAATTAATTAAATTTGAAGTCAAAAGTGATAATAATTAAAATTTTATTGCTGAAAACATGAAAAAAAAACATCAGCCGACGTTCACAAAACGGGCGAAGAGACCACCTTAAATGGATGCCCGAGAGCTACTGAAGCGAGAGAACTAAGATTGTGTTTCTTGCGTTCCCATATATCGAAGTAGAGTGAGAGTGAGACGTGAATAGTGTCGCTTCCTCACCCATAGTGGTTTTTTAGAATGAATATACCTACGTCACACACTAGCACACGTTTGATTGTATTGGTGAATTTATTCCAGATTTTCACAAAATATCTCTGATGTGGCCGATAAGTGCTAATTATTATTAATATATTTTTTCCATTCAATGTGTAAATGTATTACCGAGGAATACCTAAAATCTGAACCCAGTATTTATTATATTTATAGAGATATTAAAGTATTTAGAAGTAATGTGTACTAGTTACACATCACAGGGAAGGAAGAGTTAATAGTTCCCCCAACGTTGAATATCACCTGAGAGTAGACATCTTAGTTCCTGGCAGCCTGAAAAAGATCTCCAACGGTCCTTATGCCAGTCCAATCACGTATATTGTAGAGCCAGGAGATTTGCCTCCTGCCAGCACCTCTTCGGTCTTCTATTTTGCCTTGGATGATCAGGTGCAGTAATTTGTACTTTGCTCCTCTAAGTACATAACCCAAGTAGGACGCCTTTCGGATTTTCATATTAGTCAGCAACTCTCTATCAACTTTGGCTCTTTGAAGAACCCTTGTGTTGCTGACCATGTCCGTCCAGGGTATCCGTAGCATTCTCCGGTGCATTACAATACTAATTGTAGATTATTAATTTTCAGTGATTTGAAGAAAGCAGATGCAGACTTCTTGAAACAGTGTCATGAAGATATCAGCGTTATGATGGCAAACATAAGTGAGTTCATCTTAACCCACAGCATCACCCTGAAGATCAAACCTCCCAAGGAGACTCCCGAGAGGTGGGACAGAATCGCCGAGACCCTGGAAAACAACATACAGAAGGTCATGGAGATTACAGAGGACATCAATGTGGAGCTGAATGAGACAAAACCGGAACTGAATGTACTGAGAAAGAACCTTTCCACTCTGTTGGATATCTTTAATGAGACTGCCAGGGCTGTTTTGGTGCAGCAGACTAGGGTAAGAAATTAATGACAGTATGTTTTCTTTTTTTTTGTTTTGTTTGTCATATTGCATAGCATAACTATAAAAAAGGGGCCTCAATGCAGATATTTATTTTTGGGCCCTGGACTATAACTCCTTTGCTCATCTAAGCATCTTGACTCACGAGGCAGGTTTGGGCAAAAGGAGCAAATAAATGAAGAAATACATGTATGTGTATAGTGCTAATGTGAGTGGAAGACGTGTAAGAGTATGGTGGGATCAAGGGAATGATCTTTTGAAATAAGGAAAAGTATTTATAAGAAGGTGTGTGGATGTAAAAGAGGTGTGTAAGAAGGTGTGTGGATGTAAAAGAGGTGTGTAAGGTGTGTGGATGTAAAAGAGGTGTGTAAGAAGGTGTGTGGATGTAAAAGAGGTGTATAAGAAGGTGTGTGGATGTAAAAGAGGTGTGTAAGAAGGTGTGTGGATGTAAAAGAGGTGTGTGGATGTAAAAGAGGTGTGTAAGAAGGTGTGTGGATGTAAAAGAGGTGTGTAAGAAGGTGTGTGGATGTAAAAGAGGCTAAAGATGTGTGTTGAGATAGAAAAGTTGAACATTCTATTCTCTGTCTATCTCAACAGGGAAAATGCTTGATGGTATGTATGTATGTCTTTGCATTTCTTCCACATTTCCAACATGACTGAGTTAAATTTATTATTTTCAGACATTAGTGAATATGTTAGAAGAGCCTCCATCGGACACAATCCTGAAGGCCACGTTGACATCCCTGGGGCACCTGGGGGCATTAGGCGAGGCCAATGAGGGGGCTTCTTTGGAGGTGACAGCGCTGCCCTTGGTGCAATGCGGAGTGCCCAGGGCGTTGCTGGCCCTAAGCATTGAGAGCTGTAAGAGTTCTGTGAGGGCACTTAGTCTGCGAGCTCTGGCTACCATTTGCACCGCCGGAGACGCCGTACAACAGTTTGATGAGGTAACACTTAATTGATGAAATTGTGTATGGAATATTGAAACTATTGATTTAAAATTGATACATCAAAACATATAATACAAACTTGAGACAGCCCAAGGCTCAGGAAATCAAAAGCTCTTTTCAAAAAAAAAAAAATTTTTAGGAAAAAATAAAAATATTCTTATTTAATCCATCAACTCAAATACACATAAAAAAAAGCTTATCGAAACTTCAACATATTTTCAGAGATCTCGAAATGTTTGAGAAAAAAAGTCAACGAAAAGAACGAAAAAAAGAGTCACGCCAAGGCACCGAATTTATGTTCATAAAATGTTGAAACTTTGATGCATTTCAGGCTGGAGGTGTAGAGATCCTGTCGGATATTTTGAGCGAGGCCTTAAACCCAGAGCCGCAAGTGCGGGAGGCTGTCACAGTGCTGACGCAGGTCACAGGACCCTGGCTACACGGGGACTATCAGCTGCAACATCTGGATGCACACTTGGACAAAATCGTGCAGAGCATCACAGGTACAAACCAAATTTACTGCTTCTGTCCTCTTCAGAGGTTGATGATCGTCATAGCTATTTTGACCTTTAAAGCAGCAGCTCTGAACGGAGATAGATATATTGAATTAAGAGATAATAGTTTATGTGGCTTTTTTATCTGTTAGGATGCTTTGTTTTTATTCTGTATTTGTGTAATATATTGGGTGATGAGGTTTATATAGTCTTAGGCTGAGGCCACAAAGGTAGAAGCCTCGCTTGGTGCTTAGAGCTACGCTGCGAGTTAGGCGACATATCCTAGTGAACCAACGCACCGCATATTATCGCAATGACCACACTAGACGCTTCGCACAACGCTACATGACGATTAGTCACCGAGTGAATCTCCTAGCGAACAGATGTGTTGGTTAATTTTATTGTGTCACCAAGTGATTTTACAAGAAGTTTTAATAACAGCTGTGTATAAAAGGGAGCCTTTGTGGAACCCATCGAGCAAATTATACAAAAATGTATCTGTAATAATATCACTTTGGAATGAAGTTGCACAGGAATTAAATAAAGATGGTAAGTTGTAATGAAATTGGTTAGTTTTAAGAGTGGCATCGTTTGTTGACTCAACCGCTCCCAAATGTCAAATGAATTTGTGAGAAGCACTTTGGTGTGGCCAAGCATGAAGTCACCTAGGATATGAGTCAAGTAAAATCTAGCTTAGCACCTAACGAAGCACTTTGGTGTGGCCTCGGCCTTAGAGAGTTAAAATTTGTATGTCTTTGATGCAGTATCAGTCATGGGTGTTAGTATTTTTCCAAAAAATAACATCAAATTTCAGTGTCTTTCTTGATAGTAAGCTCTTCTTCAAAAGGCAAATAGGTTGTACGGTTTTTTCGGACTTCTATAGTCTTAGAGAGTTAAACATTTTTGTCGATGTCTTCCAACATAAGAAATAAAAACTCTGCTCAATTAATTTGTTGTGTCACATTTATTGACGGTTATTGATTACTGGATTATTATAACTCTATCTATTCTGGTTTGCCTGATTCACAAATTATAGACTCTAATATATTTTTTTAATGTAGCTGCTAGGTTGATATGTGGCAGTCATAAATATTGCTTTATTGTTTGCTTCCAAAAAGTCTACACTGGCCTTAAGTGTCACAAATGGATTGATTTCAAACTTTGTTTCTTTGTCTTCAAGTCCCAAAAGGATGTCTCCATTGTATCTTTTGAATCTGTGTCTTGAGAGATATTTCTTCAGAGAGAAGTAGACTCTTAAAGTTGATTTCTTTTTCATCTAATGAATTGGTTGTTCCAAGTACAACAGGTGCAGTAATTTGTACTTTGCTCCTCTAAGTACATGACCCGTACAAATCACTGCACTTGATCATCCAAGGCAAAATAGAAGGCCGAAGAGGTGTTGGCAGGAGGCAAATCTCTTGGCTCCGCAATATACGTGATTGCACTGGCAAAAGGGGCGTTGGAGATCTTTTTCGGGCTGCCGGGGACAAAGATGTCTACTCTCAGGTGATATTCAACGTTGGGGGGGACCTGACATGACACTGGGAAGAAGAAGTAAAACAGGGCAGGGTATTGCAAGCAGTCTTTCTCAGAATTTATATTAGTTGTGTGGAATCAGCTTGTAGTTGTAAATCCACCAGATACATTTACCCGTGACATTTTTCGGATGAAGACCAGCTTTCGAAGAGGTAAAAGGTGGTTTACCTTGCTTTCCCCACGACCTCTTCTACTCAACTTTGTTGTAGACGATTCCGTCACCATTCATTTAAAAAATGATTAGTTTTCATTGTGTTTTTGCAGTGAATCCCTTATTTAAATCCTCTCTCATTAAGTATTTTTCGCTCAAACTGTGTGGTACTCAAAGATCACAGCAATTCACCAAATGCTCATGGACCATGGTTTTCGATATTATCAGTATCTCACCAAGCTTTTGTAGAATAGAAATGCTAGCTATTCTCAATCAAATTCTTAATTTGGTCATCATTATTTGTAATCAGCCTATGAAACTACTTTCTGGACAACCTATTACATTTTGAAACAGCGCAATACAACATATCTATGTTTTGTTTCTGACAATGTCTTTGATTTTTAAGTAATCGTATATCTTTCTTTCTTCCAGATATCCTCGGTAGGACTTCATGTTGTCAGCTGTTATTGTTGTGCACCGCCTGCCTTGTAAACCTAGTAAGCGTGGTAAAAAAGAGGCAGAGACGTGCTCAGCCCAAGGAGGATATGGCCTCTTCTCCCGACATCGTGGATATCCTCACTAAACACAAGACTATCGAGAAACAGCTGCATGCTGTAAAAATGCGAGGACCTAGCACTTCTGTGTTTTTACAGGTAAGAATACAGATTAACATTGTAATAATATAGAATGTCGGATGATCAGGATAGTGATCAGATGTGCCCTAAGACTGTCTTGAATCACCAACAATCTTCTCAACACTGTTTTTGTAGGAAAAAATCGAAATATTCAATGATCGAAAACATAAAACACAAAGGTCTGAAATGTTTCGAGTTCCTATAGCATAAATGATGAAATTTGAATGCTGTTTGAACAAATCTCAACTTTTCACATGGTTCACTGATGAAATATTACTTTAAAAAATTAAAATTTAGTATGAATCAAATGTTTCAGCTTTAATTTTGTCAAATTACATATTGATTGATTCACGCTCACATCCACAGAAGATATAACACTAACATCCACAGAAGAAATAACACCACCATCCACAGAAGATATAACACTAACATCCACAGAAGATATAACACTAACATCCACAGAAGATATAACACTAATATCCACAGAAGATATAACACTACCATCCACGGAAGATATATATTAACACTAACATCCACAGAAGATATAACACTAGCATCCAAAGAAGATATAACACTATACTTCAGAAATTGTAGCACGGTTCCTGTGACAGTTCACAAATTTGCCCCAATACAACCTTGGAACACTACGTTCAGTAATTTTAATTATTTTATCAACTTTAATATAAGCCTCGATTCTAATAAATAGCAAGTTATTTAGGTAAATGCATTACATAAGGTTGTATTGGGGCAAATTTGTGAGCTGTCACAGGACTCATCCTAGAATTTCCGAACTATAGTGACTTTTTTGTTGCTGAATTGCATTTGCTAAATCTTCAATTGAAGGTTGGTATTTCGTACATTTTAAACATAAGCATGTGTTACATACTTGTATTTACCATATATTACATAAAACTAACAATAATGACAAATGAATAAATCTTCTTACAAATTAGCAAAAATATGTCAGTTTGTTAAAATCAAATAATACTTGGCGACGTTCGTCAAAAGTCACTTCGTTAGTCTGCATTGGCTAGGGATGAGGTATACAATAATTAGATTTTCGATTTTTTTATACATAAAGTTAAATGTTCGTAATTAGTATTAATTCATAGTAGATCTTGGTCTATTTAAAGGTAGATACAAATCATACAATACATTAGAAAGTCAGTAGAATGAAAATTAGGAATTAAAACGTCAGTTTAGAGAAAAACAATTTATCGATTTATAAAAAAACTATTCGATTTGTAAAAAAAAACGATTTTATCCCATCCCTTTGAGACATGACATTTCAAACGTCACAGGGACTATGCTACATTTTCTTGAGTATAGTATTGTCGAATTCTAAGAAATGTTTGTATAAAATATTTTATTTTCTAAAATTGCAATCTTTCAGTTAATATACCACATACACTTTTATTGTGGGCGACTCATAGTATAGCAACATGAAACTGGTCTGATGTTTAAGCAATGCTTATAACAAAAAAATAATACACTGGGATCATTTCTGTTTGAAATACGTTATTATGTCTCATTGTATTGTATCTCATCGTATTGTAAAAATATGTTGACAAAACTTTACTCGGACTTATGTTACGAGTACATTGTTATTACGGTAAGAAAAATATCTGTTCCCATCTATTGGGAAGTATCGTAAAAAATTCAATTTTTTTTCGATGATTGTGTTATTGGGTGTACAAATAAGTCACCGCCGTTTGACAAAAGTTGGCGCCACCAGTAAGTTATGGTTAAAATTGTCAGATGTAAAATGTCATTATCGTAAGGTTGGACATCTGTCAACAACATGACCTTGAAATATTAGTGAATTTTTATCAATATAACATATTTTTTTGTGTTAGAAAATGTCAAGTTTTGAGCCGAATAAGCGTCATTTGCGGGAACTTTTGATTTACTTCTTCAATTTGAAGAAATCTGCAGCTGAGGCGCATCGATTGCTTGTAGAAGCATATGGTGAGGCTGCCTTAAGTGAGAGAAGTTGTCGTGAGTGGTTTCAAAAGTTTAAGAACGGTGAATTTGACATCGAAGACAAAGAACGTAGCGGAAGGCCGAAAGTGTACGAAGACGCGGAATTGGAAGTATTATTGGATCAAGATTCGTGCCAAACGCAAGAAGAACTTGCACTTACATTAGGAGTGACTCAACAAGCAATTTCACATGGGTTGAAATCATTGGAAATGATTCAAAAACAAAGAAATTGGGATTCATATGAACTGACACGGAGAAACTTTGAATGCCAATTTTCCACATGTGAAATGCTGCTTGCCAGGCATAAACGAAAGGGTTTTCTGCACCATATAGTCACTGGTGATGAAAAATGCATCCATTATGATAATCCAAAAAGGAAGAAATCATGAGGATCCCCTGGTCATGCTTCAACATCTACGGCTAAGCCAAATATTCATGGAAAAAAACTCTTGTTGTGTATTTGGTGGGATCAGCTTGGTGTCGTGTATTATGAGTTGCTCAAACCGAATGAAACCATTGCTGGGGCTGTCTACCGAACATAATTGATGAGATTGAGTCGAGCACTCGAGGAAAAGCGCGCCCACTACTACGCCAGACACGACAAAATTATTCTCCTGCATGATAATGCTAGTCCACATGTTGCGGCACCGGTCAAAACCTATTTGGAAACAATCAATTGAGAAGTTTTACCCCACCCGCTGTATTCACCAGACATTGCTCCTTCTGATTACCACTTGTTTTGATCGATGACGCATGGCCTGTCTGAGCAGCACTTCACATCATATGAAGATACCAAAAATTGAGTCGATTCGTGGATAGCCTCAAAAGATGATGATGATGACTGACGCGGTATTCGTATGCTGACAGAAAGATGGGGAAAAGTAGTGGCAAGCGATGGGTACTACTTCGAATAAAACATGAGGTTCCGTTCTTTCACAATAAATGCCCATTTTTTTATAAAAAACGGCGGAAACTTATTTGTACACCTAATATTTATAATTTAAATTTTATATATTGTTTGTAGTTAAGGCATTAACGTTGTGGAGGTTTAACCCTTTGTAGGGCCAGTTTTTATTTTTGAGATATTGAGTTTTTTGTTGAATAAATCATTATTATGTGTATCAAATCAACTTTATTTCTTCGAAAATGTGTTTTAAAATATTTTTTTTTTGGAAATAAGGCGGTCACATATGAGAGCTGTGCCCATTTCAGGGGTCATGTCAGTGGTCGCAAAAGTGACCTATGAATGTTTAGGTAATAATATCTAAGTTTAGGTTGTATTAGGAAATACAATTCTTATATGAGATATAATGAATGGTGATTTACTTATAATACCTATTTATATATTTGACAATAAATTGACCGGATGTTTAGATCGTTGCTACTGAACATGCAGCTAACTTCACGACGATTCGTCTTTAATAAGACCTCTGCCCGTCCACTACATTTGCCAATTTGACATTTGTGTTACTTAAAAACGTTTCATTAAGAAAATGAATCCTTATAAGTATAACCATAAGGGTGGTGGCATATGCAACCGATTTCTGCTTATGCCCGTCAAAGGGTTAAAGACATTGTAATTTATTTTATCAAACACTGTTTATTCCACTTTTTGCAACGGTATAACCCTACCGGTTTCAAGGCTTTCACCTCATCTTCAGGGGAGCACAAACAAGACTCTTGTGTCTTGTTTGTGCTCCCCTGAAGATGAGGTGAAAGCCTTGAAACCAGTACGGTTATACCTGGTACCGATATTTACTAAATTCTGTTCGAACTGGTACCGATATTTACTCGGATAAATTTTTTAATTTTTCGGTGAAATTTGTGCCCCTGAATTTCAAATTAACATACTTTTACTGTATATTCTTTGAGCGGAAAAAAAAGTGAATAGTATTCAGTTGTATTTCTGTTAAAAAGTTTCAAGATTTCACATGTTTTAATCTTCAGGAGCAGACAGCCACCCTTCTGAACCTGGTGTCCAGTTCGACCCGTGGCCGTTCTTTGCTGAGCTCCTGCGGTTCAGTATGCGTAGCTCTGCTCTGCTTCCTGCGCCCCCCCCGAGCCTCCCCTGCACGCCCTGCTCCCCACCACGCTGAGCTCAGGCTACTCAACAATGCCGCCGAGGCACTCGCCAGGTAAAGCACAATATTAGGAAGCGAGATCTAATTGATACATCACGAAAGTTTAATTGACCTGTCTTGTAACAGAAAATTAATCCAGACGGTGTGTACCTGTAGGCCAGAATGTTTTATATTTCTAATTTTGTATTAAAAAACATTAAAATGTTATAATAAGTAAAAAGTTAGTTGTTTAAAGCAGTGGTCCCCAACCTTTTTGTCGCCGCGGACCGGTCAACGTTTCATAATAATACCGCGGCCCACTGGGGGGTGGGGGGGACATTGAATGTAGTTTTTTTTTTAATTTAATAACAATATATTTGTACAATATACAATAATAAAATTTACAACTGTGGCACATAAGTTATAGTGACAAATAATAGTAGAGAAAACACAAGGTTTGTGGGAAAAATGAAGAAAAAATATATAATAACAATGAAGGATTATTAAGTTTCAGATAATTTTCTAATTTTCTTTTGGATTCATGGGTATTTTCAATATTTTTAAGGTTCAACGGCAGGTTGAAAGTATTTTTTTCCAAGATAGAGAAAATAATTTATTTTGAGAATGCTTAGGGTTAAATATCGGGATTTTAATGTTATTCTGATATCTTGCAGATATATTAACTTGAAAGTTATTTATCTATTTTCTTTAAAAGTTTTGATGTTGAAGTTTTATGTGTTTTGATTTAATATTTTTAATTGAATCGTGTTTATTTTGGCTCTGCCAGACCAGACTCCCGGTACATTATTATTTAGATACATATTAAAATGGAAGAGCCACGTCCCGTACAGCTTGTACCTATAAGGAAGCTTCCAACAGTTAAGTACGAGTATATATCCCGATTTTCACTTTTTTAAGTATTGATAAGATCTCAAATCTCGATCGATAGACGTCTCGACTCGATCTTCGACAGAGGACGACTTTTGACATCTTATGTATATATTAAGTATATAAAATATATAGTATTTGCCTTGTTTAAGTTACGGCAAGACCGCCTTCGGAATCAAGGACGACTCCGCATGCGGCATGCATATGGTAGTGTGGTGTTGTTTTATTTCGAAGGTATTGTCGGAAGGTCGGGGGTAACTTAGCGTGAAGGGGTTTTCAACGGAATAATTATTTTAAGCTATAATTAAGTTTTATTGGGTATGTTCGATTTTTCAAAAGTAATTTTGATTTTTAAGCAGGCCCTTGCGCGGCCCAGTACCATTTGGTCCACGGCCCGGTACCGGGCCGCGGCCCATGGGTTGGGGACCACTGGTTTAAAGAACTTTGCCATCATTTTGTAGAACTCTACAATTAATATAAAAATTGTCACTTTGTTTTATTTCACTTTACGAATAGTTCTACATTTTATTATACTTTATGAATAAAGTGGAATTAAACAAAGTGACAGTGTTTTATAATAAATGTTGTTGAGAAAATTAAAGTTTTTTTTATGTAACAATTATAATTATATAATTTTCTAACATTTCAGGCTATGCTCTTCTCGGGAAGTAGCGATGCAAGCAGCCCAATTGGAAGGTGCCGGAAGGTTGGTGCGTCTGATCACAGCACCCGGACAGCGAACCTCAGGACGCGACTGCCACCAGTTGCTGGTCAACTGTCTGCGCACGTTGCGAGCCGTCGTATCGGTTCATCCTCGCTGCGTCCACGAGCTGGACTGCGACATCACAGATATGATATATCCGCCATTGATGGATTCGGTTAGGATATATTCCGCGAGACAAGAAAGTTATGTCTAAAGTTGTATAAAAGTAGCTCCTCGAGCATCCATTTTTTAAATTTATTATTTCGATTGACATTTTATTATTATTATTGAATTATCATTAAAGGCTAGCAGCATGAACAGTGCCGTATTTATATAGATGGTGCCCCCTAGGCCAGTGATGGGTGGTAACCTTTTTAGCTCGGCGTGTCAAAATTCTGAAAAAAAAACTGGCTTGACCCGGGTGCCGTGTCACATCTATGAATATTAATAATTTTTACATCCCTAGTAAATGATAGAGTTTTGTTTTTGAACTATTTATTTATTATTATTAAAAAGCAAAAACAAATAATTATTTACATTATAGTTCGGAAATTCTAGGATGAGTCCTGTGACAGCTCACAAATTTGCCCCAATACAACCTTGTAACGATGCTTAGTAATTTTAATTATTTTATCAACTTTAATATAAGCCTCAATTCTAATAAATAGCAAGTTATTTAGGTAAATACATTACATAATGTTGTATTGGGGCAAATTTGTGAGCTGTCCCAGGACTCATCCTAGAATTTCCGAACTATAGTGACTTTTTTGTTGCTGAATTGCATTTGCTAAATCTTCAATTGAAGGTTGGTATTTCGTACATTTTAAACACAAGCAAGTGTTACATACTTCATCAGTCAGTCAGTTTCTTTTATTTGTTTTAATATTATTCAACGCAACGAGAATAAGGTCTCACAAAAGTACGTTGAGGGAAATATTGTGAGTAAAGCCATCGCTAAATTTTTCGGAGTGCCAAAAGTGTTTGGTAATCGGTTCCAAGCATTCAAAATATCTTGTTCGTAATGGCACTCTTCTTCATTCTCCAAACGATTTGTTTCTAGATTCATGAGTTTGAACTTCAAGTTGACGAATTTTTGAGCCCAGATACTGTCTTGAAATTCTGTGAAAATATACCAGCGAAGAAAGCGCATTGCTCGTTCTTGGGCAAAGATCGTCCGTAAATGATGCGTGTCACCCAAAATGTCTTGGCGTGTCACCTCACCTCATAGGTTACCCATCACTGCCCTAGGCAGTTTTCAGCTTGTGCTCCCAACAATAATTAAAATAATGCTTACCCTTTCCATTTCGGATGATGTATTTCACGCCACACAATGAACTACTACAGTTATCCTCTTGCTTTCTTCTCCTCAAATGCATCTACAAAGTCATTCAAGTCTATATTCACCATTATGTCTGATTCTTTTGATAATATGGCTAATGGATTTAGTCAGTTTTGTTTTTGCGTGGATCTTAATCATTTCAATAATGAAAAATTTCGTTCCACAGAACATTTGTTTAACCCTTCCTTTCCTGTGATATGTAACTAGTACACATTGCTTCTAAAAACTTTAATATCTCTATAAATATAATAAATACTGGGTTCAGATTTTAGGTATTCCTCCGTAATACATTAACACATTGAATGAAAAAAATAATATTAATAATAATTAGCACTTATCGGCCACATCAGAGGTATTTTGTGAAAATCGGGAATAAATTCACCAATACAATCAAACGTGTGCCAGTGTGTGATGTAGGTATATTCATTTTAAAAATCCGTATGGGTGAGGAAGCGACGCTATTCACGTCTCACTCTCACTCTACTTTGGTATATGGGAACGTAAGAAATTGAATCTCAGTTCGCTCGCTTCAGTAGCTCGCGGGCATTTGTTTGAGGTGGTCTCTTCGCCCGTTTTGTGAATGTCTGCCCATGTTTTTTTCATATTTTCAGCAATTAAATTTTAATTATTATCACTTTTGACTTAAAATTTAATTAATTTAAACGATTGGCTATGAATATTCTTATTTTTCCGATTTTAAATAGCTCATTTTTACTTATTGCCTTAATTCAGCCTTCGGGTTTAACAACCACATTAATAGGCATGACAAATCATTCTCAGTCCTCGAAGACGTACAAGGTAACAAGTATCAAACTCTTAGACAAATTATCAACCAGACTGGGGCCATTTTTTTTCTTCGGGTAACATCGAAACCCTGGATTGAAACACGCATCTTACCAACTATGTCGTCGTTTTTACGATAAAAACTTTCCCAGTATAATAATTATATGATAGTAAAATCCTTCAAACCTGTAAAACAGAAAACAATAAATTCTGATTTATTTTACGTACATAAATGGGTTGTTGGTTGAAAAATATTTCACCTATTCACATCCGGGTTTGCCTTCCTATTCATGGAGATTTATCTGAATTGGGAGGATTTTCTCTCTCAAATTATTTTTTCCCTTTGCCTTAACATATATATATATATATATATATATATATATATATATATATATATATATATATATATATATATATATATATATATATATATATATATATATATATATATATATATATATATATATATATATATATATATATATATATATATATATATATATATATATATATATATATATATATATATATATATATATATATATATATATATATATATATATATATATATATATATATATATATATATATATATATATATATATATATATATATATATATATATATATATATATATATATATATATATATATATATATAT